>CP106728.1:37667323-37942003 GCA_025506655.1 Gossypium rotundifolium
CCTCCTAGAGTTGGATTTTCACCAACTCTGCTGTGATCTAATAGCTTTTATTTTCCTTGTTATCTTAATCCCTTATCTCCCGAAAATAGCCCTCATCTTTCTCTTCATTATCTTCAGATTTATTAAGAAAATAAAAGAATTAAAATCCTATTTTGTAATTAGTGTGCCGTCCACTCCTAAGGCTCTTAAGTGCTGAATTTTTGACCCAAAACTTGGGCTCTAAGTAGCCCTCACTTGGCCCAAACTCCTCCCCTTATGATGCAACCTTATGCCCACTTAAAGCTCCTTAAATCTTTGGGCCACAAGCCCAGTTTGTCACTTAATTAACTATCTACTTAAATTATGAGCTAACACCATTTATTAGCCACCTAACTCAAATTTTTTAAGCCCAATATGTATCACTTTAAAATACCCAGAGCACTAACTTAAACCCTAATAAAAAAATCAGCCCGATCCTTAAAATCTCAATTTAACATATTAAACTATCATATAAATGAGTAGGCCCACTTTGAGGATGTTACAATAAGACTTGGTCCAAATGAAGGAGTAGTTCAACAAGCTCACTCACCACGACGACAATGTCAGTGTGTTCTATCATATGTAACTAAGATATAAAAACATTTGCAGATCTTATCTTTATACATGTTACACGATATTGGGACTACCGACTCAAAATCAACGCATGTCTCGACTTGCAAGTAATGATATGGTTGACTACTCCACTCTAAATTCATCACCATTTAGGCTTAATGGTTGCTTGCTTCTAGATAAGAATGATGTTGGAAAAAAATCTGGTTCGAAAATTATTTTCTTGCACAACAGAAAATTAAAGTTTTGAAAATTGATCCGGTTGTGATATTTATAACAATAAACCTTTACAGAAATTAAACATGTGTTTTTGGTTGGACGGATCCTTGTTCTTATCGGCTTTCAACCAAATGACTCCAGTACCACAAACTACTTCGAGTGTGGGCTCGAACGAATTCGAATCAAACAAAAAACCAAAAATTATTTACTTTACTTTTAGTGGGAATATAAATCTCATTTCAATATAAACAGGTAGGATTGTTATTCCGGAAAGTAGATTTTATACTTAGAAAAAAATTTCTCACTATTTTTCAGTAGAATAACAATATCTCAAAGTTATATGTTTAGCCTTACCAGTGTCGTCTATTTATAGAGAGAAAAGTGAAACCTTTGTTAAATTAGTAGAAATCTATTTCATTAGAAAAACAAAATCCTAGTCTAACTAGAATTAGAGGCGGCAACCCTAGTTAATTATACTAGGGTTTGTCATCCCTAGTATTAACATGGGGGCTTTTAGGCCTCTCCCGTATTATGTCCAATTATAAGTACTTCTTGGACTTTTAACTAGCACTTTATAATTCAACCCAACCCAATACATTTTTTTCTATTTCTCAAAATAAAATTAATTTTCCAATTAAATTATTTTCTCAAGCCAATTCTAATTCCATTAAAATCATGATAACTTTACTATAAAAGAACCTATAAGAAGATATTTTAATATTTATACATTTAGTGGATTCACAATGACCAATTAATTTAATTCCATTTTCAAACTTCAATTATTTAATTAATAATTGAAAACCATAAATTAATTTTTCAAGTCATTTCCATTTAGAGAAAACCACATTCATTTCCAAATATTTCTCATTTTCCTAATTTTACCATTTCTATCCATTTTTGTACATTTGATTCAACATGCAATTCATTTTTAGTTTCAACGAGCTAGCGAAGAGACTGATTGGACATAAGTGATTAGGGTTCAAATGACTTATAATTAAGTTCTAGCTTTTCTACTATAAATTATAAACTCATTTAGTTACGAACTCATTCCACTATAGTATTGTGACTAAGCTCTCCCTAATGATATACCATTACGATAGCTACCCAATCAATGTTCATCCAATAACCTTGTCATAAGTATGTTACCCTCATAGGATATCTTTAATCTCTTTGAGATAAATCCACTCTCCCAATATGAATCCTATTTTATATCATGTTAATCATTACATCTTCCTTAATGAAAAGTCAATTACTATCAAAGAGTAATCAAGTCATCCATTACAAAGCCGAACGACCCATAGCCATGTTTACTTTTCATCTATCATGTAATGCCAATAGGAGGATATTATTTACCCATGTCTTAGGCTATGAATTTTACTATTTTGAATGATGTTACATACTGTAAAAGTCCTATACTCAATACACCAACTTTCAATTCCTTATCTATTTGAACTCAGGCTTTTATTTACGTTAAAGTATACGAGTCAAGCATACATAGTCCATTATCCACTCAAGATTAAGGTATGTCATAATTTGAATGTCACAAGAGAATAAATCCATAAAACGGATTTATAATCTATTCTTATTGGGTCCAATCCGATATACTGTTAGTCCAGTCAGTCACATTTATGTCTATCTTTTGAGAGTTATCCACTCCTATGCTTAAGACAAGGCATCTCTCAAATTGGACTTGATAGGCGACATATTGATCTTTCAATCAGTTTACTCATTTTCAGTTAGACTAAGGACATGTGTAGGTTTGTCTACTAATATAAGGACATGTTTATGTTCATTTACTAATATAAGTTGTCTTTTTGTATTACGATCTACCACGTAATACCGCTTTGTATTAGTTTAAACATTAGATAACCAGTGAGCCAATATTTTCCTTTATTTTTATTATTGTAACGCCCCAAAATTTTGATTTTTATTATTGTCAATGTGTGACACAAATGTGTATCTGCTTCAGTGGTTAAGTGTTTTGGGTGTATGTGAGAGGTCCCAAGTTCAAGCAATGACTTGGGCAAATTTTAGTATTTTTATGAACAAAGTCCTATCTCTGGTTAGTAGGCTTTTAAGTAATTGTTTGTAAATACTTAGTAGAATGGGCCTGCTGGTCTGGTGGATAAGTAAAGTGTTGGTATGGAGGAGGTCCTGTGTTCGAATCTTGGCGTGGGCATTATTTTTGCTCGTTTGTCCAAGAGAGTTTGAGTTGGACTTAAAATCTGAGTAGTGGATAGAGTGGGGAGTTTGGTGGAGAGAATTAAGGGAAAAATTTTGGGGTTATCAGATTCTGTTTAGTATTATTTTCTTTTTTCAAAATTCGGCTATTTTTTCCCTTTTCTACTCCCATTGTTCCTTTTACTATCGAAATTCCATTAATTTCCCCCTCTTTTCATTTCCTTCTTTCTTTCAATCATTTATGTTATTCATCTTTGGGATGCGCGTTCAGTAAGTTATGGTCGATTAATCTTAACTATTCCTCATGAATGCTTAGTAAAGAAGAGTTTTGGCTGGTATTTAGGAGTTAATCAAGGGTCTGCGAATCGTTCCTAATCGACGAGTTGAGTGCATGGAGTTCTCGTTTCGATCAAAAGTAAGAGTTTCGATAGTTAATGAATGAACGTTTCGTTATAATCTCGTTAAGTCTCGATTTGTCACTAAAATTGGGGCTTTGAATGGTCAATTTTAGGTACTGGAGTACTTGGAACTGTCTAGGCAGTAAAACGATACCAGATGTGTACTCGATTGCACAGAAAATGAGGTTTCATCAAAAGTTAAAAACCTCACTGTCGACGCCACACGAGCGTGTGGTCGCCCGTGTGGTTGGCCGTGTGACATGACACGGGCGTATGATCGATAAGGCCAGGTCGTGCGCTCATGACAAGGCCGTGTGATAGCCAGGTAGGCCGTGTGTGACACACGGGCTAGACTGATTTAGGCCGTGTGGGCCACACGCCACACGCCACACGGCGTGTAGGATTTTGGGCCAGGCCGTGTGATCCACATGCCCAAGGAGGCCCACACGGGCAGGCCACATAGGCATGTGAGCCCATTTTCACTAAATTGATTGCTAAGGTTGCACGGGTCGCCCAAATCGACTGTGAACCTACTGTAGGGTCGGTAAGCATCACTTAGACCCCTAATTGTATGAATTGACTGTTTGATTTATATATATTGAGCATGATGGTAGTATGCATGTATTCTGAACGGGTTATATATACTGATATCATGAGATAGCATGTCATGATTTGTATGTTGCATTGCATGGGGTTGGGTTGATTATATTTGGAGGAAGTGTACTGAAAGGCCCTTAAGCCTAATATACTGGTAGCTCAACTGACTACTGTTTTGTGCCGCATTCGGTACTACCTGGAATGTAGGGATGGGTGGGTTGATTTAATCCCCACATAGAGTGTAGGGTTGGACGGAGATGGTATATAGAGGCTGGTTGTGTAGGACATTGTTACTGAATACTGCATGACTGCTACTGATACTGTGATGGGCTGGGCCCTACTGCATATTTGATACTGTATGGAAATGGGCTAAGGCCTAAATCGTTATTGATACTAAAAGAGGCTTAGGCCCAAAAATGTGTTTGACTGTGCACTGTGAATACTATTGTTTGTTTCTGTGGGATTACACACTGAGTTTACGTAAACTCACCCTTGTCTATTTAATGTGCACAGGTAATCCCCAGACTTGACATCGGTGCAGCGGTGGACTCGATGGTGGCCACACGTATTTTTAAACCGTTTTAATTTTTGTTTTGGTATTTATTTCGTAATTATTTTTTGGGTTATTTTTTTATGTAAATTGGAATTTTTGGGTTGTTTGCTTTAATTTCAAATTTTAGACTATTTTCGTGGATTTAATAACTGCACAAACTCAACAAACAAACGGTTTTATCCAAAACAATGGGGTTTTTCTAAGATGGACGGATTTACCTAATTATTCATTTTTTCATAAATTAACTGATTTCTAAAGCTTCCGCAATGAATTGTGTTTTAAAATAATTGAGTAAATAAGTAAGCAATTTTGGAGTCAACAAGAGTAAACAAATGGAAACGGTTTTATCGTAACAACTTAGATTCAACACGCTATCATGTGCATCGCCAGATTCGGTCATAACGTCTAGGCCGAGTTTGGGGTGTTACAAGGTTTGTCTACTAATATAAGGACATGTTTAAGTTCATCTACTAATATAAGTTGTCTTTTTGTATTACGATCTGACCACATAATACCACTTTGTATTAGTTTAAACATTAGATAACCAGTGAGCCAATATTTTCCTTTATTTTGCTCTACATGCAAAAACCACATGGGGACAATATACAAAAGATATTAATGTAATGCATGAATAATTTTATTAACCAATCTATTCGAAAAAATTACAAATGTAAATAGACGAAAATATTACACTTAAGGCATTAGATCCAACAGATAACACCGTAACTAATTATTAAATGAGTTTTCTTCCTTTACCTCTCATACTTTTAGTTCCTTTTTATTATTTTATTATTTATTTTGTTGTATCGATCATGCCTTTCTCACATTAAGTTTGGGAAAAGAAGCTCACTTTCATTGTTTTTAATTACTTAGGTTGCTTGTTTTCAAGTGTCTTTTTTTGTTATTTTCTGATTGTTTAAGGTTAAGATATTTTTAGTGAATAAAAGAAAAATATGTAAGAAAAAAGAGAGATCTACTAGTTTTAATTCGATGATGATAAATCATGCCATGTTTTAAGATTAAGAGATAGTTTTGCATAATTCAAGTTTTATATTATTTTTCTACAATTGATTGCCCTAAAACTTTGAGCACTTATTTCAGATTAGTAGTTAGCTAGAGATTGATTACATGTGTGTAAATGGCATTAAAATTGAACCTAGAATATCTGTCTTGAGGTGAAATTTAGTCGAAGGAATGATTTAAGCTATCTTTGGATCATTTGAGATTTCAAGCTAACGTTGCATATATAAATATCCTCAGTGCTCATGATTTGAACATTTATAGGCCCTTTTCTTTGTTTAAATGTTTGATTTATAGCCAAGGCGAATTAAGGCTTAGTGCTTAACCCTTCTCAGCCCCTTGTTTTTTTTTACTTTTAAGTGTTCAGTGCTTGAATAGATTCATTATTTTAGCTTAAAGTGTCAATTGGAATAGCTAGAGACGTGAATATGGATTTTTATTATTATTATTATTTTTTTGGTGTGTGTGAGATGATAAAACATGATTTTTACTTTTCCTTTGTAATTTTTTCTGTTTTATTTCATTTGATTATGTATATTCATTCCATTAAAAAGGAAAAAGAAGAAAACGTACAAAATAAAAGAGAGATAGAAGTGAAAGCACATATTATTATTAGAAAATCAAAAGTAAAGTGTTTCATTGCGTCTTTAGATGAATGTTTCTTTTATTTAGTTATTTTCTTTTGAAAATTCATTTTAGTTGTTTCGTTTGTATATCATGCTTTATTTTGAAGGTCGGAGAGATAAAAGAAGTGAGTGAAAAAAGGGTGGAGTCAAAAATGGATTGAGTGCTTAATTTAAGGAAGTTGGAGAATGACACTTTTAGTTGATATTCATCCATGAGTAACTAGTGCTTAAGATTTCAGCCTAAATCAAACTTTTATACATACTTTAGCTTCAGCCAATTTTACAAGCCAAATGAAGTTCTATTGATCTTTAACTAAGTTTTATCCTACATTAACTGAGAAAGATTGAACGGCAAGTTTATAGGACTTTTTATTTGGCATCATTGTCGAAAATACCTTCAATGGTTTTTGTGTTTGAGCCCTTAACCTTTTTTTTTTTAGATTGACACTTTTAACGTTACGATTTTTTAGAAATCAACTTAATTTTAACAATAGATGTGAGTTGACCACCAATCAAACTGCAGGTCAACTAAGTAGCCTATATGGCGTGTCACATAAGCACGAGGTAACGTCATCAATAAACAAAATTGTTAACATTTTTGTTTCAATCTTCTTCTTTCTTCTCCTCTTTCTCTCTTTCCCTCTAACTACTGTCACCATTGTGTCCAACCCCCACCGCCGCCCCTTTCCCTCTCACTCCTCACTGTTCCAACCCCACCACCTTTCCCTTTCCTTTCACTCCTCACCGTTGTAAAAAGCAAAAGGGACTAATTGTTGTAACCCCTTTTAGGGTTTTGGGTTTCTTTTAAATTAATAAAAAACTATAAAAACCAAACGTTGCTTTGTTTGGTTTAGGGTTGCTTGCTCTCGATATATTTGATACCCTTCTTTGCTTTTCAAATCATCTATCCATTTATTGCTTCACCTTCTCTAATTTTCTCAAGAACCAAACAGGGGAAATTTGAGTTCTTGTTCTGAAAATTCAATAACTTTCAATGATGATAACAATGATGATGAGGGAGGAGAAGTTGAGAATTTTACTTACCTTTTTAGGGTTATTGGTTGTTGATTTTCTCAATGGGTTGGGCCTTTTTTTCATGGATAAGGTCAGTACTTTTTTTTAATTTCTAGTTTCATGCCTTTGTTGCATTGCTCTATTTAAGATCTATGTGGATTGTTAATGGTTAGGTTTGTTCTAGGTTTTCTTTCTTTCCTTCAAAATTTGTCAATAGGATGAAAGATAGTTGCACGCACAAAAAGCTTGTTCCGATGGCAGTTGATAAGGCAATGGAAGTGAAAGGGTTTCCCAGTAAGTGGAAGATGATAATTTTGGAACTGGAACGAATCCCTTTGTGCTTAAAACTTGTTGACCCATCCTTACTTTTCGAAAAATGCTCTTTGTAAGGAACAATTACAGGCTGTTTCGAAGACATTGAAGGAAGTGATTGAATTGGTGGATTTATGCTTGAAAAAGAAGTATGAGGGGAAGCTTAAGAAGATTGAAGTAAAATAAATAAAAAATGTTAAACAATTTTGTTTCTAAATAACGTCACCTCGTGCTTATGTGACATGCCACATAGGTTACTTAGTTGACCTATGGTTTGACTGACGGTTAACTCACGTTTATCATTAAATTTAGTTGATTTTTGAAAAATCGTGACGTTAAAAGTGTCAATCTAAGAAAAAGATGTTAAGGGCTCAAATCCAAAAAGTCTGAGGATATTTTCAAAAATTATGCCTTTTTTTATTTTTATAACATTTACCTCATTGTAATGTTGCTCAACTTAATTACTAAATTTGAAATGTTTACACATCGAATCTATCAATGGTAAGAAATAACTTAAAATTTTGAAACTGCTTAACTTAATTTTGATATGACCAACAAATTTAAGTTGGGTAAGCAATTAATTGTTTTTTTATTTCTCTTTTGCTAGTGATTAGTACAGCTCTAAGGTTTCTTTTGGTTTTAAGAAATTGAAGTCGTCATTTTCCAGGAAAACAGAAAATATTGAATAAAACATTGGTTGAAAATTTTAAAAATAAAAAATGTAAAATTAGAGAATAAAAAATTATATTCATTGTTTTCACTAAAAAAAGCTTTGAAAACATTAATTTTAATACTTCTAGTTCAAACTCATATAAATATACACAAAAGATTTTAACAATTTTATAAATATTAAATCTAATACCCCAGTTAGAATCTATATAAACGGAAACTTTTTATTTTATTTTCCATATCTCGATTATAGAAAATAGTTAGCAAAAGAGTTGTAATTATCGAAAACAAATTTTATTTTTATTTATCAAATATATTTTTAATTTTTAAAAAATTGAAAATGAATTATTATTTTTCAAAAATCAGATAGAGCCTAAGTTTGGGATGTGATCTAATAGTCTGGACTTTAGCACAAATGATTGTTGTAGGATAATGTCATCATATCATATCCTATGTGTTTTGACATTTTAAAAGAACACATTTGAAAAATAATTAAAAAAAAAAACAGCATTTAGGTAAAAATATGAACAATAATCCATTAAAAATCTCTTGATTCAATGTTAGCAGTTACAAACTTTCATTCATCTTAGGACATATTTTAAGTTTTGGAGGGTCAAAAATTTGGTTGGACTGACATATGAGGAGGATTCAAAGAAACGATGTAATTAACTGGAAAACATAAAATAAATTAAATATCACATGGAATTGATATGGTTCACCCCATTTTACAGTGCAATGATAGCATTTATGATTAGGCCAAACAAAACTCTAGATTCCTTTTTCATTTGATTTAGGCATTCCCAATCTGACTTTGCTTTTCTCAACTTAGATTTGGCATTTACAATCGCTCATGCATCTCACATATGTGGGTAAAATTGCTATGGAGGTGCTTGTATTAAAGGGTGTTTGTTTTACCTAATTTAGATTACATTTCATAAAAAGATTATGGGAATGCAACATTATGGGTGGAATATGAGATTATCTTGTTTTGTTTATTTGGCTAGAATGTAATATTTAAGTGTTTAGTTGATGAAATGTAAGATTACCTATAAGTACATTTTATTTAATTGTCATTGTTATAGATTTAAAAAAAAAATAGTTTAATTTCTTTAATTTTTTAGTCTCAATTTCCAAAATTTTTGATAAATTGTTACAATCTTTTTTTATTACAGTTTATATATATTAATAAGTAAATATATTGTGTTGAAATAAATTTATAAATCATAATTATAATAATTTACGAAAAATGATTGCAACACCAACTATAATTAATATATTAATAAATAAATTATTGAATAAAATATAATGATTAAAATTGTATTGTATGATATCTACTTGTTCACTATTGCCGATTGAGTCTTAACTCGATTAGCACTGGCAACAATGTTAGTGCAGGATGACGTAGGTTCGAGTGCGATAAAACGCATTATCCTCCTATTTAAAAGTTGGGGAGAGGCCATGGGTAGTTCTAGCCATTGTATAAAAAAAGGTGTAGATATGATAAAAACTTATAATGAGATTGATGTTAAAAAAAAAAAAAAAGAGACTTGTTCACTATTAAGAAAAATATATTTTTTTGTTTTAATTAATCTTAAACTTTATTTAAGGAAAAAAACTAAATTGATTAGAATGATAAAAAAAAGAAGGGCAAATTGGTCTAAAATTTAATATTACAGTCATAATCTAAGATCACCTAAAGAATGGACCGTAATAAGATGGCACAGTATATTACGAGATAGTCGAAATTTTGAAATTCAAACACCATAATCTCATTCCAAAATGTAACATTATAGGTCGTAATGTTACATTCAACGAACCGAATGCCTCCTAAGTGTCATATTGCATTTTGCTGCTTCTACTCAAAAAAAGAGAGTAAATGTCCCTGTATATTAGATCAAAAGACAAATTGGTTATTTCTGTTAAAATTTTCATCCATTTCTACTGTTAATAACTAGCATGACTGATAGAATAACCAAATAGTGACATGTGTCGTGTCACTTATACCTCGTGCTGACATACAGATGCCAGTTTATATCAATGAAAATAGATAAAATTTTTAACAAAAAGACAAATTTATTCTTTGATCTAACGTATGTGATTAATTTACTTTTTTTTTAGTAAACAGACAAAATATAATTGACTCATAATATAAATACCTCCATGATAATTTTATAGATGAGTGCTTATTTTATCAATTTTCTTGCTTTCTTTAAATAGCAATAAATTTTAATAATTTATAGAAAAGACGGTATTAAATATAGGTAGAAATTTACAAGATCAAAATTTAAGGAAAAAAAAAAAACAGAAGAAGAAGAAAGGAGATGACATATGAAAGAACTTGAGATCTTCATCATGTGATATCACCGTCTTTTTCTTCTCTAAAATAAACAAACGGTGATCCAACTAATTTCGTGTTGTTATTTTAGTTATTCAATTTTAATTTTTTTAATTTAGATATTAACGTTTGAATTTGTTTCGATTTGATCATTCATTATTAATAAAAACTTTTTAATTGGTATAATAACATTTAGTCCTCAATATTTACATGTTTATCAATTTGATCTTAATTCTAAATAATTCAATAAATTTAACCCTTTATATTTATAAATTCTATCAATTTGATCCTCAAACTTTCTAACCAAAACTTTTAGCTTTTAAAATGAAGTGTTCCACATCTATAAATTTGTAAGCCTCTCAAAAAAAAAAAAAAACAAGAAACACGCATCTAGCCCGTGCAATTTATCCTAATAGTTGGATATATGATTAATTGATACATGAATTTGATTGTATAAATCAATTAAATATATATTTTTATGATTTTGTAATTAAATTTTATAATTGATATTATATTTAAGTTTAAATCATTTTATATATTTTGTAATTCAATATCTTATTTGATAAAATTAATGTATTAAATCATTATTATATATGATATATATAATTTCCTAGATTAAATATATATGAAAAAACGTTTATAAAATCTATTAATTTTTTATTTATGAAATCTATTTGTAATAAACATTTTTTATAAAAGTCTTTATAAAATTTGTTTAAATTTTTAGAAACTGTTTTAGCTTTTTTTAAAGCTTAATTTTATTAATCTATTTTGAAAATATTTTTTTACATAGTTTAAATTTAAATTCAAGTATTCACTTAAAAATTTAAATTATTTTAATTTACTAATAGTTGGATGGCTACGTAATTATCCTAAAAAGCACTTAGGCTCCGTTTGTTTTATGAAAATGACTTCGAAAAATGATTTCGGAAAAGCTAATATTTTCCGGTGTTTGGATGAATCATGTAAAATATTTTCTATTGTTTAATAGATTTTTAAAAATATTTCATTAAAGTTATTTTCAATTAAACAAACATACATTTAATATTTTCTTATTTTTCATTATTTAATTGAATTTATTTTTATCTATAATTTTATATTTTACATTGTTTTTGCATATATTAAAAATATTATGTTAAATTCAGATTCATTACAACGTCATTTTTAATTACATGACTACTAAGAGAGTATTTTTTATTTAAAATGTGACATCAAAAAATTGACAAAAAATTAATAATGTTAACAATTGGACTTGGTTTTCAAATTTGAAATGTAAAGGACTAAATTCTTGAAAATAAAAGTACAAAGAATAAATTACAAATCTATGAAGTGTACATAGACTTATGACATATTTTAACCTTTATACTTCAAAGCATTTATTATTAATATATTTATAATTGTAATAAATATTTATTATTAAAATATTAATATTGAATATTTTCAATAATATGTGAATAATATTATTTAAAATTATTATTTTAAAATTTATTATTAAAATAAAATTGAAATAATAAATTATATTTATTATATTAATAATTTATTATAAGATTAAATATAAATAATTAAATATGTATGTTTAATAATATTGAAAAATATAATATTTTAAATATTTTAAAAATAAAAATAAAATAATATTAAACTTGATTTAAGTTATTTTTATAAAAATAAAATTATTTATAGATGAGTTTTTTCGAAAATGACTTACGCTTTTCAAAATGGTAAGTCATTTTACGTAAAAAAGAGCTTATTTTACTGACCTGTAAGTCATTTTCCGTTGACTAAACTATTTTCTATGTAATAAACACAAGAAAATGTAAAAATATTTTCCGTAAAACCTTTTATATGTTACATGTAAACAAACGGATAAAAATCATATCTATAAACTACAAAATGATTAAATATATTTTAATTAATAGTTGCATATTTAATCCATGCATTGCATGAGTATATTTTATTGTACGGGATATAGAAGGGTGTCTTTGTTTTCTTGAGATATCCCTTGTATTGCTTACGAATCATATGGGTTAAATGATAAAAAAATTAATATCTAAAATTTTGAGTTTGAGTATTGTAAATTAGAAAAAAAAAATTGTTCTATTGGGTTACTTTGATACCAATATAGAGGGGTAATTTACCAAAAAAAGCCTAAAAATTTAAAAGATTACGGAAATGGGCCAGTTTGTAGAAAATTTACGGGAAAGGGCCATTTCCAAAAACGCGCCCACGTCAGTAGCATTTTTGGGATAAAGAATAAAGCGGCATACAGAGATCGCTTTTGTCCACTCAACAAAAGCGCCTACATGGACGCGTTTTCTCGAGGTGGACAAAAGCGAGTCCCACGCGCGCTTTTCCCGTGTTTTAAAAAACTATTCTCGAATATTTTAAAATTTACGAGAATAAACCTTTATAAAGGCTCAAAGTGACAACACCATTTTTTTTAAGGTGTCATCAATTAATAAGGAAATACAACTTACAAAGGAAATCTTTATATAGACCCAAAGTCTCATTTTCCTTGTTTTGAGTAAAGTGGGATATGAGATATGTGTATTTATAGACTCATGAATAGTTTTGCAGCTTATTCCTAAACAATGTGGGATTCCTTCCTCTTTTAACAACAACATGAGATGATATGCTACACTATATATGATTTTTTTACAAAACAATTTCTCTTTTTTTTTAAATTTATTTAACATTTTCTTATATTATAAAAAACAAAAAACAAAACAACTCAAATATATTTTTCATAGATCACATGACAATTTACAAATTCACGTAAGAAAGATGAAACTGAGGCCTTTGAACAACAACAAAGATGGCTAGTACTACAATGATCATTACACCTTGATCTTCAATAAAACTCTCATGTAAAATTTGCTTCTTTCTCAACAAGATGAAGTATAATTTTCTATAAAGCTTGAGTAAACAAAGCTTAATCCCAACATAAATTATAAATATCTTTTGTTTAGCTTATCTCGCTACTTAACCTTTGATTCGCATGGTTATGGTTTGTTTAATATTTTAGCTTGAAGATGAACTGCATTCATTGATTTGTAAACTTTACAAAGAAAGGAAGAAAAAGTCTCAATACATTGAAATTAAACTCAAAGATATACAAATTAATCCTAAGGAAACCATATTAATCCTAAGGAAAAAAATTAAAAGAAAGCCACCAAATCCATCATTCAAGCTACGTATGAATCCAATTGGAAGATAATTAAAAATTATTATTTTATAAAAATAAATTATATTATTACTCTTTTAAAAAGTTCACACATATCATGATGTGACCATTTAATTTTAACATTACTTATTTATAAAATTATATTAAAATATATTTATAAAATATTTATTCATTTAATTTAAAAACATATTAAAATTCTATAATCAAGCATATCTCGAATAAAAATTTAATAGAGGGACCATTTTGTTGATCTTTGAAATATTTAAATATTAAGTTACTTATTTTTGGTACTAATAGAGAGAAGTGTCTCTCACAACTAACCATCTTTCATTAGTTATCCATAAAAGATTGCTTGACATAAACAAAATAAGTAAATAATGACATATATTAAATATATTGGGTAAATATCCCAAGTATAAGCATCAAAATACTTTATACAATATGAAAAATTGTCATGTGATCTATGAAAAATATATTTGAGTTGTTTTGTTTCTTGTTTTTGATAATATAAGAAAATGTTAAATAAATTTTTAAAAAAAGAGAAATTGTTTTGTAAAAAAAAAATCAAATATAGTGTAGCATGTCATCTCATGTTGTTAGTTAAAAGAGGAAGGAATCCCACATTGTTTAGGAACAAGCTGCAAAACTATTCATGAGTCTATAAATACACATATCTCATATACCACTTTACTTAAGAAAACAAAGGAAATGAGACTTTGGGTCTATATAAAGATTTCCTTTGTAAGTTATATTTCCTTATTAATTGATGACACCTTAAAAAAATGGTGTTGTCACTTTGAGCCTTTATAAAGGTTTATTTTAGAAAATTTTAAAATATTCGAGAATAAATTTTTTTAAAAACAGGTTAAAGGCGCCCGTAGGGCGCTTTTGCCACCTCGAAAAGCGTGCCTATGTGGACGCTGCTTTTGTCGAGGTGGTAAAGCGCGTCTCATGTATGCGCGCTTTAGCCCCTTGTCTCCCAAAAACGCGCTGACATGGACACGTTTTTGGAGGAAAATGGCCATTTCCCGTAAATTTTCTACAAACTGACCCATTTCCATAATTTTTCAAATATTTGAGCTTTTTTGGTAAATTACCCAATATAGAGCCTCTTACCATTTGTTTTATTGGACAAGTTTTTTTTTTTTTTTGGTAGGGGGTGGTTTACAAATTTATTGAGGTAAAATGTTTCTCTTTTAAAAGTTAAATTTTTTTATTAAATTATAAAATTTGTAGATGTGAAAGGTTAAATTTATTAAATTATTAATAGAATAGGTACCTATTAAGAACTAAATATTTTATTATAACAATTAGAATAAGTTGGTTATCAATTTAACCGCGAGTATCATACCGAAACATATAGTAAAAAGAAAAATGGTTGAAATGTTACACCACAAGCTTACTCATGGACATGTGAATTCTGAAACTAACACCATTTTCATTCTTTTCAGTACTTCCCAATCTCACAAAGCCTAATCAAATGCAACTCTCAACATTCAATAAAACATCATAGCTCCTCTGCTACATATGTATGATTTTAAGTACTTGATAAACAAGGGGATTTTTTACACCACACAGATGGCAACGATTATGAAGCTTATACATTTGATTCTCCACCCAAAGTTGGGTTATTTTCAAAAGATATGCTTCAACAACAGAGCTTATCCATGCTTGAATATGACAAGTCAACAACTTGATGTAAACTTTTTTTTACCATAAATCAAAAAGCAGAGACATAGTTGTAGATACATTGTAAGTTAGAGCATATACAGGGAATTATCTACGAAGCAAGGAAAAGTTCCAATTGGGATTCATTTTCTTGATCAATCACATCAAGGAAAACCGGATCAACGGTAACATGACACTCCACGTGGACTTTAAACCTATGTTCCCACCATAACATCTTAGCGGTGCCGCTAATCTCCACCTTTGCATCCAGCGCCATCTCTCTTTTGGCCACGTCCGCGAAAAACTTACCCGCGTGGTGAGCCAACTCTACCCCGTCCAGACGAGCCGGTAGCTCCAAGACCCGGCAAGATCGGGGCGGTTGGGACCCGGCTTTGACATGAGCTTCCCCAAGGAAGGAGCCGTCGTAGAAGATGGACATGGTGGTGGAAGAGTAATGGATGGGGGTGATGTTAGGGTTGGTGACGTGGACGGTGAGGGTTAGGTCGGCGTTGATGTTGGAGAGGTTGATCTTGAAGGAAGTGAGTTTGATGGAGATGAGGTGGAAAGTTGGGTCTTTGGGTTTGGCACTGATGAGAGCGGCGGCCGCCGTGGCCGAGGCTGCTCCGATTAACGCGGAGGTCCAACTCCAATTTACCTTTTTTGCCGTGGGTTTTGGCGCAAGGTCCATTGAATGGAGTGAGAGGTTGGGGAAGGTACAGGGCAATGGATGGGCGTGAGGTGAAATGACGTAATTATCCACACAAAGGTTGGCTGGCTTTTCTTATTTATCAGGGTTTTGGATTTTCATGAGGAGATGGAATCAAGTTCCGCAATTACCTCATCGATCCTGGAGTTTTTAATTGAATCTTTTGTAATTTAAATTTAATTTATTAGTAGTAAATCTAAATATTTATTAAATTTATATATAATTTTTTGGTTATTGATAGAAATTTTGGAAAATGCTACAACATTATTTAGTCATAAATTTTAATTAAATCTGTCGGGTGACCAAGACAGAATTTAGACCGTGTGGCTCAAAAACATGGTCATGTGGCCAAATAGTGTACAAGTCGAAATATGGGTCACACGGTCGTGTTCCAACCAGTGTGCTCGCCCATGTAAGTATTCGAAATAAGGTCATACGACCGTGTCGCAAACTGTGTGTATATTCGAAGTAAAGTCATACAGCTATATAACAGCTTGATGCCGTGTGAAAAAATATGCACATAAAATCAATAAGACACACGGCTGTGATATGAAGTGTCTAACTAATATCATACACATTATACGATATCTTTACAACTATGCAATTTAACACATTTTCATTAATAATCATTCAATCATCTCATTCCAATTCAAATTCACATCTCAATAATAACATTTCAAAGGACTAACTCACCTTATACATATATATACTTACCAAATGATGCAATGTACAAAAGCAACATTTTAAATAGTTTGGATTATAAAAATACAAACTGTAAACTCCGAGCTATTCGTCAACGACATTGTCTTTTCCCTTCTTTTTTTAGGAATTTGGGTCGATATTAGCTACAGAATTAAACAAACAATACAATTCATTAATACACAAACAATTTCACATTCAATTGCTAATTTATATAACTTTTGCACTTTAATCAATTTAGTCCCCAAAATCGGGACTAGCCTAACTTCCAAGTCAAATTTTTGTACTAATTTCACTATAAGTCAAATTTAACTCTCTATTTCTTATTTCTACCCCTAAATATTAAAATTTTCACAATTTGATCCATATTCCCCAAAATCAACTATTAATTTCACAATTTAGTCATTTTTCACTTCTAACCTAAAAATCTATCAAATTAGTCCCTAAAGTTTTAACTACTCAACAGTGGAAACATCTAAAATCTTAAGCAGTATTGAAAAATAGGAAATGGGTTATCTAACTCATAGTATCGGGATCTCAAAAACATAAAAATTACAAGAAAATGGACTAAATTGAAACATAAAAATTACAAGAAAATGGACTAAATTAACTAACCAATTCAACCTTAAAAAATCAAGACCCTAAGTCATTTCTCCCATGTTCTTCTTCCCATCTTTGACATGCAAGAAAATGGAAAAATGCTAAGTTGTTCCTCTTTCCCCCCATTATGCTAATTGTTTTCATTTTATTTTTATTTCATTTACTCATTATTATAACTAAGTATTATAATATATTATATATTACATATACTACAAAACATAACCAGCCATCATTAAAACATATCAATAATGATCTATTTATTTTACGAGTCCTAGATATTCAATTTCTATTTATAATTTCTTTAAAAATCTTACTTTATTAACTTACACGATTTAGTCTTGTACTCCAATTAAACACTATTTCGTCAAATTTACCTATCTAAAAATTCAATTTACTTCTAAGATATCTTTGAAAATATTTAATAAAAATATTTACGAGTCAGTTTTATGAAAACGGAGTCCTATAACCATACTTTCTGTTACCACTGACTTTTGGGTCGTTACATCCATGCCATCATGTCCTCATTTCGTGGAGATTTGCAATAATGCTGGAACTAGTGGTGATCTCATGGTGAAACAATTGGTTCAGTCACTAAAAGAAAATGTCTTCGACTAATACACTGACATTGATCCTTGAACAATTAACAATTGGGAACAACTTAAATGTGAATTTCTCAACAGATTCTACAGCACTCGTCGCATTGTAAGCATGATCAAACTTAACATCGCACAACAGTAGAAAGATGAACTAGTCATTGACTACATCCATAGTTGAAGGAATCTAAATTTGAACTGCAAGGAAAGATTGTCAGAATCTTTAGCCCTCGACATGTGCATCCATGAAATGAACTGCGATTACGCTACAGTAAGAAGAAACTCACAAAAAGGACAATAAGAAGAAACTCACAAAAAGGGACAAAGTGAGCAATATATGGCTATAAACTCTAAGCCTCTCAAGGTGTCTTTGAAATCCAAATAGTCTTCTTAATCTCAAGACAAAAGCAATCTTCCAATTAGGTGGTTTCTTATTGCCACCATTCTTATCATTTTCACCATTACCATTTTTATCTTATTTTTCCTCATGGTCTCCCCTACCATTGCCCATCTCTTTGGGCTTAGAAGATTGGAACTTATCTTTTCTTGGACCAAGCTCGACAAAAGACTCCGCCTCGACCATGGCTTTGGTAAACTCTTTGACCCCTAGCCGACACAACTCTTGTTTCTCCTAAGGCTTCAAAACTCATCCTTGAACCAGTATAATGGCTCATTGTCACTCAAATCAAGGATTTGGAGTAAGAACTCAATGAACTCTCGAATAGTGCCTTATTGCATAAGCCGGTGCAACTTATCCCGAGCCTCTTCCTCGACATATTGTGGGCAAAACCACTTCTTAAATTCATCCTAAAACTCCACCCAAGTCTCAATAGTGGTATCGCTTCGTCTCTCATCAGTGAACTTACGATGCCACCATAGAAGAGCGAAATCAACAAAATATCTACTAGTAGTATTTACCTTAGCATCTTCATCCTTGATGCCCACGGCATGAAAATATTGTTCCATTTCCCACAAGAAGTTGTCCACTTCTTTCGCGGACCTTGCCCTTTTAAACTTCTCCGGTTTAGGGACATCTATTTCGGGGTTTAGTATTGCACCCAACACCTAGTTGCCTACGGTGGCTCTGCACACAACGAGCTCTCCCTCAAGCTCCTCAATTCTCGTGTTCAAAGTCTTCTTCATAGCTTTAGTTTCCTCCAAAGCCACCACCGTGGCCTCGAGAGCATTGTCCCTTACTATCAGCTTATCCGTTGTGGAATTGAACACCCCTCACATTCCTTCCACACTGGAATCGAGAGACTCAAACACAAATTCCCTTAGTTGCTCTTCTATCAAGTCCAACTCTGCAGTGTGCCCCTCAACTACCTCGAGTGCCTCCCTTACATCCACCACGGATTCCTCTAGATTAACCACTCAATTTTCAGAAGCCAACATCATATCCCTCGATCAGCTAGTTTTTCTAACCCTCTTACAAGTCTTTATTGACTCAATCTGATCGTCTACTCCTTTCGTTATCTCAATGGGCGCCTTTGAACCTTATCTTGGATACCAATTGTCACGGGGCTAGAACTTTAAGCTCACAATCCGTGTGACCTTAGGCGATTCCTTAGCTTCGAATCTGCCTAAGTTGACCTTTCTCTCAAAAGATGAGAATTCTCTAGAAAAATTTTTCAATGCACCAAAAATAAAGTGGAAGCAACTTAAAGACAAAAAAGTAATATGAGAACAGAAAAAACCACAGGAAAGCAATAGCATACCAAGTGTTTGAGTAAATGCTCTCAATAGTATTCAATTACTATCAATGTGATACAATGGGATGATTACAAATGAGGGGGAAGATTGAGCTCCTCCAGATCCAACGATACAATTTATTTTACATCGACGGTCAAGATTAAAGTCAATCTACAATTGAGATTCTTAAGGGATTTACACAATCTTCTAAAACTACAAAATCAAATCTTCTATTATTACAAATCTTCTAAGATTAGTTTTCATATTTACTGTAGCAACCCTAATTTTCCTTAAGTGCTTCACTAGGCCCCAAAGCTTCAAGTAGATAGACTTTTCCACATGTTCCACGAATTGGGACAGTTCAAGTTGGTGGAATGAGTCCCATTTAATCAATTGGCCTCAATGAGGCGATCTTTTTACATTAGTCACGGGCTTTGATCCGCAGCCCGTGACACTTTGTGGGTGATAAAAGGTCACCAAAATTTGTTCTAAAGACTTAATCACTTACGGATGGCGAGATATTTAAACTTAAATAGACATATTTTAATAAATAATATTGTCATTAGATTTTTAAAATTAATAGATATTAAAACATAAAAATTAAATTAGATTTTTAATTATAATTGAAAAAAAAACAATTTCAAAAATACTAAATACTAATCTCCTACTAAAAATAAAGAAATTAACAAATTTTTAAGAGAAATTATTCATCTAAAATGCCTTCTCAAATTAGAAGTATTTTAATATATATATATATATATATATATATTACCATTCACCTTCAAAATCTATCTCAAATGAATTTTATGATCTATAGTTGAATCACACCTACCAAAGGAACATCACCACTATAATACAATCTTAAAGTAACCTAATATGATAATTAGAAAATATGATCCTAAATTAGATATTTAGAAATATAGGAAAAAGAGATAGGCAAAGAAGGCCAAAATGGAGGGTGCTACCTGCACCATTAGAGCCACGGGAATGATTCATGCCCCCTCCGACAAACACAACTCTGCCTCTCTCACCTGCGCCTCTTCCTCTGCCACCAACGCAACGCCTGTTTACTGTTGTGATATTTTGCTTATCACCTAGTTTCACTGGCATTGGCAGTCCCTTGGGTTTAGTTCTATTTGTAACGTTTTGTTCTTCATTGAAACATTAGAGTTAAAATTAGCAACATGCATATTAATGGGCTAACAAAATGTATATATAAGACATATGCTTGTCTGTCAACCTAGATGCTCAATATCAGGATACGATAGCATCATTATTTTGCAACTTCTTTTTTATTATAAATATTTATCATGATAGCATTTATTATACAGATTGCAATTTAAACGACAAAGGCAGTGTTGTATAGCTAGAGTGAGGTAGGGTTTTGGCAAGAAAGCTCTGGGAAGTGCAAGAAACGGATAAAGCTTAACAGAGAGCAGCAGTATAAGCAATTCCATCTTCTTCATTCCTTATATATATATATATATATATATATATTATGTTTCGGATGTGAATGGAAAATTAATATCATGAATAATAAAATCCAGGATTAAAGCACAGTTTACATATTGATCCTATAATTTTGGGGATATGCATGAACATCCTTAAT
Organism: Gossypium rotundifolium; assembly: GCA_025506655.1. Lineage (NCBI taxonomy): Eukaryota > Viridiplantae > Streptophyta > Magnoliopsida > Malvales > Malvaceae > Gossypium > Gossypium rotundifolium. The sequence continues at coordinate 37,688,584 of CP106728.1, forward strand.
TAATAAGCTAAATGTTGGAGTTCTCTATCTATAAATGCACGAGAAAGAATAAAAAGAATATTACAATAGAACAGTAAAAAAGAAAGAAAGAAGATTACACATAATAGGAATGACATTATAGTCTAACCGTGACTGCCTATTTATTGTTTAGGCACTACAACAAAAAAGGTCTATAGCGACGCTTTTTTTGACATAAGACGACGCAAAAAAGGTAGCCATAGGTTTAGCGACGCTTCGTCCGACGCTTTCAAAATGGTCGTATATAGTGGGGTTGGTATATGCATTGCGACACTTTTGAAAAAGCGTCGCTATAAGTCAACATAAGCCGACGCTTATTGAAGGGTTGTGAAAAGTTTAGTCAATACCGACCTTTAAAAAAGGTTGGAAAAAACCTAGTCAAGTCCAACCTTTGAAAAAGGTTGTTACAGACATGTTTAAGGCAACCTTAAAAACGTTGTTATAGTTCTTGTCTAAGGCAACTTTTAAAAATAATTGGGATAGAACTGTCTAAGGCAACCTTAAAAAAGTTAAGATAGACCTTATCTAAGGCAACTTTTAAAAACGGTTGGAATAAAGCCGTCTAAGGCAACCTTAAAAAGGTTGGGATAGACCTTGTCTAAGACAACCTATAAAAAAGGTTGGGATAGATCTATCTAAGGCAACCTTAAACAAGTTGGAATAGACCATGTCTAAAGCAACCTTTAAAAAAGATTGGGATAGAGCCGTCTAAGACAACCTTAAAAAGGTTGGGATAGACCTTGTCTAAGACAACATTTAAAAAAAGTTGGGATAGACCCGTTTAAAGCAATCTTAAAAAGGTTAGGATAAATCTTGTCTAAGGCAACCTTTAAAAAAGGTTAGAATAAACCTGTCTAAAGTAATCTTAAAAAGATTGGGATAGACACGTATAATGTAATTATTTTTATTTCGATATTAATATATTTTTATAAATATTTACAATGAATAATGATAGGAATTGTGCTTTAAATACAACTAAAAAATATAAAATTAAAATTAAAATAAAAATAAATATTGAATATTCACTAAAAATCAATCCAACAATTAAAATACACTAATATTTAGCTGAAATATATACTACTAACATTCAACTCAATGCACAAAAGTAAACAAATATTGATGTTGTACTACATAAAAGCTAATACATTTTGAAACTACAACTTCAATTCCAAGAAACTCTGTCGATCTCTTATTTCTACCATGAGTGCTAGTATCACTAGCTGTAAGAATCTTACAAAAAACTCAATGAAAGTTGCTGCTTTGTTTGAGGCCCATATTAGATGCCAGAATGCTTCCTTGTATACTTTGCAGAAGTACCATAAAGATTCTTCCCATCTTTCACTGTATGTGAAAATTTAAGAGAAAAGAAGAAGGAAAGAAACAATTCTGCCATATCCATTAATTAATTCTCGAATTTAATAGCTAACCTGCTTTGTTTACAGGTTGAAGAGTCATCTGGGCATAGACCTCATTAGTTTCTGGATTAGCCTAATTGAAATTTCAAAAAATTCAAGACATTAGCCACTTCATAAGATCATATAACATTAGTTGCATTTTTATGTCATTTAACCATTGCAAAGTTAGCTTGTGATAATGGTGGTATGCTTATTCTTACATGCAATGTAGCATTATGGAGGACACAAATCAACTTGGAAGGAAGGTTAGGGTAACTTGGTATGAAATCGGTTTCTTACGCATTGATCTTTAACTTGAACAAAATTTATTAATTATAGAAAATTTTGATAGTTGTCCGATTCGAATAATTATTCCTTGGGAAATGAATGAAGAAAGCGACTTACTTGTTTGTTTGTGGCCTTGAGGAAAATAAACCACCGGACTTCAATTGGTGGCAAAGAAACCAATGGTCCAAAGACAAGCATGCCATAATTCAATTGATACTCTTCTTATCTCCTGCTTCCAAAACCAACCATAACAATATGAAACATCCCACAAAACCACAAAAAGTCATAAAAATTATTTAAAGCATATCAACTACCAAAGAGTTCTCTATATTCATATTCTGTATAACTTTAAACCATCGACAAGGCAACAATTAACTGTATAGTTTCAAAGCAAAATAAAAATAAAAATCCACAATTTCTTGGCTTCAAAAAATTAATTATCTTAGCTGAGTAGTACTGAAACATATAAACAAGATGAGTAGGATTAGAGACATATAAAGTAACATTTCCTCAAGATCTGATCTGTATATACGTTGAAGCTAAAGTTATAAAGAATTGTAGATCTGTCCAAAGAAAAAATGAACAGCTCATAAGGCACAAAAGTAAAAGAGTGAAAATCAATTACTTTACGTAGGGAAAACTAAAAAGTGACTACAAGCCATTAATGAATTAACCCAGTTTTACTTTTAAAAAATTAGTACTTTTAAAAAATTAGTGACTACAAAGTCGGCGTGGGGAGGGGGGAGAGAGTTAATTAGCAAGAACTACTACTAATTACATATCTAAGCAAAATAAGACCATTCAGAACCAAAACATGAAAACAAAAGATTCCATGAGAAGATAATATTTACATGCTGGAAAAGTAAAGCCAAAAGATTTTTTTTTGTTTTTTAAAAGGTGAAATTTGTGAAAGCATCAAGTTAGACAAAAGACTAGAAAAATCCATCAAAAGGAAACACACATACACACAGTAAAAGCTCAAAAGAGGCATGAAAAACATAATATTTACTGAAGGCAAACAACAATGACAAAACCACCAACATAGACAAGCAAAATATAAATGAGTTATAAGTGCAGTGACCATGATTTTCAGCCGAAAAATAAGTGAAAATGTAAAAGAACAACTTTTATAAGGAAAGAAAATAAAATTCTTCAACCCCATAAGATTGACTATGAGGTTGACCTTGAAATGGACAAAGAGGTCATAGAGTTGGCCAAGGTCAAGACATTGCCATGAGAATATAGCACGATGAGGCGTGCAACCTGGTTTTTCAAATAAAAGCAACAATCTTGTTCCCACGTTTGGTGTCAATCAAAAGCACATCCAAAGAAGGATCATCGACAATGAAGCGGGCATCGAAGAAGATGAAACCACCGTGAGTTTCCCATTGTCACCCTTCTTGAGCTGATCGTTGGTGGAGATGGTGGAAAGAAAGCAAACTTTGCGACCAATCGAGAAAACATACACCCCATTCACCCCCAAGAAGATGAGCTAAGACAACTCCAACTCATTGAAAAGGAACAAGCTTGAGTGCATGATGAAAAGGGAGGAAAAACAAAAGTGGGGTCTTTCAAGATTATCATGAGATTTTATTAATCTCAAAAAGGAACAAACGCCAAAACCTAGTTCTTTGCTCAATTTGTATTTTCCGTAATTATCTTCAAAACAAACTTTGATTCATACAGATTTCAATTACACGAAGCATTATCTTGTTAAAGACTTATTACTTTCAAGGGTGTGGGGTATATTTTAGATAAAGCTTAAAGGATGCCAACGCAAAAGGTAAAACCATTCATTTTAAATCGGGCTCGAAATATTATCAGAATCGATGATACCATATACCAGATGATAAGAAAAACAAAGTAAAACTTGTTTGAAAAGAATACGGATCAACATTAATGGTTTCATATTCAATACCATCAAGTACAAGAGTTGAGTTATACCGGTAGGGTCCTTTCCCATTAATGAGAACTCCATCTGGCATTCTAAGTTCTTCACCAGACTCAAGAGTTGTTCTCAATGCCTAAAAGAATAGTGTGTCAATTATTAGACTTAAACCGAAAAAAAAAGTAGAATGCGAGATAAAATCAAAATCCCAACCCTTAATCGATTACTAACCGTGTGGTTTTGGTATACCAATCACCCACCAAGAGGACAATGTTAGCATCCGGATGAGCAAAAGGAATTGCTATAATATTCCGTTATTAATAATAATGGGACCAAAGCCACCCGATGCTCTTTGAAAATTGAGGAGGGAAGTAGAAAAAGCTCCCAATTTGATCCTTTACTTGAAATTGGTAAGAAAAATTTTTCTTGGGATGAATTGGACAGTTGGTGCCAAGAACACCATCCCGCCATGAATTTCTCCGCATTTGAATTCTCGGCTGTAAAATCTCAAGTTTGAACCCGACGTTGAGCAAATAATAGTAGTAATAATATCCCAAGGAAACACTCAAATCCTACCAAGTAATCAAAAGATTTTCGTCCAACCGATTGTGAACATTAATATTCACATTGTAATTAGTTGTGACATTAACAACAGACCGAGAAAAGCCCCATTCAACGCTATAACTCGCCAATAGATGAATTAAACATGAATAAGGCAATTTGAACTTTTATATGTATCCAGATTTTCAAACACGTGGACAAGCCGTGAGGTCCTATGCGACATGCGCATATGCTAACTACTAATATAGTTGAAGCACAACCATTGCCAAGTACTCAACTTAGGTTCAAAAGTTAATCAAAGAACACAAATATAATATACTAGTGGAAAATCACAAATAGTTCACTAACAATCCAGTTTGTAGATGCAGTTACTTAAAGAAATACCTCGATGTACTTCAACAATCTAAGCGAACCATCCCACAAAGTGTAAATCTTGAAAGAAACAGAGAGTGAGAAAACAAACACTGTTGAGAAACACCAAGAGGGGAGAGGGTGATGTAAGATAGTTTAAAATCAAGGAAGACGGAAGGGTCGGCAGCAAAACAGAGCAATGTGAATCAAAAGAAGCAGAGCCATATTACCAAAAGAAAAAAAAAACGATATCCTCTTCTTCGCAGCGAAGAATGGGATTTGAATAAAAATCAAATTCCGTCGATGAATCGGTTTGATAGAACTGGCCTTCACTGGCACCATCCCTGCAAATAGAAAATAAAAACATTAATAAATTAATAAAATCAAGAGTGGGAAATTGGGGGGAAATAAAAGTGGGAAATTGGGGGAAAATAAAGAAGAAGAGATTTCAGGTGGGATTTATGGGGTGGGGGGAAAGGGAAAGAAAAAAGTGATTTCATTTGAAATTTTGGATAAAAACACCTAATTAAAAAACGACACCGTTTTACAAAAAAATAATCTTTATACTGTTTAAATTAATTAAATAAATTTAAATTGTATTAGAATTAATATTTGTAATATAAAAAATATTTTTTTAGTTCCAATTAAATTAAAAATAAAAATTCCATTTACAAAACTATAAAAAATATTATTATTTTAAACAAGAAATATTAACTCTATTTTAATTTAAATTTATTTAATAACATAATGAATAAATAGATCCATTTAATAATACAAAGACTAAAATAGAAATTTGTTAGACTTTTACCTTATTTGATAAAGTAATTCTTTTTTATTGAGCGAGTATAAGTATAAAAATAAACATTAAAAACATGACTTAATCATGACTTTCATAGACCATAATGACATTGGACAAAACTGACATATTGAAAGATCTAAGCTAAATATAAATCTCAATATTTATACAAAATGAGAGGCTTAAAAATGAGCACTCTGTCCCGGACATCAATTTTTATCAAGAATGCTTAGTGATATGTATTTTAATTTGGACGTGATTGTGTGGTTGATTTTTAAGTTTTTTTTTTAAATTTCTAAATCAAATAACTAAACAAACCAACATTAATGTTTTTTTAAACCGAACCAGTTCAGCCACCAAATCACCAATCTGACCGATTCGATTAAAAAATTGTTAAAAATTAAAAAATAAAACCCCAATTCAACTGTCAATTTAATCGGTCCATGCCAGTTACTGGTCTAACCGAATCAAAGCCATTCTTCAGACTAGTAACCCTGGCTAGCTCCCAATCCGGCCAGCCAATATTGTCCGGTTCAAACATCATTGACCAACACTTAAATAGTAAATTGATTTCTAGAATGGTATCATTATCCAGCCTAACAATGAATGAGAAACCAAAAAACCTGGTCAAACCGAACTGATTAATTCTAATTAGATTAGTTCGATGTCTAACACGAGAACGAACATATGACATTCTAATAACCCTACAAATAAGGGTGAAAAAGGCTTGATTAAAAATAGCTCAATTTCGATTGACATCGGTTAACTGATTTACAAACCAAATCGTTTTTTAGTAGCATTGGCCTCTCCTTCACTCACGTCTTCATTTGATCTACCCTAAATCCTAAACATTATAATTCTAAACCCCAAATTCTAAAACACTCACTCTGAACCATAAACCATAACCTTTAAATATTGGAACCCTAAACTCAAAACCATATCCCATAAACTACAAACCCCTAAACCCTTAACTCCAAACGTTGAACCTTAACTTAATTAGATAAAATTTTAATATTATATATTCTTTCAATATTTTAGGAAATTTAAATTAACATTTTCAATTTACTAATTAATTTTGTTTCTCTAGAGATGCATGGGTTACCAATTTTTTAATTTTAATTTTGTTTCCTAATTTAATTTGTTTCAAATTATGTTATATCAATAATTGTGTTAATAATTTACAAGAACTGGATCAAATTAAAGTTCATATATTCAATTGCACATTAAACCATTGTTCATGTATGCTTTTGGGATTTATCGCATTTTGATATTATATTATTTGAAAATAATAATTTATATTTATCTCATTTATTATTAAAATTTTAAACATATATAACATAAATTTTAAAACATTTATATTAAAAAACCCTAAAATCCTAAACCCCAAACCCATAATCACAAAATCCTAAAATCATAAACCCCAAACCCATAAACACAAAACCATAAAACCTTAACCAATAAACTATAATCTCTAAACCCTAAACTATAAACACTAAACCTTAAACCTCAAGTAAATTAATTTTTTGCAGATTTTTATTAAAAACCTTATTCACACTCAAGCTATTAAGTTATTTTTAATTTGAATATATATAAATATTCACAAACTGATGATGTAAAATTTTAAGAATATTCATATTTTAAATTCAATTTTTTGGTGCTATACATTTAAAAAAAAGGAGGAATTAAGGAAATTTGGGACGTTACACCCTTATACAAAGAGTTAGCCAGAGCGTATGTTGACAAGTCTATCCCAACACTTAGGAAAGTGTCGCCTCAAAACTGTTGTCTTAGGACTAGACAAAAGCCAACTCTTATTCAAGTGTTGCCTTAGGCATACATATCCCAACCCTTATACAAAGAGTTGACTAAAGAGTAATCTATTGCAACACTTAGGAAAGTGTCGCCACAAAAGTGTTGTCTTAGAACTACACAAAAGCCAACTCTTATTCAAGCGTTGCCTTAGGCATACATATCTCAACCTTTATACAAAGAGTTGGCCAAAGCATAGTCTATTCTAACACTTAGGAAAGTGTCGTCACAAAAGTGTCATTTTAGGACTATACAAAAGCCAACTTTTATTCAAGTGTTGCCTTAGGCATACATATCCCAACACTTATACAAAGAGTTGGCAAAAGTGTAGTCTATCCCAACACTTAGGAAAGTGTCGCCACAAAAGTGTCGTCTTAGGACTACACAAAAGCCAACTCTTATTCAAGCGTCGCCTTAGGCATACATATCCCAACCCTTGTACAAATAGTTGGCTAAAGCGTATGTTGGCAAGTCTATCCCAACACTTAGGAAAGTGTCGCCCCAAAACTGTCGTCTTAGGACTAGACAAAGCCAACTCTTATTTAAGCGTTGCCTTAGGCATGCATATCCCAACCCTTATAAAAGAGTTGGCTAAAGCGTATGTTGGCTAGTCTATCCCAACACTTACGAAAGTGTTGCCCCATAAGTGTCGCAATAGGCCTTTTTTGTTGTAGTGAGTGTTGTAAATTAAATGGATGTTTATAACCCCTTAAGCATATTAAAGTAATGATATAAAACTCTTTAGTTTATTTATAATCAAGAGACTATTAAATGGAGTAATTAAGAAAACTTAGTTAATTAAATGCATTTATTGATTGTAAAGGAGCCTCTAAATAGCACCTTGTAAATGAAAATAAAACAATGAAATTCTCTCGTATTTTTCATCCTCTTTTATTTATTGTTTTATTAATTTTTCTATAACACGTTATCAGCACGAGCTTCTACGAGTTCATAGTGAAGTTCACGTCATTTCGACTTTATATAATTTGTCCGTATAACTCCCGTTAAACTATGTAAGGTATACGTATTTTCATAATTCTTTTATTTTATTTTCTAGATAAAATATTTGCTTTGGGTAACATTTGCACATTTGTTTTACAACTAAAATCTAATAATGATAATTATATAATCATGGTTTTTTTATTAAAAGATATTTCAATTAGTTTAATTTGTGTTAAGTTATTATTATGATTATTCCTCTTTATGCAAATATTTGATATACATATTATTATTTAACAAATTTGGTATATATAATTGAATTATTTCATGATTGAGAATACTTACTATTTTACTAATATTTTTTTTTTATTTTGATTCAAGTGATTATAATTTCAAATCTTGCCCAACTTGAATTTGCGGCCTTAGACATCTCAGGCAAGAATTATTTGTCATGGGTGTTAGATGCTGAAATTCACCTAGATGCTAAAGGTCTAGGAAATACTATATTAGCAGATAAAGAAGCATCAAATCTAGACAAGGCAAAAGCAATAATTTTCATCCGTCATCATCTGCATGAAAGATTAAAAGTGGGATATCTCACTGTGAAAGACCCTCTTGAGTTGTGGAAAAATTTGAAAGAACGATTTGACCATCAGAAAACCGTGATACTCCCTAAAGCTCGTTATGATTGAATGCACTTACGGCTACAAGATTTTAAGACTGTAAGTGAATACAATTCAGAACTTTTCAAAATTAGTTCTCAACTAAAATTATGTGGAGAAAACATAACTGATGAGGACTTGTTAGAGAAAACATTTTCAACCTTTCACGCTACTAATGTGCTCCTGCAGCAGCAATACTGTGAAAAAGGTTTTAAAAGGTATTCTGAATTGATTTCATGCCTTTTGGTGGTTGAACAAAATAATGAGCTATTGATGAAAAATCATGGAATTCGTCCCGCTGGTTTTGCACCATTCCCTAAAGTGAATGTAGCAGCAGTACACAATAATTATGAAAATAGAAAATATAGAAGTCGACGCCGTGATCGTGGAAGTAGTGGGGGACGTGGTCGAGGACGTATTAGTAATCGTTATCATGGTGGTCATAATAATGATACTTCTAACCACCAGAAAAAAAATAACAATGAAAGACAAGAAAGAAGTGGTCAAAATAATCCTTCAAAGATTGTTGAGAATATATGCTACCGATGTGGTATGAAGGGGCATTGGTCACGTACCTGTCGTACGTCTGAGCTTTTAGTGAAACTTTATCAAGCATCCATTAAAAGGAAGGGAAAGCATATGGAGACAAATTTTATATCCCAAAATGATGAAATGGGGGCAAAAGATGAAGATATTCACTATAATAATAAAACTAACCATGCCTATGAGGATGATAAATTTAATGACCTTAATAATATAACTCACCTAGATGTGGCAGATTTCATTGAGAATCATTAGAAAAATTGATGTTATTTTGACATTTTTATGCTGTTTTAAGTATATTTTATTTTCTTGCATAAAGAATAATTTATATATTTAATAAATAATTGCAATTTTTCTTATATTATATTTTGTTTGTTTTATGAAGAATATGAATATTCAACAAAATTTCTATGGACCCAAAATCAATGAAGACATGTGTCTTGCAGATAGTGCTACAACACATACGATACTCAAAGATAAAAAATATTTTTCTCATTTGACAATGAGTAATGCCCATGTTAATACAATATCGGGTAGTTCAAAACTTATTGAAGGCTCTGGAAGAGCTATTATATTATTACCTAAAGGTACAAAATTTATCATTGACGATGCTTTATATTCCACCAAGTCTCAAAGAAATTTATTGAGTTTTAAAGATATTCGTCTTAATGGATATCATATTGAGACTATGAATGAGAAAAATGTATATATATATATATATATATATATATATATATAATATGTTGAATATGGAAAGAAATATATTTTGGAAAGGTTACCTACTTTTTCATCAGGTTTATATTATACATATATTAGTGCAATTGAGTCACATGTTACTACAAACCAGAAGTTTGTAGAACCACATACTTTTACTATTTGGCATGACCGATTAGGCCATCCCGGATCTATTATGATGCAAAGAATCATCGAGAATTCAATTGGACACCCATTAAAGAAACAAAAGATTCTTGAATTCAAGGATTTATCTTGTGTCGCTTGTTCTCAAAGAAAATTGATTATTAGACCATCACTAGCTAAAGTTGGGATTGAATCTCCAGCATTTCTGGAATGTATTCAAGGTGATATATGTGGGCCCATTCATCCACCATGTGGACCATTTAGATATTTTATGGTATTAATAGATGCATCTAATAGGTGGTCACATGTGAGCTTATTATCGACTCGCAACCTGGCATTTGCGAGACTACTTGTTCAACTAATTCGATTAAGAGCACAATTTCCAGATTATGCAATCAAAACTATTCGTCTTGATAATGCTGGTGAGTTTACATCCCAAGCTTTTAATGATTATTGTATGTCAATTGGGATAAAAGTTGAACATCCTGTAGCTCATGTTCATACACAAAATGGTTTAGCTGAATCATTTATCAAACGCCTCCAACTAATAGCTCAACCATTGCTTATGAGAACAAATCTCTCTGTTACAGCTTGGGGATATGCTATTTTGCATGTAGCAGCACTTGTGCTCTTAAGGCCAACAAGTTATAATAAGTACTCCCCATTACAATTGGCTTTTGGTTAGGAGCCAAATATTTCCCATCTTAGAATTTTTGGATGTGCAGTATATGTTCCAATTGTTCCACCACAATGCACAAAGATGGGTCCTCAAAGGAGGTTGGGAATATATGTTGATTATGAATCTCCTTCTATAATTAAATATGTTGAACCATTAACAAGAGATTTATTTACTGCACAATTTATTGATTGTCATTTTGATGAAACAACATTCCCAACATTAGGGGGAGAGAAAATACAAGTGGTAAAAGAAATTACATGGAATGAATCATCATTATCTCAATTAGATCCTCGTACAAGTCAATGTGAACAAGAAGTTCAAAGGATTATACATTTGCAAAACATTGCAAATCAACTGCCAGATTCATTTACTGACCTAAAGAGAATTACAAAATCTCACATACCAGCTGAAAATGCTCCAATATGAATTGATATCCCAATAAAGGAAATTGTTAGTGCAAAAGAAAGTAATCCACTCCTGAAGCGTGGAAGACCAATCGGTTCCAAAGATAAAAATCCTCGTAAAAGGAAAGGATCAATTATTCAAGATGGTAATATTGTGGAGGCAAGTGCCCCAGAAGAGGCCAAAGATATAACTAATCAAAAAACCCCAGAAGAGGTTCAGGTACCTGAAAATGGTGATAACGAAGAAATCTCAATAAGTTATGTTACTTCAGGAAAAAGATGGAACCGAAAAAATATAGTTGCCGACAACAATTTTGCTTATAATGTTGCTATTGAAATATCAAAAGAAAATGAGGATCCTGAGCCTAAATCTATTGAGGAATGTAGAAATAGAAAAGATTGGCTAAAATGGAAAGACGCAATTCAAGCAGAATTAAATTCACTTTCTAAACGCGAGGTTTTTGGACCTATAGTCCAAACACCTAAATATGTAAAGCCGGTAGGATATAAATGGATATTTGTGCGAAAACGAAATGAGAAAAATGAAGTCATAACATATAAATCACGACTTGTAGCATAAGTATTTTTGCAAAGACCCGGCATTGATTATGAAGAGACATATTCTCCTGTGGTGGATGCAATCACGTTTAGATACCTTATTAGTCTGGCAGTATGTAAAAAACTTGACATGCGTCTAATGGATGTTATTACAGCCTATTTGTATGGTACACTTGATAGTGAAATTTATATGAAAATCCCAGAAGGATTTAAAATCCTTGAAGGATATAGTGTTTCCCGAGAAAATTGCTCAATCAGATTAAAGAAAAGTTTATATGGATTAAAACAATTTGGACGTATGTGGTACAATCGTCTTAGTGAATATTTGTTAAAAGAAGGTTATAAAAATGATCCAATCTGCCCATGTGTTTTTATAAAAAGGTTTAAATCAAACTTTGTGATAATTGCTATTTATGTTGATGATCTAAATATTATTGGAACTCCTGAAGAGCTTCAAAATGCAGTAAATTATTCAAAGAAAGAATTTGAGATGAAAGATCTCGAAAAACAAAATTTTGTCTTGGTCTGCAGATTGAGCATTTAAAAGATGGAATTCATGTCCATCAGTCAACTTATACGAAAAAGATCTTAAATAAATTTTATATGGATAAAGCACATCCATTGAGTACCCCAATGGTTGTACGATCGTTAGATGTGAATAAAGATCAATTTCGTCCTTGTGAGAATGATGAAGAGTTTCTTGGTCCTGAAGTACCATATCTAAGTGCCATAGGAGCATTGATGTATCTTGCAAATAACATAAGACCTGATATAGCTTTTACTGTAAATTTGTTAGCAAGATTTAGTTCTTCTCCAACACGTAGACATTGGAATGGAATTAAACATGTATTTAGATATCTTAGAGGGACCATTGATATGGGGTTATTTTATTCAAATGATTCAAAATCCCTATTAGTTGGTTATGCTGATGCTGGATATTTATCGGATCCACATAAAGGTTGATCTCAAACGGGATATTTATTTACATGTGGAGGTACTGTCATACCATGGCGTTCGACAAAGCAAACATTAGCTGCTGCCTCTTCAAATCATGCTGAAATAATTGCAATGCATGAGGCAAGCCGAGAGTGTGTTTGGCTAATGTTATTAACCCAACATATTCAGAAGATATGTAATTTGCCTTTACAGGAAAATATGCCAACTATCTTATACGAAGATAATGCAGCATGTATAGCTCAATTAAAGGGTGGTTATATCAAAGGTGACAGAACGAAACATATTTCACCAAAATTATTTTTTACTCATGATCTTGAGAAGAAAGGTGACATAGAAGTTCAACAAATTCGATCTAGTGATAATTTAGCAGATCTTTTTATCAAGGCATTGTCAACTTCAACATTTGAAAGACTACGAAACAAGATTGGAATGTGTCGACTCAAAGACATAATGTGATGTCGTCATCAGGGGGAGTCTAAAACACGTTGTACTCTTTTCCTTTAACCAAGGTTTTGTCCCTCTGAGTTTTCCTGGTAAAGGTTTTTAATTAGGCAACTTGTAATAGGAGATTATGTACTCTTTTTCCTTCATTAGGTTTTTATCCCACAGGGTTTTTCCTAATAAAGGTTTTAATGAGGCACTTTTTTTTTAAAAGACATCCAAGGGGGAGTGTTGTAAATTAAATGGATGTCTATAACCCCCTTAAGCATATTAAACTAATGAGATAAAACTCTTTAGTTTATTTATAATCAAGAGACCATTAAATGGAGTAATTAAGAAAACTTAGTTAATTAAATGCATTTATTGATTGTCAAGGAGTCTATAAATAGCACCTTGAAAATGAAAATAAAACAATAAAATTCTCTCGTATTTTTCATCCTTTTTTATTTATTGTTTTATTAATTTTTCTATAACATTTAGCAAGTAATGAGGAATCTTCTTGTAAGGCCGGATTTTTTTTTTCTTTTAAGTGTAAAAGCTAGCTTACTTCAGTATTTGGGCTCCCTTGAACCTTAACCTATTTCACTTTGGGTATAACAAGTCTGTATTGAATGGGCTAACTCACCTTGAGAACTAGTGTGACTTAACTCTTTTTTCAAATAGATTTTTTTTTTCACAATTATTTTTTGGGTAAACTTTAAAATTATATAAAAATTTTAACGCAATATATGAGTTTTGATTTGATATAATTGTTGATTTATAATTTTAATTTTGATTTATAATTATATTAAATCAAATTTATATACTATATTATATATTTATATTAAATTAAAATTTGTGTTTGATTCTTTTTAATTTGATAAATTTACTTTCTTGAAGTTCAAAATACAAAAGCAAACAATAGACATCCCAAAACCCATACCCAAAATAAATCATTAAATCATGATTGGATTCATAATTGTAATATACCTGTACCTAGATAAAATAAGGTATTGTTTACTAAGTACTTTTGGAAGGTTTATTTTATAAAATAATTTTAAAAATATTTAAATATAAAAATGGTATGCAAAACAGATTAATTACGAAATTGAGATGCTTTTTATAATGAAGGTCAATATCGTTTGACTGGTTAGCGGCACTATCTTATTTTTTTTCCCAATTTTTTTAAAAAATGATGTTTTGTTGGTGCCGCCTGACACAATGGTAATATCGATATGTGTTCTTTAAAAATACATGTATTTTCAATTGTATACCTTAAAAACATGGGGAAAATATTTTTTATAGGTGTCGTCTAATGCATTGACGGCACCAGTTTATTTTCTTTTTAATGGCTAACACAAAAAAAAAAAAACTAAAAGAAAAGGTTGAAGGATGTTGTGACGCCTAGTCAGGCGGCATCGAGTTAAAATTTTAAAAAATATGACCATTATGAGAAAAAAATATTTTTTAATGGGTGCCATCAGCCAGTGTGGCAACACCAGTACCTTATATATACCACTCTCCCAGAAAAAAATTTTTTTGACTAGTTATAGTTATAGTTTCAAGCAGACAAAACAAGAGAAGAGAAGGAAAAAAAAAAGGATTCTAGAAATTAAAATTGAAGATAAATTTTCATTTGAGAAATTCAAGATTTTTTATCTCAAAATCAAGTTTAAATTGATAATATTAGTTTCTAATTATTTTTATGTTTTTTTTAAATTTATTTTACTATTATGTATAATGTGACTATATATTGATAATTAATAGCATGAGATGCAAGTTATATTTTTTGTAATAAGAACTAATATTTTTTATTTTTAATTTATTTTAGAGATTTAGTATCAAAGATGAATAATAAATTCATCGTATATGTTCACTGCGATGGGGTCATTTTTCAAACAGAAGTCTATTGTATATTTGAATCACCCTATCAAACAGGATTGAAGTTTAATAAAAGTAAAAACTCGACAAAGTGAAACAAAAAAATTAGTGCGAAAATTGCTTGACGTTGTAGGAGGAGGATGTCCAAACTATTCTACAAATTTTTAGTTTCGTCAAACCCGTGCAAAAATAGGGAGATAAAACTTGTAGAGAATGATGACGTGGAAACTATGACGTAGAGAAAGAAAGAAAGAAAGAAAGAAAGGTTGCTTGGGTTGAATCGAGGTGTGATCGATCGGTCACGTCGACTGTAGGCATCAAGCCGATGCAGCTTTTTTTTTTTGTGTCAACCATTTTTTTAAATTAAATTGGTGTCGCAAATGTGTCAAGCAACACCCATAAAAAATTATTTTTCATACTTTTAAACCACCGTGTCCAAAAGAACAACAGAAAGAGCGCTCGCAAAGTGTTTGAGTAAATGCTCTCTATTTTCTTATTCACAAAGAATAATGAAACAATGAATGGAGTGCATTTACTCAAACACTTTGCAAGCGCTCTTTTTGTTGTTCTTTTGGTTGCTTCTTTTGGCATAAATCGCTTCTGCTCTTCAATTAGTGCCTTGGAGGAGTTCTTAAGGAATCCTCACTCGAGTTAAAGGCTGACTTAGGTGAGTTTGGACGAGCAAATCGCCTAAGGCCGCACGAATTACGAAACGAAAGGTCTAGCCCCGTGACAAGTGCAAGTATTTTTAAAGAATACTTACCAGTGTCACCATTGTGTCAAGCAGCACCAATAAAAAATCATTTTTCTTAAAAACCATATTATTGCATGATGATTGGAGGAAAAAATAGAGCGAAGCCACCAACTAGTTAGGCAGTACCGATCTTCATTGTAGAAAATATCTCATTTTCGTAATGGGTAAAATATAAATTTGGTACCTGAAATCGTTCATTTCTCCTAGATTGGTTGGTACTTGTATTTTTTGGTCCCAGATTGGTACCCGAACTTTTTCTCTGTCAACTATTTTGATACTTATTTTAATGTCAATAAGTCTGAGCAGGTGGCAAAATATAATTGTGACACGTGACATAATGATATCATCATGATGTCATAATTTAAAAATATATTAAAAATTAATAAAATAATATTTTTAAAAACTACTTCCATGTCTTTTCTTTTTTCCTTCTTTTTACAGGTTTTCTTTTTCTTCTTTCAAATTTCTATTTCTTTTATTTTTTCTTCTTCTTTCGATGAACCCTAGCTGCCACTGTCGTTGCCGTCTGAGCTCCAGTTGGGCATCGTCAGAACACTCCTCTCCACCACCTCTCTTCAAATTGTTAGTTAGTTTTCCAAGAATCTGACCCAAATTTGATGAAACATAGGCCAAAGCTTTGATCTCTTTCTTTCTTCGATCTCCCTTTTACACCGTCAGATCACCACCAGTCTCCAGTATGAAGTACATCGCATCATGGTTTGTCTTTGCTAGAGTGTACGTTTGAATGAATATTTGAGAGAAAGCTAGATTTGAAAACTTCTTTTTAATTTCTTTATTCTGAATCTATGATTAAAACTCTGCCTCATTCATCTGTCCATTTCATATTTATACAAAGAGCTGAACTAACTACTCTTAGCTGGACTAATTACTCTTGGCTAACCAACTAACCGTATTAGCTAAGGTATACTATATTCTATCATGCACCTATCTTCCCGACTTGTGAGACACAAAGAAGATTTTGAAACCGCGAAAAACATGTTGCGGACAACAGCTTCGTAAATATATCCGCCACTTGATCACAAGCAGGAACTTCACCTACCAAAAAAGACCCAGCAGCAACCTTTTTACGAACAAAAAATAAGTCTAGCTCTACATGTTTGAACTTGGAGTGCAAGACAGGATTGGCCAAAACTGCTACTGCACTTGAACTATCACAAATAGCTGAAGTATCATCAGACACAACCTGCAATTCCTGAAGTAACGAAACTAACCAAGTCATCTCACTCGTTGTCGCAGCTAAAATTCTATATTCAGCTTCAGCCGTGGAGCGAGAAACAACTTGCTGCTTCTTAGACCCCCATAAGACAGGAGTCTGTCTAAAATAGACACAGTAGCCGGAGGTGGATCGGCGATCGTCAAAATCAAGCCCCCAGTTGGCATCGACATATCCAACCAAAGACAACCGAGAAGACGGACAAAAAAAAACCCAAAATCAATTGTTCCAGACAAATATCATAATATGCGTTTTAGCGCCACCATCTGAACAGTAGTAGGATTATGCATGAACTGACATATTCTATTAACCGCATATGCAATATCTGGTCTGGTCAATACAATATACTGAAGAGCACCAGCAAGGCTTCTGTACTCAGTTGGATCAGCCAAAGGTTCACCATCAGTGTTTGACATATGAGATGAACTAATCATTGGAGTATGAACTCCTTTCTCCGTGAGCATCGAGCAACAACCAAGAATATACCGTATATATTTTCGTTGACAAAGATGAAGACAGTCCGTGGTGCGAGTAACCTCGAGTCCAAGAAAATAGTGTAACTCACCCATATCCTTGAGCGAAAACTCGCTATTCAATAACCGAACAAACCATTCTATAGACTTGGACACACTTCCAGTAATTATAATATCATCAACATACACAAGAACATAAAAGAGTGGAATCACCTATCATCCGCACGAACAAGGATGAGTCAGACTTAGAAGCAACAAATCCCAATGAGTTGAGGAAACTTTTGAGTTTTTCAAACCATGCATGAGGTGCCTGTCGGAGACCGTACAAAGCCTTTTTCAAACGACACACCAGAGGTTGTCCATCAGAACCAGTCTGCTCATACCCTGGAGGCTGACGCATAAACACCTCAGCGTCAAGATCCCCATTTAAGAATGCATTGTTGATGTCAACTTGCCGCAACTGCCACCCCTTCGAGACAGCAATAGATAGAATAACACACACAGTAGCAGGTTTGGCGACAGGACTAAACTTTTCTTGAAAATCATACCCAAAAATTTGAGAGCAACTTTTTTGCTACCAGACGAGCTTTCTGGCGAGCAACAGTACCATCTGGATTCCTCTTGATTTTGAACAACTATTTGCACTCTATAACTTTGCGATTTTGCGGATGCTCAACAAGCTCCCATGTGGAATTACAAATAAGCGCATCATATTCTGCCTGAGTAGCAGCCCGCCATTCAGACGAGGTCAAGGCCTCTTCTATTGTAGAAGGTTCAACAGCCTCAACAGACAGTACCTTGGGTTTGAAGATTCTAGCCTTTGACCTGGTCGCCATTGGATGAGCATTCACCATAGGTACAACTGGTGTCTGAGTGTTAGCACTCGAAGCAACACCCCTCTCACACTCAAGATCAACAGCAGAACTAGAAGACGAGGAACAGGAAGGTTCCCGATCAGATCTGACTTCAGGTTATGGCGGAATGGGAGACGGCGTAAATGAACAACCACCTTGTTGAGAACTCATCGGAGAATAACGAGCCATAGGAGGTTCTATAATTGCAGAGACACCAGACTGAACAATCGGAACAAACATTGTGATAGGCTAATTTCCCATTTGCAAACACGTCGCCGAAGGTGATTGAGGCGACAAAAATTTGGTTTCATCAAACACCATATGACGAGAGACAATTATTCTGCCAGTCGGTAAAAGACACAAATACCCTTTATGTTGGGCTCTATAGCCCAAGAAGGTAGATGGTTGAGACTGAAACTCCAGCTTATGGGCCATAAACGGACGTAGATAGGGATAGCAACAACATCCGAATACCCGCAAATGATCATACGAAGGTGCATTTCCATAAAGAGCTTGATACGGGGACAGTCCGTTCAGAACTAGGGTAAGTAATCGATTCATGAGATGTACAGCACAACAGAACGTGTAACCCCAAAAATTCATGGGTAGACTTGCTTGAGCCAGTAGTGTGATGCCCATGTCGACAATGTGACGGTGTTTCCTTTCGGCGACACCATTCTGTTCAGATGTATGTGGGCACGTTATGCGATGAACGATTTTATGCGAGTCTAGAACAGACTTGAACGCTCTATATTCACCACCCCAATCGCTCTGAAACTGTTTGATGTTCTTCCTAAATTGAGTGCGAACTAATCGTTAAAACTGAGTAAAACACTGCACCGCCTGAGATTTCTGTCGAAGAAGATAAACCCACGTAAACCGAGTACACATATCAACAAACGAAATATAGTACCAGTGATTTCCACAGGAAACAGATGCTGGACCCCACAGATCAGAAACCACCAAATCAAGCGGATTTGTGTATTTAGTAACAGATGTAGGAAACGACAACTTATGAGCTTTCTTTTTTTGACAGGCAGTACATATTCTATCAAGAGAAATATTTGGCGGAAGAAGAACATTACACTTTTTTAAAACGCTTTTGACAATAGGAATAGACGGATGACCAAGGCGATTATGCCACAAAGACAACTTATTACAATCAGTAGTTTTATCACGAATTATATTTGAAGTAGAAACTGGAACTTCAACAGACTGAGCAGACCAAGTCGGCAGAGAGAACTTGTAAAGTCCATCATGTATGTGGCCCTTCAGCAACGTTTCCCGGGTCATTATGTCCTTAATAACACAGTACGTTGGGTAAAACTCAAAAAACACACCATTATCGTTAGCAAATTGAGATACAGACTAGATTTTTCCGAATTTTTGGCACACACAAAACATCAGTCAACTGAAGCAATTTAGAACGTGTAGGTAAAAGACCATTACCAATAGAGGAAATCAGGGCAGGTGTCCCGTCACCGATCAATAAAGAGGACGTACTTAGATAAGGAGTGGTGTCCTACAGAGCCGACGCATCACGGAAAACATGATTGCTTGCACCCGAATCTGGGTACCATGAAGCTGTCCCGACTGGCATAGGTATGTACGAACCCGTAGGATCAGCATTCGAGCCAACCTGAACAATATTAGCATTTGAGCCTGACGAAGCAGAATAACCAGAAACATTTAAATCACCCACTCTAGAAAGTCCTATACAAGGATCAGAACCCGAATAGACACGAGCCTGGGGCTTAGTACGCCAAGAAATAGGGGAATCCAATTCTTGTTCAAATCGAACACAATTATTCACTGGCCGAACATCCTCTAGTGGGCTAGAATCACACCCATAATAAGCATCTACCAAAGGTGGTCGAAATGCAGCATTCGGCCCATTGTAATTTACTGTAGCATTCAGCCCATTGTAATTATGGACTAAAGGACGCCTCAACTCAATAGGGGGTCGGCTGAGTTGAAAATCATATGCACCACGGGGCCCACCAGAATTATCACACCCATGCATGTGAGCATTAGGCCGAAAATGCGGTCCAGTTGGAGGCCAATAATCCATTTTGACCAGCATATGGCCAATTTTGGCTATTAGGATGAGAGTATTTCACCCGTTGAGAAGGCCAATCTCTTCGCCCTTGACATTGGTCTTGCGGTGAGCCATAGATTGCATCAGGAGGCAAAGCTGACGTCGGAGACACACGATAACCATTATCGGCCAGTGGAGGACGAGGGCCATCATAGTCACGATTAAAGCGATAATAACACTTCTGAGCAAGATGGCCAAAATGGTTACAAATTTGGCACTAGATCCTCAGTCGAAAGCCTCGTCCACGGCCACCAGACGGAGGTCGACCACCACGAACAACCTCACAAGGAGAAGATTGTAAAGATTCCACAAGATTCGCGTGCAAGGTGAGCTCCTGAACATCGCGCAATTGACGTTGCTCACACTCTACTAGCGTCGCCACTAATCGTCGAAAAGAAAACTGCTCCGACGAGAGAGACACCATCGAAACAATAACATCAAACTCAAATGGCAACCCCGCGAGCAACACCTCTGACTTCTCATCCTCATAGACATGAGCACCGGACGTCGCAAGTAAATCACATAAGTGTTTGATCCTATCGACATATGCTTTCATAGACAGATTACCTTTTTTTAAAGAATGAAGCTCATGCTTGATTTTTGATTGTTTGGCACTAGTATCAGCAGCAAAGAGACTTGTTGCCGTGGACCAGATGTCCGACGAAGTGCGAGCATCAGTGAACGAAGAGAGGTGCGACGTGTGGATTGTGGAAAGTAACCACGAAACAAGAAAAAGATCTTGTCTAGAGAACACGAGAGCAACCGAATTTGTAACCACAGATCCATCCGCTGATTGAACAAAACGAGCTAGCGGTGGAAGAGTACCATCAATAAACCCTAACAAATCATACGCACTGAGAATGACACGTACCTGCTGTTGCCAGAGGATGAACGTGCTTTCATCCAACTTCACCACATCGTGTCGAGGGAAGGACATGACGACTTTGTCACCAGTGAACGGAGCAGAACCGCCTTCAACGGGACCTGAATTGGAAGAGTGGTTGGCAGCCATAGATCCTAAAATCGAATGGCGACTGATACTATGCTAGAGTGTACGTGAAAACCCCAAACCCGGCCCACGAGCCTTGACCGGATCTGGTATGTTCCCCCGGTGTAAACCGTTTCAAATTCTTTTGTTACTTAGGAAAAACTTGTGTGATTTGGAAGAAAGATCATTTTGGGTTGGGCTTGAGTTGATAACAAGTTTATTTCATTATTAAAATCCTTTACTTTAGGTGACAAAACGTTTAGGCTTTGTTTAAAAATAAAATTACTTAATCTTTTAATAAATAAAAGTTTGTAAGCTTAATAAATAAAAACAGAATAAAATAGTTCTACTAAGGCCTTATTACATCAAATAATTCCCAAAATTTAAATTCTAAATACTTAAAGTAAAATAGTCTAAATAAAAGAAAACTGAACTTCACATGGTTCAGGCATACAAGTGTCATACATGTTCATAAAGCATTTAAACAATATGATGCAACCCGAACCCAAACCTATATGCCATCCGCTACACACCACCCATACCATCCTGCACACCGTAGGGACTACTAAGTCAACCTTCCTTCCGCTACACTCCATATCGCGGTCTTAGGTCACCGCATTCATGGTCTTAGGTCACCACATTCAGATTTCTGTGGTCTTAGGTCACCACATTCAGATTACTGTGGTCTTAGGTCACCACATTCAGATATCACGATTTTAGGTCACCGTGTTTGTGGTCTTAGGTCACCACATTCACTTCCCCTTTTCATATAACCCATATGCCCCCATATTTCATACACAATATGCAAAATCATGCCTTAATTCACATTTTTATCACTTTTCACATGTTAAAAATAACATATATTCATATTCCTAGTAGGAGTAGGAAACGTACCTTAGTACTTTGTACCATAGTATGGTACCTTAGCCATATTCACATTCTTATAAACATACACATTTAATTTAAAACATAGCCATGAACATATTATGGTACCTTAGCCATATTCACATTCTTATAAACATACACATTTAATTTAAAACATAGCCATGAACATATTAAAACTTAGGGTAGGGTACACACCTGATTCGTTTAACAACTTCACTAAAATCCCGAAATTTGATCTACTGTCTTAGATCTTTAACTCCCTACATTCGGCCCATATTAAATATTTAATGAAAAACTCATTCGGCCATAAAACCAAATCCTAGTAGGATTTGTGTACTAAAACTTACCTTAATATCGATTTGCTTATTACTCAAATCCCGAAAACTTTGTTATTCTTCTCCTTGTATTCGGCCAAACACTGGATCTCTACATAGGTTAGTTTCGGCTTTTCAACAATTATGAAATAGATCTAGATATCCAAAATAGGCCTTGGCCGAACATACCTATGTGCTTACCTTGTGGATTTTAAATCCCAAAATTCACCGAATAACTAGGGAACACGCGGCCTATGGTGTACCTTCGGGAAAAGAACTTCTCTTTCTTGTAGTTGACTTAAACAAATCCCGAAAAGATCTCTTCAAAGTTTCGGCAACAAGATACTAATGATATTAGTTCCTATGTTGTGGCTTAAAGAAGAGAATAAATTAATGGCCATAAAATTCTTACCCTTAATATTGAATTCGACAGCACCTAAGCTTGAAGCCACTTGATATATTCGGCTATGGCCTTAAAAGGCTTACTTCCAGCTTTTGGAGGGATTAGAAGGAAAAGAGAAGGAAGAATAAAGATGGAGGATTCGGCTAGAACACAAGGTATTTCGGCTTGGCAAAAATAAAAGAAGAAGAAGATTTGGTGAAGAGAATTCGGCAGAGGCTTTCAAAGAATGAAAATAATGCGAATGGCCTCTTTTCCTTTTATAACCGAAATTACTAACTTAGAATCCCTTACTTGGCCATCACTCTTCTATTTTGATAGCTTTATCTCTTTAATTATCACCTAAAATAAAAGATAATTCAACAACTATCCTTACTTAGCCGAAATTATTAAACTCAAAGTCCCTTACTTGGCCATCACTTCTCCCTTATTTTCCTAATTAAAGAACAATTCCTCATTTATCTCTTGAAAATAATCTAAAATAAATCCATTATTTATCCCCTAATTAGCCGAATTTAAAAGAGAAAGAAACTCCTCTTTTGCAAGCCTTGTGCCGTCCACCTTTGTGCTTCTAGAAGCAAAAATAAAACTTCTTTATTTGCTTCCTAAGTGACTCGATCCTCGCCCAAATACACTTGCATGTGGCGCCATTTCCAGAGGCCCTAAGTGGCATCTTCAGCCACTTTTTCCAAGCTTTGTTTGTGTGTCAAATTTCACATACTTTTTCTCTTAAGGCCACCTTGCCTTAATTTCCTCTTTTAAACTTTAAAACTCAACATTTCTAAGTCATTTCTAAGTTTCCAAAATTTTCGTTTGGCTCTTTAAACTTGACATTTCCTTACATTTCCTAGTTTCGAAATGTTCACTTTCCTCTTTGAATCATTTCTACATCATTTTCCTAGTTTCCATAAATGTTCACTTTCCTCTTTTGAATCATTTCTAAATCATTTTCCTAGTTTCCATAAATGTTCACTTTCCTCTTTTGAATCATTTCTAAATCATTTTCCTAGTTTCCATAAATGTTCACTTTCCTCTTTTTAACTTAGCATTTCCATACATTTCCTTACATTTCCATACATTTCCATACATTTCCATATATTTCCATACATTTCCTTACATTTCCATACATTTCCATATATTTCCATACATTTCCTTACATTTCCATACATTTCCTTATATTTCCATACATTTCCTTACATTTCCAAGGTTCTAAAAATGCACACCACATATCACAGTAAACATGCTATTTCATAAAATTAAGTAAAAATGCACACAATGGGATTCGAACCTCTTCCCTCAAAGTACTTCACTTGATGCCATAACCCTTGCACCTTAGGTGGTGTCCCTTGCCACTTTTCCACATCACTTCTTGTTTTTAACTTAAGAACCAATAATTGTCCAAAGCTTTCTCTTCCATCCTAGGATTTTAAAAACCCTTAATTCACTTCCAAACACTGCCAAAACCTACTACTCATGAATTATGCACAAACGTATAACCCCTAATCTAGGATGTTACAGTACGTTTGAATGAATATTTGAGAGAAAGCTAGATCTGAAAACTTCTTTTTAATTTCTTTATTCTGAATCTATGATGAAAACTCTGCCTCATTCATCTGTCCATTTCATATTTATACAAAGAGCTGAACTAACTGCTCTTTGCTAGACTAACTACTCTTGGCTAACCAACTAACCGTATTAGCTAAGGCATACTATATTCTATCAGTCTTACCACAATTGGGATCGCCAAACGGAGATCCAGAGGTACGCTAAACTCGAAAAGATAAGTCCTTAATAAAAACCTTAGATAGTCCACTATGAATTTTCCTACTATGTTTCGCCTGCTCTTCGATGTCGAACCAAGCCACCACCATCAATGCCCTTGCCTTTGGTCAATGTGCACCGTTGCTTAGCCTCTTGTTTCTTTTCCTTTTTTACCGCCACCTCTACTGTCTAACCTCGGATGATAAACATGTTTGCAAATCTAAGATTTTTCTCGGTTTGCAAAACTAAGTTTCAGTTTGGGTTTGTTTTTTGGGACTTGATTCCATTTTCCCCCAATGGGTGAATTTGATTTTGGTTTTCTTTTTTTATCCATGTTTATTATATAGGTTGTTTCTGCTTTGATTTTGTATTGGGATTTTGATTTGCTTCATCTTCAAGTACTATCAAGACAAGCCATGGCTGTAAGGTTTCGATTTTGATTTTGATTTGCAATGTATTAACAACGATCCCATCACAAATAAGCTCTGATTTTCGAATCATTTGAAATTGGATTTAAATTTTCCGGCAATTGAGCTTTTTTAAGCTTGATTTCATGGAGCAAACCAGAGATTTTAAAATATTCAAATTCGAATACCATTTCATGAACCTTAATTTGAAAGAAAACTCTAACTAGAAACCCCAAATCAACTCAACTTTGATGCCATTTTTAGGCTAAAAAGGAGGTAACTTGGGTTGAGAGAGGAAGGAGAAAGAAGGAAAAACATAAGGATAAAAAAATTGGGGAGAAAAGTGAAAAAAAAATATTTTTAATTTATTTTTAGATTATGATATCATCGCTATGTCTTACAATTTTATTCTGTCACGTGTCCTAAATTTAATGGCATTAGACTGAAAACAAAAAAAAAATCATAAATATCAATTTGGAAGATGTGGACAAATTTAAATACCTCATTTGTTTCCCATACCATTTTTGTATTTAATTATATTTTTATAAAAAAAAAACTTTTTGAAATCATAAACAATGCTGATCAAACAACGGTTTCTGAAGTCGAAATGTGCTTTTAGTTCAAACGTCCTTTTAAGCCAAAAGCAAAAGTTAAATGCTTCATTTGGAAAATAAAATACTTTCAGAATCAAATGAGGTTTTGAATCCTTTTTATAGTTAAATATAGTTTGTGTAATTTTATATTGGATATACAATTTTTTATTTAAATTTATTACAAATATATAACATAATATATCTGAATTTGTAATAGTTATATTTAATATTTAAAACATAATTATATATTCAAATTAAATATCAAAAATATTAATATTAATTACCTTAAAATATTTAAAATTTATATTTTATATATCAAAATATTAATAATAAGTTATAAAACTTTTTTATATTTATACTGAAATATCATAATATCAACGAATTTAAACATGATTTAATTTTATTTTTTTACTTTACAACATCATATCTAAAATAAACATTTTATTACTCAAAAACAATTTTGATAACAAAATCTTAAACTAAACTTTTAAAAATACCTTTATACAAAATAAGACTTAAAGAAGAATAAGATCTATGTTAATGTGCTTAATGGTTATTTTTATTTTCATCTCACCATTACCATTGCATTTACATTCAAAGACATACTTCACAATTGATTTTAATATCACTGCATCAAGAATTAATTTAAATTTACAACGGTAAATAAATTAAAGAAAACTTAAGATAAAAAGGTTGAATTTAAAGTTAAGATGCTTTTAAGTCGTACTTTAATTTTTTAATGTAAAATATTTTATTTTGATTAAGAAATCGATAAGATGAATAATTCAATCAATATTATAAAATTAAATAAAAAAGGGATCCAAGGGTTAGAATATAGTTGAAACTGATTATTATAGTAGTGTAGAAAAATGAATTGGATGGGATTGTTACAATATTACAAAAGAGAGAGAGGCAAGTTTGGAGGTCATAGTTGTGTTGGTTAAAAACCCAACAATGGGAAACCCGAAGAAGAAGGGTGTGGTGTCGTATAAAATTAGGCAAATCCTTGTCATGGTGGAAAAAATCTACAAATTAGTCAAAGCAAATATCAAATTGCACGTATGGGTTGTGTGCAACTTTCCTTGAACGCGGATACATAATCCAAAATGGATTTTTGAAGAAGTCAAACACAAACTTTTTAAGTGGAGCCTTTACTCCCTTCTTTTCCCTTAATAAAACTTATTTTATTTTTAGCTTATGATTTAGGCGGAAAAGTAGAGCGGTGGTGCGAGGGAGTAAAACAGTGGCAATGAAGTAAATTTTTAGTGTTTTTGGGGGAGAAGAATATGAGAAGTGATTTTTTTTATCCTATTGTATAAAAATTTAATGTTTCTAAATTACAATGATAAAATAAGAAAAAAAACAAGAGAGATATATGTTAATTTAAAATTATATATTTTTAAATTTTTTATTTTCTTTCCTTTTAATTTTCATTTCTACTAAGTAATAGATGAAACAAAATTATTTTTCTTTTAATTTTTCCTATCACACGCACTTATGAAAACAAAAATTATGTTTTTCATCTTTCTATTTTTTATCTATTCAATTTTTTTATCTTTCTAATTTTTTTACGCTTTGCCAAAAAGGGTATTGAAATTTAGAATTTAGAGAACATATGACGGAAAGCAATTACTTTCTTAAGAATTTAATTGGGTGGAGAGTAATTCCATGTATAGCATACCAAAACTATTAACTTTATTGAAAATGTATCTAAAAGTTATTTTCTTTTAATCATTAGAATGTGATTCCTTTGTATATTGGCTATAGATGGAAAGTTAAAATTTATCTTTAAATAAAATTACTCTTTTATTATGAATATTTTATCAAGTGGATATCCATCATAATCAAGATAAAGTTTTAGTGTACTTTAAATTCTAATAGTTATTAGAATTAGATATTTACTTCTTCTATATTTCTTATGCCTATAAATAGTGACTATGATGAAGCATTGTAATCACCCCTTTTGATCAATAAATTACATTCTCTATTTCTTTCATATTTTCTTTATTCTTTATTATCCCCATCTCTCTTTATTTTGTAACACGTTATCAGCACAATTCTCTTTTATTTTATAATACGGTCACTCCAAATCTCGTTATTTAGATGTCGATTGCCTTCTAGAGCTATTGCAATTTCAGTCTTCAATTGAGGCCTGCTCACTATGGGTAATCATTAGAGCCTTTAACTACTTAGATCTTCAGGTATATTTTACTATGATTTATTTATTATATCATATTTATTATAATTGGAGACTAATCATGACAATATGTATAGATAGATTTTGATTTGAAATCTCACGCATGTTTTGCGATGGTGATTATGAAATAAAGAATCAATGGAGGCGTTTACAAGTCTATCCTACTAGATTTATTGCATTCCCCGAAGTGAATATAAACATAAAGAAAATAAAAGATATAATTATGGACCACTAAATGTGGAAATATAGTAATAAATAAGAGAATAATGGGAATTCTCAATATAACTCTTTAAAGGGTAAAGATAACTTATGTTATCAATGTGATATGAAAGATTATTGGCCACATGTGGCATATGCCCAAATATTTTGTTTCTGTTAATATTCTTTGAGAAAGAATATGAGAATGTAGTAATAAATTCTATAATTATAGATATAAATATTTATCTTATTTGGTACTCACACAAACAAATATTATTCCAATATTTAATAGTACAAAATTAGTAGAAAGCTCCGAAAGAGCTAATATATTAATATCTTGTGATGGTTAATCCATTGGTTTTAAAAGATATTTATAATGGATCTTATATTAAGATTTTGAATTAGAAAAATATTATATTTCATATGAATCACTATTGCTATAAATATTTATTTTGAAATGATGAAAAGAGAGGATTGAGTTATTAATTTATATTTATTTTATAATCTTTGTGATATTCTTTTGTTATCATCCCCATTAAGGGTTGGAAGCAAAATATTTGACTATGAAAGATCTACTCATGAGCAATAGTATATGATAATTCTATCTAAAGCTTATTATAGTTTGATGCACCTAAATTTGCAATTTTTTTTAAAAAACTGTGAGTATAACTCTATAATATTCAGAATAAGTTCTCAATTAAAATTACATGGTAAAATATTGCTGATGAGAACTTATAAGAGAGAAAACTTATGTATGAAAAGTCATTGGTTATGCACCTATTGTACATGTGAAAAATAAGATCCACTCTCAAAATTTGCTATTAATAGATTTAATTTGAAGATTTGGGCATATTCCTTGAAGTGAATACTGCATATAATTATTTGGAAATTATATTTATTGACTTGGTGGCATTATAGACTTCACATTGATTTAGACATTTCCAGTAGTAAATGTCACAATAGTACTTATATGTGGATACAAATTAAAAGGAATGATAATAAAAGTATCAATTTGTTAGTACAATTGAAACACTTGTTAAAGTAAACCAGAAGTTTACTAATACAAATGTGTTTACTACTTGGCGTGACCAGTTAGACCATCCTGGATCATATATGATGCGAAAATTAATTGAGAATTCATATGGACATCCATTAAAGAACCATAAGATTCTTTAATTTAAAGAATTTTCATTTGTTGCTTGTTCTCAATAAAATTTGGTTCTTAGAAACTCACTAGCTAAAGTTGAGATTTAATGTCATGCATTCCTGAAATGAAAATGGTTCATTCATCCACCATGTGGATGGTTTTATATGATTTTGGTAGATGCATCTACAAAATAATCACGTATGTATTATCAACTTGCAACCCGTTGTTTGCAAGATTACTTGTTTAAATAATTAATTTTAGATCATGCACTAAAGACAATTCATCTTGCTAATACTAATGAGTTTATATCTCAGTCTTTTATAGATTGAGTTTGAAAAACTTTTGTAAAAGTTTGTGCATAATGGTTTAGTGAAATTATTGATTGAACACCTCTGATTAATGTCTAAACCATTAGTTATGAGAACTAAACTTCCTATTTCAACATGAGATTTGTAACACCCCAAACCCGGCCCAAACACTAGGACCAGATTCGGTATGTTACAGATGAAAACATTTTGAAAACCCTTGTTTAGCCGATTTAATTTAAAGTAAAAGATATTGTCTTATTTTAAAAAAAAAACAGTTGAGGTGTATAGCCTTGTTAGTTTAAGTCATGTTGTTACCAATTCTATCAATGTACCCGATGGTACGAAAGAAAACATTTTCGTTTGAATTTAAGAAAATTTGTGTAATCATTTTAAAGTTGTTAAGTGGTTTAAACAAATAATCCCAAACATGTAAAATAATAAAAATAATCTTAGGAGGCCTTATTACAACTTGAACAAATAAAACCCAAAAATAAAATAATTCAAAGTAAACTCAAATTTCCACTGCATGGCCACCTCGAGTCCATCCGGCTCCTCATCCGCGATCTACGAGTCACCTGAAAAATATTAAAGGAAAAGGTGAGTCACCAAGACTCAGTGTGTAACCCTTTTCCCGGTTTAGTGCAACAACATACACAATTTATAACAAATTAACATGCACTAAATTATGCACCCAACCTAGCCATCCAAACACCTTTCTCTACCCCGTGTGGTACCAAACCACTGGTGGTGCCAAACCACTGGTGACTTAAAGTCACGAGATTCATCAATAATTGTGGTGCCAAACCACTGGTGGGGCCAACCCACGTGTGATACCAAATCACTAGCGTCGATCCCGTAATATAATCCGTGGGGCCAACCCACTGTGGTGCTAAGCCACTGGGACGAGACGCTATGAGGTGCCAAACCTCTGGAGGTGCCAAACCTCTGGTGACCGTAGTCACGAAATGTGGTACCAAACCACTGGTGTCCATCGACACGAATATCACTTCCCCCTCCACTCATATATCCCACATCAATCCATGATATTTAACAGAAATCATGCCAACATGCTTATTTAGCAACATACACTGGATTTATCATTAACCATATATTTAAGTCACATATACCAAATATGTCATGCTTCCCAAAAGCATCATAAAGAACTCATAACGACAAGGACTTACCTGAAGCCTTGCTTATACCTTTATGGTATTAAATCCGAAGCTACACAAATCCGATTTAGCATACACAAAATACTTAGCACATTAATTAGTTATAAAGTGTGTATGTACACACCTGTTACTAATGAGAGTCCCAAATCCCGAAGAATCAAGTCGGCCACACTAGATTTCCTTGCCCCTATATTCGGCCAAACACAAGGTTAGTGCCCTAGACCATTCGGCCAAACCAAATTAATTCCAAAGGGTTACACATGAACCCGAAACCTTACCTAACCGCTTTTGAGTACTAACCACAGCACACGATACACGAATGCTTTTCACCTCTCTACAATCGGTCAACCAACAATATTCATAACAATAGCCTTCACTTTGAATACCAAATAAATCTATTTTACTAAAATAGATTCTTACCAACACTTACCAAATCCGACTTGGCGTAAAATAGAAAGTCGATCCATTGCTTGAAAATCCCTAGTTCCTAGATGACATCGGTTTCAAGAAAGATTAGCCAAACTATCAACAAATACGGATTTTGGCTTTTCCATGTATCCAAATCGACAGAGAATCAAGGGAAAAGAAATAGTCATTCGCCTAGAGTACTTACCTTCCCAAATCGATTGACAAAGGAATCCAGAGATCAACACCACACTTAATATTCGCTAAGGTGAGTTAAATAGAAGGAAAGAAATTTGGCACATAGATAGGGAATAGATTCTGCTAGAGGAAGAAAATAATGAGAAAAAGGGAGATAGGGTTTTGCTATGGTTGATAACAATCAAGGTTCTACTTTGAGTGAAGAAGAGGAAGAGAAAGAAATGGAATAGGAGTTTTACCAAAGATCAAAAGGAGAAAAAAAAGAAAATGGCAATGAAGGTATCGGTTTTGAGAGAAGTTGGAAGAGAAAGAAAAGAGATGCTAGCGAAAATTATCAAGTAAAGACTAAGAAAATTGGCACTCCCCCTTTCAACTAGTCACCTTGCCGTCCACTCCTCTTCAAGGAGTTCAAAATTTGGCCACTTCCTTGAATCACTCTTGGCCAATAATTTGACATAATCCAAAAGAATTTGAATAAGTTAAATTCCTTCTTTACTCTTTGCCAACCTTTTAGATTTAACCAAATAAAATCCAATTAAAAGCTAATAATATCCTTATTATCCCTATTATCTTGAAGTGTTTAACTTGAACACTCCTCTCTCTCTCTTGCAGTCAAAATAAAGAGCAAAAAGGGAGAATTTTGTAGCTCGAACCTAGACTCCCCTTGCTCCTCTTGTGGCGTCAACTCCAGCTCCTAAGTGGCCTCCTGTTGCCACTTTACCAAGGCCTTTTAGGTCAAAGTTCCTCTTTAACCTTGTAACCCCTACTTACTAAGGCTCCCTACCTTTAAAGCTTCCAAATAAAATTTTCTACTATTCCGAGCCTACTCAAGACCCCTAATCAAGTCTTATTACACCACAAATAATATCACAGCAATTCAAACACAAGAAAAATAATTTAATCACAAATAACCCCAATTTTAGGATGTTACAAGATTACATTGATTTACGTGTTGTATGCATCAAGCAAATAAGTTATAAAACTCCCCATTACAATTGGTTTTTGATCAAGAGCTAAATATTTCTCATATTTGAATTATTGTATATGCATATATATTCCAATTATTCCACCACAATGCATAAAGATGAGTGAATCCTCAAAGAAAGTTGGGAATATATATTAATTACAAGTTTCTTTATAGTATTAGATGTTTTGAATGTATTGGAGATTCAATTAAGATATGATTTGTGATTACAATTTTGATTCGATAGTTTTCTCGACATTAGGGAAAAGAAATAATAACTTGTAATGAGTTAGGGGGAGAGTAATTTGAACCAGAAGTTCAATAAGGATAACTTATTACAAGTTAACTGTT
Organism: Gossypium rotundifolium; assembly: GCA_025506655.1. Lineage (NCBI taxonomy): Eukaryota > Viridiplantae > Streptophyta > Magnoliopsida > Malvales > Malvaceae > Gossypium > Gossypium rotundifolium. Next base: position 37,721,291 of record CP106728.1, read on the forward strand.
AGATGTATTTATAAACTTAATAAAAATAACCAAGTGTTATATACCATCTAATATATTTATTTGAATTAAAGTCCCAATAGGACAATCAGTTGGAATAAAATAATAGATTGATCTGTTCCAAATATAAAAATTCTTCTAGATGGTCATATAGTAAAGGCGGGTGCTCCAGAAGAGACCCAAGACATAACTAATAAGTAAAACTTTAGAAGAGATTTAAGTACTTGAAACTGAATTTTAGAATAATGAAAATAAGAGATCTCGATAAATTATGTTAATTCGAGAAAATGTGGAACCGAATAATAAAAGTGGTCAACAATGATTTTGCATCCAATATTATTATTGAAATAATGAAATAAAAGAAAGATTTTGAATAAATATTTTGAGAAATATAGATATAAAATAAATTGATCAAAATTCAAAGATGCAACTCAAGTACAACTAAATTCGTGGAATTTCGGACCAGTAGTCGAAATATCTAAAGGTATAAAGCCAGTGAGGGTGCAAATGAAGTAGTTTTGCAAAAACGGAATAAAAATATGAAGTTTTTCGCTAAGTACTGATGTTGATTATGAAAAGATATAATATTCTTTTGTGGTGGATGCAATAACCTTTAGATATATTATTTTGACAATTCATAAAAGATTTAACTTGTGTCTAATGGTGGTTGTTACATACTTTATAAGTCAATATATAGTAAAGTTTATATTAAAATCCTTGAAGGATTTAGAATGCTAGAAGCATATTGAAATTCTCTAGAAATTATTCATTTATATGAATTGAAATAATTGAATATAAGTGGTAAATTTAACTTAGTCAATAGTAGTTGAAAGAGAATTATAAAATGATCCAAAATACCTATTTGTATTTTTATAGAACAATCATGATTAAAGCTTGCTATGATTATTGTTGAAACTCTTGAAGAGATGAAAATATGTTTCCCCAAAATTTTCCCTCACTCATGATTTTCAAAAGAATGGTGATATAAATGTTAGCAATACATTCAAATAGTCATTTGAAAAATTAGTATTCAATATTGAATACGTAGAATATGAGAAAGTATATTGTGTTTTAAGTATATTGTGTTTTCATGAGGAGGAGTAAATACGCGTTGTACTCTATTTTCCTTAACCGAGGTTTTTAGGGGTGTGCAAAATTCGGGTAAAACCGAAAAAATTCGGTTAACCGACCAAATTCGGTTAATTAGTCGGTTAACCAAATTTTTTCGGTCGGGGGTCGGTTAAATATTTTGTTAATTTTCGGTTAACGGTTAATTCGGTTCGAAAAGGGTCGGTTAACCAGAAATTTTTCGTTAACCAAAAAATAATAAATAAATTTATAATATAAATAGCTTATAAGATAAGCCCACTATTCTCTATTCACCAACCCAAACCCAATACAACCCAAACCCAATAATAAAAATTAAACCCAACTCAAATAATTTTAAAACTAAAAATAAAATTACCCCTAAAGGCTAGACACACACACACGATTTGATATCTCCTATTCTCCTCTCCTTCTTCAACTTCAAAAGTTCTCAATCCCTAATTTCAAAAGTTTAAAACCTGCAACTTCTATTTCTAAACAAAAGGAAGAACAGCTTTGGTTTTGATTTTCAAGGTACTTTTTTTCCCTTCATGTTTTAACTTTGACTTAACTGTTGTCTATGTTGGTTTTGATGCATGCAAGGTCTTTTTTTTTTTGTTTTTGTTTTTGTTAAATATTAATGCCTTATCCATTTTTCGAGTACCCATTTACCTTTTTTTGGGGGGTAAATTTTGCATCTTGTTTCGATCGTGCTTTTTGTTTGAGTTTCTTCTTCTTCATTTTTTAAGAATCATTCTCAGGTCCTCCATCTTCAAAAGCTCCTCAAATCATCTGATTTTTAGAAATCTTTGAAATTTTTTTGTTATGATAGGGTTTGGTTAATGTTGATCATCAAAATCTATGCTAGCCACATTTACATTACCTTCTTTGTAGAGTTGAATGTAAAATAAATTATTGGCTTTCTTGTTTATTTGCTTTGTTTATTTACAAGTTCACTGTTGCATATCAGCTATGTAAAAGGGTCGCCCCCTTTTGTTGATTTGGATTTACCTTTACCACATTAAACGAACTTATTGAGGATTAGTTTGCTTCATTAGATTCTTCATCGGTGCTCAAAATGTTATTAGATGAATTTTAATGACAATTTCAAGTTTTCTTTTTTAATCTTCATCTTGTATTGTTGATATGATTCAAGGATCTTGTCTTGTTTCCACTTTTTCTAAAGGACTGTCAAACTTTTGATTTTGAAGTGAAATTGTTATGATATTATTCGCTTATTGGCTATTGCGATGTTGCTTTCAAAAATGCTCATGATTTTGGGGTATAATCCTGTGGACTTTTGTTTCTCTTTGGGTAGATAAATGGATGTTCTTTATACTCTTTTCATGAGGCATTTCCTTACATGGTATTTGTTTTGTTATGGTTTTGGCATCAATGGCATTTGTTTTATATGAATGAGTTCTTGATTCTAATGCGATAAGGTGTTGTCTTGGCTTTCTTGCTAAGCGGTTGTGGTTTATAAATTGCGTTTTGCAATGGATGTTACCTTTGTTAAATATCTAAACTATGTTTTTCTAAAACTCAACATCAAAATATGTTTAATATTATAAATGTATTTTAATTTATTATATATTATTTTTCTTGCGAATGTCAATCAACCAACATCTATTGAGGCTAGTGTTACACCTCCTACTTGATAGATTCTGAAAATTTGGGAGTTGGAGCTTCAAGCCAAGCAAAGGGGATTACTGGGAAAAGAAAAGCCACTCTTCCAAGGTCAGAAGTTTGGTCTCACTTCACTAAGATTATTAATAGTGAGGGTGCAAGTAAAGCTAAATGTAATTATTGTCAAAAGGAATTTTGTTGTGATATGAAAAAAAAATGGTACGGGGTCATTAAAATATCATATTGGTTCATGTAAGAAAAATCCTAGTAATGTTGTTGAAAATAGTCAAGGACAACTAGTTTTACCTAGAAAGGGAGTTGAAGGGGGGGAAGGGAATCTTTCAACTTGGAGATTTGATCAAGAAGCATGTAGGAAAGGATTAGCACAAATGATTGTGATTGATGAATTACCTTTCAAGTTTGTTGAAAGTGAAGGTTTTAAGAAATTTATGTTTATGGCATGTCCTAGGTTTCATATTCCTTCACGAACTACTATGACTAGGGATGTTTATCAATTGTATTTAGATGAAAGGGCCAAGATAAAACAACTTTTGAGAAGTTCTTGTTTTAGAGTTTGTTTAACTACCGACACATGGACTTCTTTGCAAAGAGTTAATTATTTGTGTATCACTGCTCATTTTATTGATAATGATTGGAAATTGAATAAAAGATTTTAAACTTTTGTCCAATTTCTAGTCATAAGGGTGAGTCCATTGGGATGGTGATTGAGAAATGCTTGTTGAATTGGGGATTGATAAGTTGTTTATCATTCTTGTTGATAATGCAAGTTCAAATGATGTTGCTATTGGTTATTTGAGAAAGAAATTTAACCCTCGAGGGGTATAGTTCAAAATGGTAAATATCTTCATATGAGATGCATGGCACACATTGTGAATTTGATTGTTGTTGAAGGCTTAAAGGAAATGAATAAATCATTGAACGTGTTAGGGGGTCATTAGATATGTGAGACAATCTCCATCTAGATTACAAAAGTTTAAGGAGTGTGTTGTGGTGGAAAAGATAGAGTGCAAGAAGATGTTGTGTCTTGATGTTTGTACTAGGTGGAACTCAACTTACTTAATGTTAGATCTTGCTCGAACTTTGAGAGAGCTTTTGAGAGATTTGAGGAGCAAGATACAAATTTTAGAATGAACTTGAAAGGGGTGATGGTTGGCCTAGTGTGGATGATTGGGATAATGTTAGAAACTTGAAGGATTTCTTGGAACATTTTATGAAGTCACTTTGCGTATATCGGCACTTCATATGTCACGTCCAATAATTTTTTGATGAGCTTTACGAAATTGATATTCTTTTACGAGATGCTCGGTTAAATAGTAATGTTGATTTCAATGTTATGGCCATCAAGATGAAAGAGAAGTATGATAAGTATTGGGGTGATATTGATAAGATGAATATGCTTATGTTTGTTGCTTGTGTTTTAGATCCTAGACAAAACTAAAGTATCTTGAATTTGCACTTAGTGAAATGTCTAGTTCGAAAAAGCTTGTGAAATGATGCAAAATTGAAGGAATCTTTGTATGAAATGTTTGATGAGTATAAACCTCCACTTCATAGTACTTGTAGCCAATCGAGTGTGCCAACACATGCTTCTCTTAGTGAACCACAACAAAAAATGAAAAGGCGAATGCAAGCTTTGTATAAAAAGCGTGAGTTGGAAATTTGTGGTGAGGATAAAACATCTGAATTGGATAAATATCTAGCTGAGGCTAATGAGGAATTTGTTGAAGATTTTGATATTTTATTGTGGTGGAAAGTGAACAGCCCTAGATTTCCCACTCTTTCAAAAATGGCCAAAGATGTGTTAGCTATACCGGTTTCTACGGTTGCTTTAGAGTCTGCATTTAGCACCGAGGGACATGTGCTTGATCAATATAGGAGTTCTTTAACTCCTAAAATTGTACAAGCTCTTGTGTGTACTCAAGATTGGATTCGAAAATCATCATCAGAAGAAGACATCAAAAAGATTGAAGAACAAATCCAAGAGCTCGACAAGATTGAAAATGGTATATTTATTGTCTTATTTTAGTAGTTTTAAATTTTTTTACCATATCACTCATACTTATTTAATTGATTCAATGTTTAGACTTTTCTTGGAATGCATCAGAGCCTACCCTTAATTCATGAGCTTTCGTGAGTTGAAGGGTATACTTACTATCTTATTCTTGTTAACTTATAATTTATTCGTTTGTTTATATTATTTGATTTTTTTTAAATGCAGATATTTCTATTATACGCTAAACTTTTGCACTTGTTTTTTCCGTTTTGTAGGTTTAATGCAAATGGAGATTTTTTGGAGAGAAGAAATAGATACAAATGAACAATATTAAATACTTACATTTCAATTATGTATTAATTTAAATATTTATGTAATGTTTTTAAACAAATTAATTCGGTTAATTCGGTTAATTTGGTTAATTCGGTTAATTCGGTTAAATCGATTAAATCGATTAAATCGGTTAAATCGGTTAAATCGATTAATTCGGTTAATTCGGTTAAATCGGTTAAATCGGTTAAATCGGTTAAGACGGTTAAGACGGTTAATTCGGTTAATTTTTAACCAAAAATTATAAAAAATATAATTTTCGGTTAATTCGGTTAACCGACCTAATTAACCGAAAAAAATTCGGTTCGGTTAATTTTTTTGAAAAAATTTCGGTTCGGTTAACGGTTAAAAATTTTGACATGTCGGTTAATTCGGTTAATAACATTTCGGGTCGGTTAACCGGTCGGTTAACCGAATGAACACCCCTAGAGGTTTTGTCCTATTGGGTTTTACTAGTAAGGTTTTCAATGAGGCAGCATATTATGAGTATTATAGATTATATACTCTGTTTCCTTCATTAAGTTTTTATCCTACAAGATTTTTCCTAATAAGGTTTTAACGAGGCACATTATCTACCAATAGACATCCAAGGGAGAGTGTTATGAATATCTTAATAAGTGGATGTCCATCATGATCAAAATAAAGTTTTGGTGTACTTTAAATTCTAATAGTTATTAGAATTAGATCTCTACTTCTTCTATATACTTCTTATGTCTATAAATAGAGACTATGATGAAGCATTGTAATCACCCTTTTGATAAATAAATTACATTCTCTATTGCTTTCATATTTTCTTCATTCTTTATTATCCATATCTCTCTTTATTTTGTAACATCTTTTCTTATTTCTTTATTTTCATTATGCAGTACTTTTTGGCCAAAAATAAAAAATGTATTTAATTTTAAATACTATTGAATTAAATTTTAAATTATATTCTAATTTAATACATATGAAATATTTAAATTTTATTTTCAATTTAATCATATATTATTCAGGAAAAATGGTTTTTTACGTAGATAATACAATTTAAATCCCAAAATGGTATTCCAATGTCATTTTTTACCAAAATGGTATGAATTGAATAGTGTTGAACGATTTAGCAAATTAGATGAGAAGAGCGGAAAATTGTGGAGAAGAAGAGAAAACAAAGAAGAATTTGTAAGGTTAATAAATATGAAATTTATTTTCTTTTAAATTATTTTTAAAAAATAAAATATTGAGAAATTTAATTATTTTTACAGATTTAGTATTGAATATGGATAATCAATTCTTCATATGTATTTATTTCGATAGAGTAATTTTGACAACAACAGTTGGATGTATATTTGAATGTCGCCAACAAATAGCAATGAGATTTAATAGAAATGTGTTGGTTGATGATATGAAAGAAATAATCAGTGCAAAATTTGTTATACATTGTGGGAGGAGGATCTCAAAACTATTATACAAATTCCCAATTTCAACAAATCTCATGAAATTCACCAAGATGGAACTTATAGACAATGAAGACGTGGCGGATTCAAAGTGGCAACACTAGATCGATTCAATTGTTTATTGAATTAGCTGATGTGGAGTCAGGTGAAGATTTCACTCCATTAAATAAATAACATGGTGTTCAAGATCCGTGTACGGTGGTCCTGAGAGCGTACGTTGATAGGCGATTAACTGTATGTGGGATCGACATCAATCTTAATGCTTCACTTGTGTTTGAGAACTTTAACCTGGTTCCACATTTACAAATACATCCTGTAGTGATTGAGATCGATGCAAATGGTGATGATGGATATGATAAAAATGGACTTTCTGATCATGAGGTTAAAGGTTATAGTGATACTAATATAGATGAGGTCCATGATGATATCGATGACTAAAGCACGAATAACGATAGAAATGTTAACGCATTTTTAGTTGGGAACCCGAGTTGAGACATTGTGATACACAATGATCTTAGGGCACACATGTCGATCGTAAACCCCGATATGGCATATGAATCCAAGTTTCCAGAGTACCCCGATATACTACCTGCTCACCAATTGGCTACATATCCGAACGTGAGGAGTTGTTCGTGGGCCAAAAATTCACAACCAAGAAAGATTGCGTATTTTCCATTAAGCAGTATAACATGAATGTGACCGTTGACTACAAAGTTTTTATGTCTAAACTTACATTGTATATTGGGGAGTGTTAGAGGTCGGTACAAGGTTGCAATTGGCAGGTAGGAGCCGCATTTATCCGGAGGTCACAAATGTGGGAGATCTGAAAATTTGTTAGGCCTCACACATGCACTTTTACACGAATGACACAAGATAACCGTAAACTTGACGCCAAACTATCTACAACTACATCATGCCAATGGTGAAGGACATGCTGACCATTCTTGTTTCGATATTGATTGCTTAAATGTAAGAATATTCCAGTATTGAGTGTCATACCGAAAAGTATGGACAACATATGGCCATGGAGCAGTTGAACAGAGATTGGGATACTTCATACAATGAGCTATAGGAGTGGATAGTCGTTATGCGAGAGTACATGACATAGATTGTCATTGAGTTGTAGGCACGACCTTATTACGCCCAGACGACCAATTACAATCAGGAAGAAAAATTTTTCGTCGGATGTTCTGGACCGAAGGTCCATGCGTGCGGGTTTTTTCCCACTGCAAGTCGTTTGTGCAAGTTGATGAGACCTAGCTATACGAAAAATATATGCAGATTCTACTTATTGCGATTGCTCAAGAAGGGAACCGAAACTTACTCCCAATAACGTTTGCTATTGTGGAGTCGGAGAACATGAAATCATGAGAATTTTTCCTGACAAACTTACGGACTTATATTGTTAGGGACGACAATATTTGCATCATATCCAATAAATGGACTAACTGCCGTGATTAGGCATTCTAGTGTTTCTTGGAGATTTGTTTATGCATCCGGCACATAGCGACTAATGTAACACCCCAAACCTGGTCTATGCATTTAAGACCAGATTTGGTATGTCACACAAAACAAACATGTATCTAGTCATCTAATGATTTAAGAAAACAGATCCTCAAAACTATTTTGGAAATGGAGTTTATTAAAACCGAGGTTAATTTAAAATATATGATTTAAGACATAAGAATTTATAAATTGAAACTTAGAAAATAATTGGTTCAAATTTTTGAAAGCGATCTAAAAGAGCTCAAAAAAATTTCAAAACAAGATTCTTAAAGGATTTCTTACTGAGAAAAATTTACTTAAATAATGATTTTTAAGAAAAACCCCTTTTTCTTTTGCACTTAAATTTGAGGAAACCATTTGATTTTATTTTAAAATTAAATAAACCCACTTAAGTACCTAAACATAATTAAAAGCCATCCACGAGTAAAACATCCATAAAAGTAATACCAAAGGCCTTATTACAACACCATTGAAATAGAAATTAACTAAAAATACTTAAAAGAAGTTCTAAGTTCATATAAACCATCATTCGTAGTATGGCTTCCACAAACCCCGGCCCAAGCCTCCACTATTGATTATTACCTGAGAAGGGTAAAGAAAACGGGGTGAGTTACTTAGAACTCAGTGTGTAACCCACTTACTATAGTCTACTGGGCCAAAACCATTTAAGCATGTATTTGGGCCGGAGCCCATATACAAATATAACAATTTAACATGTATAGCATGCATGTGATATGCAATTCCCAAACCAAACCTAGTAATCTATGCACTACACACCACCCGTACCAACCAACACACCTGTGGGGATCATCAGTCAACCCACCCCGCCAACAAACCAATCGCAGGCATTAAGCCATTTATAACAATAATTCGCAAGCCAGTGGCCATATATAATCGCAGGCATTTAGCCATATATCAAATTGGGCACGAGGCCATATATCAAACTGGGCACGAAGCTATCAAAATTTTGTAGCAAAGCTACCAGGACTTCTCTTCATCAAATATCCCAACCCATGCAATCATGTAAACAACATGCATAATAATTCATACATATAATAATTTCAACATAAGGCCCATACAAGAATTATTACAATTTAGCCCATATTACAATTTGGCCCATTTCACATTTTGGCCCATTTCACATCTCATATCACACTTGGCAAATTTTATCAAATAACTCATATGGCCCATTTATCACATGTGGCCCAAAATATCACTTTTCATCATTTTAGCCCATTAAGGGCGATTTCAAAATTTTCACGATTTTAATACCGATTTCATGTTCTTAACACTAAAGTATTTATTATACCATATTTTTCCAATTTCACCAACTTTGCAATTTTTTTAAATCCAATGCTTAATAACGGTATAGTCATCTAACCCATGAGATACAGTGTAAGATTACACACCTGATTACGGTGAGAACTATACTTTCCCAATCGTCGATACCTAAATATGTATCACGTTCTATTAGAACACTAATACTTAAAATAAATCTATGCTAAAGATAAGCGATCTAGATCTTTACCCTCAGAATCTCAAACAACTACTATTTGTCGGTTCTCCCTGGTTGAAAGTTCACAACCCTGTGGAAAATCCCGGATCGTCGGTGCCTCACGACTACGAACAACCTCGAATAATTGATTTTCACAGGATGAGGGTCCACAACCCGGTGGAAAATCTCGGATTGCCGAAACAGCCCTTCGCTTGAATCTAGAGGGAATAGTGAATCTGCCCCTCTTTCGATCACTATTCACCACCCTTTTTGATCCTATCTTGCTTGCCTCCATTGACAAAAGAATATTAGTCCAACTAATATTTTGAAAATTAAGACGATTGATTTTAAGGGGCGAAATCGGCTTACCACGAAATCCTTATGTTCAAAGGATGAAAATCAAGCGATAACGTCCCTAAAGTAACATCGATTAGTAAACCCCATCATTAACGAAATAATGAGTAAAATGGAATCATTGATAGAAACCCTTACCTTAAAACTTTGGATTGAATCCTAGCGATTCACGATGATTTCGGACACTCCAAGTTTCGGCCTTCCACTAAGATTCTATGATGGAGAAAAAGATTTGAATGAGATATGGTGTGATAATGATCTCGATCCAAAAAGACCATCCCACACCAACATGTAAATCCGGCACAAAAGAAAAGGGAAAAAAATAAAAATACTAAAGTATTATACTAGCCACTTACCAAGTGATCAAAGTGTGAGAAGAAAAGAATGAAATGATTTGAGAAGAAGATAAGTGTAGTAAAATATTCAGCTAAAGAAAAAGGAGAGAATAAATAATCGAATAGGGTTCTTACTAATTGATTAAAATGAAAGTAGAAAGAATGATTGATAAGAAAATATATGTAAAAAGGGAGATTCGGCTATGAAGAAAAATTGAAGAAAATGGTGTTAGCACCATTCGGCCATGGGGGAAAAGGGAAGGGAGAAAATGTTGAATGGATTTTGTAAGAAGAAAAAGATGAAATGGCCTTCAAGTTTTGGTGTTTTCGACACTATGGGAAAAGGACTTAAGAGGTTTAGGCAAAATAAAACCAAATGGTCAAAATGAAGTGACCAAAATAAGAAAAACAAAGATGTTCACCAATGTCCCAAAGTGCATTCGGCTATGAGAGAAAAGATGAAAGGAAAAAAAATTGTTTTGGGAGAAACAAAAATGACCAAAATGAAAAGTGCACAACAACACCTATCCTTACCCAAAAGCCTTAAAAAAAATTTGGCCACCCCCCTAGTCCCCAAAACCGTCCAAGTTCATGGACAAAGTTTGGCCATTCCAAACTTTCCAAAACACACCCCTTAAAAGGTGCCTTGTGTTCCCCCTACATACCATAAGTTCATGATTCCTTTCCCTATCTTCAATTCTTACCTTAAGCCATTAACCACCTTGCCATAAAAGAATAAAGTCCAACCTACCAAAAATAGAGCTTGGCCGACACATGCTAGAAGAGTGCAAAAATTAAAGTCATAAAATGCATACCATGGGATTCGAACCTCTTCCCTCAAGCAACACTCATGGCGCCAACTCCACTTTACTACTAGCTCATATTATGCTAACTTTTGTCACTTAAATTCCTTAAACATCAAGGTTACCGGTTCCACTTCAATAAAGTACTCATTACTAAAATTTATTCTAATTTCGAATAAATCTCGAGCCTTTTCAAGACTATATTAAACACACGAATTGAATCATTCACTAGGTAAGCACCAAAATTTATGCAACATATCGATTCTAAATTTTTAGGATGTTACAATTCTACCCCCTTAAAGAAAATTTCGTCCTCGAAATTTACCTGGTTAAAAGAGGTAAGGATATTGTTTCCGAATTGCATCCTCAGACTCCCACGTAGCTTCCTCCGCTCCGTGATTACACCATAGAACCTTAACCAATGGCACAGACTTCTTCCTTAACACCTTAACATCTCGATCTAAAATTTTCACCGGTTCCTCCTCGAAAGACAAGTCTGGCCTTATCTCAACTTCTTCTACCGCACTATGTGAGACGGATCCGATCTATAACGCCTCAGCATAGAAACATGGAAGACACTATGAATCTAACTCAACTCCGGAGGTAATTCAAGCTGATAGGCCACTGGTCCTACACACTTCAACACACAGTATGGTCCAATGAACCTAGGGCTCAACTTTCCCTTCCTTCCAAATCTGAAAATCTTCTTCCAAGGTGAGACTTTCAAAAAGACTTGATCTCCCTCCACAAACTCAATATCCTTATGCTTCAGATTTGCATATGACTTTTGTCTATCCAAAGCTTCCTTTAACCGCTCTCGAATCACCTTTACCTTTTCCTCCGTCTCAGATATCAATTCAGGACCCAATAACTGCCGTTCCCCCAATTCAGTCTAACAAGTAGGGGTACGACACCTACGCTCATATAACGCTTCATAGGGTGCCATTTGGATACTGGATTGGTAACTGTTATTATACGCAAACTCTACCAACGGTAGAAAATCTTCCCAACTACCTCTGAAGTCAATCACACAACCTCTTAACATGTCTTCCAATATCTAGATTACTCTTTCCGACTGACCATCTGATTGAGGATGAAAAGCCATACTGAAATTTGACTTTATTCCCAAAGCCTCGTGCAAAGCTTTCCAAAACCGTGATGTAAACCTAGGGTCCCTGTCTGATATAATAAACACTGGTACCCCATGCAACCTCACAATCTCTGATACATACAACTTAGCCAACTTCTGCAGTGAGTAATCTATACCAACTTGTAGAAAATGGGTAGTCTTCGTCAATCGATCCACTATCACCTAAACGAAATCTTTCTTGGTAGGTGTTAAGGGTAGCCCACTAATAAAGTCCATCGTTATCCGCTCCCATTTCCATAAAAGAATCTTTACCGGTTGCAATAAACCCGACGATAATTGATGTTTCGCCTTCACTTGTTGACAAGTCAAACACTTACCCACAAAATCAAAAACCTCCCGCTTTAACCTTGGCCACCAATACTGTTCACGGAGGTCTCGATACATCTTATTTCATCTGGGATACATAGCATAAGGGCTACTATGCACCTCTCGCAGAATCATTTGTCTCAATTCTGAATCCATGGGCATACAAACTCTTCTATGAAAGCACAGCACTCCATCCTTATTCATTCCAAAATCCCCTATTACACCACTTTCAACTTGTTGTATTAACGGACCCAATTTTTCATCTGTTAACTGCTTCTCCTTGATCTGTTCTAACCACAGAGGCTTCACCTGAAGTTTCACTAGCAGACTGCCATCTTTATATAAACTGATATGAGCAAACATTGCTCTTAACTCCGATACTACCTTACGACTCAATACGTTTGCCACCACGTTAGCCTTTCTAGAATGATACTCGATTGAGAAGTCATAATCCTTTAACAGCTCCACCCACCTCCGCTGTTTCAAGTTCAACTCATTTTGGGTAAGGAGGTACTTAAGACTCTTATGATCCGTATAAATGATAGACTTCTCACCGTAGAGATAGTGCCTCCAAATCTTTAAAGCAAACACCACCGCAGCCAATTCCAAGTCATGAGTAGGATAGTTGACTTCGTGCGGCCTTAACTGATGAGAAGCATAAGCCACCACTTTACCTCCTTGCATCAACACACATCCTAAACCCGTATGTGAAGCATCGCAGTAAATGATAAACTCTTTTCCAACCTCAGGTTGAATTAGTACTGGCGCTTCCGTCAAAATCTTCTTCAGTTTCTCGAAACTCTCTTACTGTTTATCTGCCCATACAAACCGTACTCCCTTTCACAACAGCTTAGTTAGGGGTGTAGCAATCAACGAAAACCCCTCAACAAAGCGTCTATAATAGCCAGCCAAACCTAAGAAACTTCGAATTTTAGCCACTAACTTCGGTGGTTTCCAATCCAACACCACCTCTACCTTGCGAGGATCAACTCTGATTCCTTCGGCTGACACAACATGCCCCAAGAAAGTCACTTCTTTCAGCCAAAATTCACACTTAATGAATTTGGCATAAAGTTGCTTGCCTCGCAGTATTTGCAATACTATGCGCAAATGTGAGTCATGCTCTTCTTCATTCCTTGAATATACCAAGATATCATCTATGAACACTACCATGAACCGATCTAGATAGGGTTGAAAGACTCGGTTCATCATATCCATAAATGCAGCTGGTGCATTGGTCAAACTAAACGGCATCACTAAAAACTCATAATGTCCATAACGAGTTCGGAATGCCGTCTTATGAATATCTGTCTCTTTAACCTTGAGTTGGTGATAACCCGATCTCAAATCTATCTTGGAGAAAACTGAAGCTCCTCTCAACTGATCAAACAGATCATCTATTCTCGACAATGGATACCTATTCTTGATCGTCAATTTATTCAACTACCTATAATCGATACACATGGCATTGACCCATACTTCTTCTTAACAAAAAAATCGGTGCTCCCCACGGAGACACACTCGGTCGAATAAATCCTCGATCTAACAATTCTTGAATTTGAGCTTTAAGCTCCGCTAACTCATTCGGCGTCATTCTATAAGGAGCAATAGACACTGGAGCCATTTCGGGCATAAGCTCAATGCTAAATTCTACTTTCGGATCTGGAGGTAGACCCATAAGTTCTTCGGGAAAGACATCTAGAAATTCTTTCACCGTTCTCACACCTTCCACCGATAATTCCTTGGCATCCAAAGCACTAATGAAGGCTAGGAACGCTCCATACCCTTTTCGCACCAACTTTTCTACCTCTAAAGCAGATACCACATTTGCTAAATAGTTTCTCCGTTCGCCTATCATCACCACTTTTTTATCTTTCAAAGTCCTTATCGACATCTGCTTTACAGTACAATCCATTTACGCCCGGTGCTTCACTAACTAATCCATGCCCAAAATAAGATCGAACTCGTCGAAAGGCAGTTCTATCAGCCAAAAATATTTCTCTTTAAATTTCTAAAAGCACGTCTCTATACAATTTATTCACGATCACAGACTGTCCTAAAGGACTAATTACCATCATCTCTCTATCGACAATCTCAGATGTAATATTTAGATTTCCAGATATGGCACTAGCAACATATGAGTGGGTAGACCCGATATCTATCAAAGCAGTAATAGGTACATCAAAGATGAAGAACGTACCAATTATCACATCAGGTGCATCGCCATCCTCCCGACGCCTGACCGCATAGACCAACCCCGGCTGTCTCACCTCCGCATTACCTCTGAAGCCATTACCTCGACCCGGTGCACCTTGACCACTTCCAGCACCATTACCACCACGACCTGGTCCACGGCCTCTCGGTGGTCAGCTGAAAGCGTCTCTAGTGGTCACAGCATCAAGGTTACGAGCTTCTTGAGTTAGAGCAGTCCATCGAGGGTAATTCCTAAACTGGTGGTCCTTAGAACCACATTTAAAATAACCACCGGTTCTCTTCCAGCATTTCTTGAGGTGTCATTTCCCACAGTCAGCACATTCTTGAATCTGATTGGTAGCCACAGGTGCTCTAACTTGAGCTGGCTCATCATTCCGAGGCCTCTTTTGAAACTTTTTAGTGGAACTCGAGTACTTAAAGTCCCTTTTGCTTCTGACTCTTTCCCGGTTCTAGCGTTCTGAGTTCTTAGCCTCTTTAGCAATCTTGGCTTTCTCCACAAGTGTGGCAAAAGTTTTTTCCTGTTGCGGGGCTATCAGAACCCGCAACTCATCATTCAGCCCATCCTCAAAGTGTACATAGTGCTCATGGTCAGTTGGCACTATTGTTCGAGCATAACGACTCAAGCGTAGAAATTCTACCTCGTAAGTTGCCACCATTTTATTTTTTTAGACCAGATTCAGGAATTCCTTCCTCCGGGCATCCACGTAACTTGCCCCGACATACTTTCCTTGAAAAGCAGCTTTGAAGAAATCCCAAGTAACACGTTTAGCCTGGGTACCTTCTCGAACAGTAAGCCACCATTGATACGCCTCGTCCCTCAACAAGGACACAGCTCCTCTCAGTTTTTGCTCGGTGGTGCACTCCAAATCATCCATGATTCGCTTCTCTACCTCGAGCCAATACTCCGCTACATTCGGAGCTACACCGGAGACACCCCTAAAAACCTTGGCACCATTTGATTTAAGTCATTCGATATTGATCCACGAGTTGCTTGGCCCGATTCTAGTTGTTGAACGCCGCACCCCATGGCGCAATGAAATAAAATTAATCCGTGATCCAAACCATGAATCCATGTGTGAGGAACGAATCGGGGTGAAATAAAGGTTTCAAATTACCAAAGTTTCTATCTCGAGTAGATAGCGGCGCCTCGGCGACAAGATATCGATCTCTTGTCGAACCAAGCCACAACCTTTACGATGTCGGCCTCACGTAATCCACCGGTTTGACTATGAACGCGTAAATCTCCAAAAACTATTTTTAGAGGTGTTTTGCTTGACTACCGCTAGACCTTTTTTTAAGCAAAATGCATTAGGGTTTTCTTCACTTATTACCCTTTTATAATCAAGATATCATTTATGAATAATAAAATTAAATAAATATAATAATGTTTTAACCGAAAATTATAATTACATTAATTATACCCAAAAGTTATAATTACATTAATTATAACATGGATTTCGATAAACTATATTTATTTAAATTTATATACTGAACCAAATTCATATATTAATTCTCATTAAGTGTACAACATCCTTGTACATATAATATATTCAATATTTGATTGCGAATTAAATTAATTCTTTAATTAATTTAATTCATGTGACAATCAAACACAATACCAACTATGTTTCATTCCGCTCATTTTAACCATAGGGTGTGACCACAGAGGTTCTTGTAACGTTAGTAGTAATACTAGAACGATTCTAATGTCACAAACAATGAGTGGCATCTAGCAATGCATCATTGCTACCTAAGATACAAGAAGTCATGATTCACATAACTTTTGTGATTAACTTTTCATGCATTAATCCTTAAGTCCTTTATCTCGGAATAGATACAAGTCATGGAATAGTCACACTTGTATAGTCCATCTCATCTTTCTTGATATCTTGAGTAGACTATGATATACAAATTAGTATGACATCTCATGTCAACTTATTTGAGCATGGCCATGCATTTCTAGTCTTACTCAATCAAGTGGCCTAAGATATTACTCCCATTATGTGGGAGGACTTATCCTATATTGATCAACAATATCCTCTACATTGATTGTGATATATCCAACATCGCCTTTATAGAACAACCGATTCACGATTACGCTTGATCGTATCAAAATATCGACTCACGATGTTGGGATAATGATTATCTCAAGTCTAAGGATCATATACATGTTAATCACTATGAGTAATGTTGTGACAATTACATAATAATCCAAGAAACATACTCATAGTGGGTCACCCAATATGTTGTTCTCTAACACACATATTCATGCATTGATTTTGATACTCCATATCAATGATAACTCTTTATCATCAATCAACTACATGTTAGTCTTAATGCATTATTGTTGTCCTAGTCAACAATAATACTTGACTAAGGATATTTTAAGAATAATCATATTATTCTCGTGACATTATTATAAAACAGTTTATTTGTACACACGTATGAAAAAGCGAAATAATAATGACAACGCTTTATATTAATAAACATGGTAAATCAAGTATGTTATTACAACCATCTCATGATTGATCTTTGGGCATACTCTTACACTAGCCCCGACAACCCTTTCTAGGACTCACTACATTGCTTGGGTCAAAGTAATGTCCTCTCTCATATGGTCATGGGATCCATTTTTCGACACAGGTGATGCCGGTGCATCCAATTTTGGCATATGTCCCGATGCCTAAGACACGGCTCTAGTACCTCGGCCTTCACCACAGCCACTTCTACCACGTCCACGTCCTCTAGCGCTCATATTGAATAATTTAGTTTAATCTGATTACAAGTTTTATAAATCAGAATACTATTTCAGTGTTTATTAACGATATTTTATGAGATATAAGAGATAGAGTTATTTTCGCAATCACATCCTATAGTCTCAATCTCTACAGTTTCAACGCCTAAAATTAGAAGTTCTAGAGTGTTCCTATGATCATGTCACAATAATAATCATTCAATATACGAATACTTACTTGGCTTGGTGCCGAATGCTCGTGGTGCCATACTACCTTTAAAATATAAATTTTATAAATTCGGAATAGTTTTAAACAAAATTGTTGATGAACCCAAACCACAGTAGAGTTTTGAAACTGGCTCGATATTATAAATGTAACACCCCAAACCCGGTCTATGCATTTAAGACCAGATTTGGTATGTCACATAAAACAAACATGCATTTAGTCATCTAATGATTTAAGAAAACAGATCCTCAAAACTATTTTGGAAATGGAGTTTTTAAAAAACCGAGGTTAATTTAAAATATATGATTTAAGACATAAGAATTTATAAATTGAAACTTAGAAAATAATTGGTTCAAATTTTTCACCACCTAAAAGAGCTCAAAAGAAATTTGAAAACAAGATTTTTAAAGGATTTCTTCTGAAAAAATTTACTGAAATAATGATTTTTAAGAAAAACCCCTTTTTTTTTTTGCACTTAAATTTGAGGAAAACATTTGATTTTATTTTAAAATTAAATAAACCCACTTAAGTACCTAAACATAATTAAAATCCATCCACGAGTAAAACATCCATAAAAATAATACCAAAGGCCTTATACAACACCATTGAAATAGAAATTAAATAAAAATACTTAAAAGAAGTTCAAAGTTCAAATAAACCATCATTCGTAGTATGGCTTCCACAAAGTCATCCCCGGCCCAAGCCTCCATTACTAATTATTACCTGAGAAGGGTAAAGAAAACGGGGTGAGTTACTTAGAACTCAGTGTGTAACCCACTTACTATAGTCCACTGGGTCAAAACCATTTAAGCATGTATTTGGGCCAGAGCCCATATACAAATATAACAATTTAACATGTATAGCATGCATGTGATATGCAATCCCCAAACTAAACCTAGTAATTCATCCGCTACACACCACCCGTACCAACCAACACACCTGGGGGATCATCACTCAACCCACCCCGCCAACAAACCAATCGCAGCATTAAGCCATTTATAATAATAATTAAGAGGCCAATGGCCATATATAATCGCAGCATTTAGCCATATATCAAATTGGGCACGAGGCCATATATCAAACTGGGCACGAAGCTATCAAAATTTTGTAGCAAAGCTACGAGGACTTCTCTTCGTCAAATATCCCAACCCATGCAATCATGTAAACAACATGCATAATAATTCATACATATAATAATTTCAACATAAGGCCCATACAAGAATTATTACAATTTGGCCCATATTACAAATTGGCCCATTTCACATTTTGGCCCATTTCACATCTCATATTACACTTGGCAAATTTTATCAAATAACTCATATCGCCCATTTATCACATGTGGGCCAAAATATCACTTTTCATCATTTTAGCCCATTAAGGGCGATTTCAAAATTTTCACGATTTTAATATCGATTTCATGTTCTTAACACTAAAGTATTTAGTATACCATATTTTTCTAATTTCACCAACTTTGCGATTTTTTTAAATCCAATGCTTAATAACAGATAGTCATCTAACCCATGAGATACAAGTGAGATTACACACGATTATGGTGAGAACTATACTTTCCGATCGTCGATACCTAAATACGTATCACGCTTCGATTAGAACACTAATACTTAAAATAAATATATGCTAAAGATAAGCGATCTAGATCTTTGCCCTCGGAATCTCGAACAACTACTATTTGTCGGTTCTCCACTGTTGACGATTCACAACCCGGTGGAAAATCCCGGATCGTTGGTGCCTCACAACTACGAACAACCTCGAATAATTGATTTTCACCGGATGAGGGTCCACAACCCGGTGGAAAATCTCGAATTGCTGAAACAGTCCTTCGCTTGAATCTAGAGGGAATAGCGAATCCACCCCTCTTTCGATCACTATTCACCACCCTTTTTGATCCTATCTTGCTTGCCTCCATTGACAAAAGAATATTAGTCCAACTAATATTTCGAAAATTAAGACGATTGATTTTAAGGGGCGAAATCGGCTTACCACGAAATCCTTATGTTCAAAGGATGAAAATCAAGCGATAACGTCCCTAAAGTAACATCGATTAGTAAACCCCATCATTAACGAAATAATGAGTAAAATGGAATCATTGATAGAAACCCTTACCTTAAAACTTTGGATCGAATCCTAGCGATTCACGATGATTTCGGACACTCCAAGTTCCGGCCTTCCACTAAGATTCTATGATGGAGAAAAAGATTTGAATGAGATATGGTGTGATAATGATCTCGATCCAAAAAGACCATCCCACACTAACATGTAAATTCGGCACAAACGAAAAGGGAAAAAAATAAAAATACTAAAGTATTATATTAGCCACTTACCGAGTGATCAAAGTGTGAGAAGAAAAGAATGAAATGATTTGAAAAGAAGATAAGTGTAGTAAAATATTCATTTGAAGAAAAAGGAGATAATAAATAATCGAATAGGGTTCTTACCGATTGATTAAAATGAAAGTAGAAAGAATGATTGATAAGAAAATATATGTAAAAAGGGAGATTCGACTATGAAGAAAAATTGAAGAAAATGGTGTTAGCACCATTCGGCCATGGGGAAAAGGGAAGGGAGAAAATGTTGAATGGATTTTGTAAGAAGAAAAAGATGAAATGGCCTTCAAGTTTTGGTGTTTTCAGTACTATGGGAAAAAGACTTCAGAGGTTTAGGCAAAATAAAACCAAATGGTCAAAATGAAGTGACCAAAAGAAGAAAAACAAAGATGTTCACCAATGCCCCAAAATGCATTCAGCTTTGAGAGAAAAGATGAAAAGAAAAAAAATTGTTTTGGGAGAAACAAAAATGACCAAAATGAAAAGTGCAGAACAACACCTATCCTTACCCCAAAGCCTTCAAAAAAAATTCGGCCACCCCCTATTCCCTAAAACAGTCCAAATTTATGGACAAAGTTTGGCCATTCCAAACTTTCCAAAGCACACCCCTTAAAAAGTGCCTTGTGTTCGCCCTACATACCATAAGTTCATGATTCCTTTCCCTATCTTCAATTCTTACCTTAAGCCATTAGCCACCTTGCCATAAAAAATAAAGTCTAACCTACCAAAAATAGAGCACTTTTAATACACATGCTAGAAGAGTGCAAAAATTAAAGTCACAAAATGCATACCATGGGATTCGAACCTCTTCCCTCAAGCAACACTCATGGCGCCAACTCCACTTTACTACTAGCTCATATTATGCTAACTTTTGTCACTTAAATTCCTTAAACATCAAGGTTACCGGTTCCACTTCAATAAAGTACTCATTACTAAAATTTATTCTAATTCCGAATAAATCCCGAGCCTTCTCAAGACTATATTAAACACATGAATTGAATATTTCACTAGCTAAGCACCAAAATTTATGCAACATATCAATTCTAAATTTTTAGGATGTTACAACTAACTTCCACCGAGACTATAAGAATATAGACTAGTGAAAACAAGTTGTGAAAATGGGTAAAATTAAATTTCAACATATTTTTGAATGGTCTTAATACTTCCACAAATTAATTTGAAAATGTAACTTGTCCTTTCGAATACATATGTAGTTTATGAGCTAGAACAACACTTTTTAAAAAAGGCTAACTAGACTAGAGGTAACATGCAAAGTGAAATGAATACTACTTTTGAGACCTGTTTGGGTACCATTGAGTCGTGGCAATGAGCTCAAAGTTTCGATGATTTCGGTCTCGATATGGTCATATAACCACCAACTCGGCAGATCGATTAACTTCATATTGAAGCGAACACAACATATTTCAATTTCATATGTTTTCTCAGCTACGTTTTATATGTTGGAAACTTTGATGTCAAGAATTGGGCTGAAACAAGTAAATTAGATGGTGGCGGGACACGTGCTTGTCGAGGAGGTAAGGAAGGTAATGGATGCAAACCGTCAAAAATTGAGATTGATGAATGTAGAAATATATTCTCGACAGTTAAAAACTTTTTGAGTTATGGAATCCACCGATCGTTGACCCGGTATCCCACTTAGGTCCTATAGAGTTGATCTCCGAAATAGATGGTGTGATTGCAAGAAGTTCCAAACACTTCGTTACCCTTGTATGCACGTCATTGTAGCTTATGCTCGCCTCGACCAATACTAAACAATATATCGATGAGGTGTACACTCGAGTGCACATTGCATATTTAAGGAAATAAGTTCCCGTCTTGCGTGATTTGTCTACATAAAAAGTGCCTCCACTACCTTTCGAGCTTGTCCCAGACAAGGGGTTATGTAGGAAGTCAAAAGGTCGCCCGTAAGTCACTAAGATCTGTAATGAAATGGACATAAGGGAGAAAATTGACCTGAAACTTTGTGACATATGCAGAACAGTTGGTCATAGTAGAATTAAATGCCCACATCGAACCTACCATATTGGACAGTTGTCTCGATCAAGTGGAATATGAATTAGTGTACTCCATGTTCAAATTTGTATTAAAATTTTTATGATTATGATGGAATTTTCATATTTATATTTTAGTAACAGCATAATTATATTACATCTTTAAACACCATTTTAGTATGAATATTGTTTTCAAAAAAATCAAAAGTTTGTTAAAAAAATAAGTCAAAAGTTATGTTTTGAAATGTAATATTTGTTGAATGAATAATATTTATTAATTATATGTTTCTAGTTTGTAATCATTAAAATTAAAAAGATTTAAAACATTAATTTACTATAATTTAATTTATACAAACTTGAAATTTGAAATTACAAACTACATGTAGTAAATATAATATTACACGTCCTAAAATTGATGGTTCGATGGTGCTATCCGAAGGGTAAACCGTTGTTGTACCCGATGTTGACGTTGAAGGTACTCGTGGTAGTCATTGTTACCCTCACCTGGAACATCGTTGACAACATCCATTGGTGAACCTCGGGGTGTGCTAAACATACTCAAGAAATTGTATGTCCCTAAGGTTTGCGTGGGAGATGTTGAGTACTGGGGTGGTAATGTGCTGAAGATATAAAAAATTATCGATGATCCCAGATCCGAATGATTAGAACTGGAACCAGGAATCTCTGACTGATATGCGTAGCCTAATGAGCCCAAAAAATAATTATCGACCCCTAAGTCCCGATGATAAGAACTACTTTGAGATTTTGAATAAGACCGCTCGGGTTCGGGTGCAGAAGGCAGATGTGGGGACGATGCGAAAGGTGCCCTAGTCATTGCATGTGTGGAGGGACTAGTATTATTTGGCCACCAAATAAAAAGGTTTCCACTCACCATGTACCAATACAAGACTCCTCTAAGGGCCACAAATCAAATGCATAATTTATCCGAGGTCTTCGCCCAACCGCCATTCCACAATACAAGATATTTTTCATGCTCTAATGCCCAATTCTTGTCTTGTTTCCCCCTTTTGTTAATTCTGTGTACAACCCCCAAACTCCATGAAACATCTGAAATATATTGGATGCACCCGAATTATCGCAATACTCTATCCCTGTTATACCACTTGACCGTTGAAAAAATTAGTAGGGGTGCGTTAATGCACCACAAGTGTGAATGGATGTGAGCGTATGGGGAATAATAGCTGCAATTTTAGGGAAGGAATATGACATCCAAATGAACTACATAATTAATAACAAGGTTATAGTAACATGAGTCAAATAACATAATAAAGTAATTACATGTAATGAATAATAGTAAAACTACCCTCCCCGACGCATGTCTCAATCATCTTCGATAAATCGGAAGTGTATATAACCTCCGATACCTAGAGAAGTACTCCATTTACGAAAAAATTAAACTTGTTAGAACAAATTTTCATTAAAAAAGTAAAATTTTGTTGTAATGCTTAAATTTTATCACCTATTCATGAGTGGGAAGACATATGTTTAGTGAGTAACCGATGCCAAGAATGGCATCTTGTAAAGAGCCCAAGACTGCAGCAATACTAGGCCCTAGCCTATGTTCACGGCACGGTGCTTTGTCGTCTACAAAGCTAATGATACAATGTAGCTAATACTGTTGAACCCTAACTATAAGAATGGGCAGCATAAAAATCAGATAAAAGGGGCAAGTGCATCAAGTGGACCTTGTTATTTACATCTGACATGAGTACACCCCCTATCATATGCATTATATATGCTCGAGTGATGCACATCACCTCCCACTTTTGTGGCAATACTCGATAAATACTCGAAATTCACATTTAACCATGAAAATCTCAAACTCGTAAATTTATTGCCACCATCACCGAGCGAGCATCCTAGTAAGTCATAGCAAGGGGCCGCCAGTTCGAACGTTGTACTTACACTCGTGACCACACTATTGTCAATTGGGAGCTCAAGTTGTAGTGCAACATCTTCTAGTGTGATGGTGAACTCCCCATACGTCAAATGAAATGTATATGTCTCCAGGCGCCACCACTCGACCAAAGCGGATATGAAGTCGTATTTCAAATCAAATAAGGATCAATGCCATTGATTCGAGTTTGAGTGCCTCTAAGTATGGCATAAGATGTTCATCCGGCAGATAGCCCACACCGTTGACATGGTCCCTCAATACGCGGTACGGACTCTAACCATATTAAATTACCGAATAGTTAATATATCCAAATTAAATAAAAAATGGTGTGGAACTTTATAGAAGGACTCGTGAATAACAAATAACAATTCTATTACCAACACATTAATCGATATCGATGTGTGATCATTTCAGAATCAAAGAACTCATTTTTAATGTTTGCAGTTTCAAATAAAAATTTAATAATCTTTGAACAAATAACGATAATAAATTTTGTACCGTATGTTATATTTTGAATAATTAATAATATTTTACTCATATAAACAAATCAATAACAATTTGGGATACACTAATGTAAGTTTATCACTTATTTTTAGAAACCATCTTCTTCTTCTTTTTAATTTTTATCCCAATATCAAAATTTTATTACGTAACATATATTCAACGTATGTGAACTATAAAAATTTGTAAAGCAAATTTAGTTCAATTAATTAGTATTCAATCAATTTAACGTAAGATGTATTAATTAATTCTATATAAAAGATTAAAATTATTCTAATAATTTCTCTAATTGAAGAAAAACAACGAACATATTTTTCTATTTTAAAATCTCATCTCGGATGTATGGCATATTTGGCATTTTTTACTACAATAATTTAAAAATAATTAAATACCAAAGCGGGTCATCATATAAATTTGTAGCAAACAACCCATTTCAATATTTATTATTTTAACAAATGACCCATTTCGATAATTAATTTGTAGGGTACCCCATTTTGGTATTTAATTTTTTTAAATTATTGTGGTAAAATCAAATAAAAATTACAAATCCAACTAATGTGAATTACAAAACCTTAAACAAGTAAATAATAACTACAAAACAAAAATGTATCTTTAAAATAATATTTGTCGTTGGCTCCTTTCCTTCCAAAACCACAAAATCAAACGAATAATAAGAATTAAAAAACATTAAATAAATAAATTATAATTAAAAAATACCTTTTAAAAAAAATTATTGTTGCCTCTTTCACCCTAAACACTAAATCAAATATATAATAAATATTAAAACCACAATTGCCTCTTCTCTTTAAAACCCGAACAAAAAAAAAACACAAAATAAAACTTAACCTTTCAAAACACTTCTCTTTTCTACTTTGTTACCTCTTCCCTTCTTCTCTTCTCCTTAATCTGTTAGCGCTTTATTTTCTTTTTATTTATTTTTACAATTGAGGGGATTATGACGGGCAAATATCCCAAAAATACCAAAAAATACAAAATTACCGAAAGACGGGTTTCAAAAATATTGACCTAGGAAGGGCAATTTCCCCAAAAGCGCGTCACGTCGGTAGCGTTTTTTGAAATCGCTCAAAGCGTCCACGGAGGAGCACTTTAGGCCACGCCACCAAAGCGCCCTCGTGGACGCGCTTTTAGCGACGTGCCTAAAGCGCTCCTCCGTGGACGCGCTTTAGGCGAATCTTTCCCGGTCCACTTGCAATGTGAAAAATGAATTAATTTTTTGGACAGTAGTCTCCGGCAAAATAATTTTGAGGAGACGTTTCAGAACAAACCGTGGTAAAAACGCTCACGTGGGCGCGCTTTTGCTACTGATGGTCTCCGCAAAATTATTTTGAGGAGACGTTTCAACAAACTGTAGTGGTAACGCCTTCAGTAGGTGCACTATTACCCGGAGCGGTGAAAAGCGCTCCACGTGGGCGACTTTTGCTCTGATGCCAGCGGCAAAATTAGGCTATAAATCAACCAAATTGCATTCTCGGTTGGCGAAAGCATTCAAGCAAAAAGAAAAAAAACCGAAAATGAGTGAACGTATTAATAGTGTTATTTACTACGATGGTGAAGTGCGTGACACGAAAATGGTGTTGTTTTCTTATCGAGAACACAATAGCGATTGAGTTTTAATCGAAACGTCGATTTGGTGGAACTTCAAAAGAATTAGGCGTAAAATATTCTAACAACGCCAATGAAAGTTCGATCTATTAAGTATAGATTTTGCGCTTGATCGATCCGGTGAGATATGACGATTCGACATCAAAGGTCCTCGGAGCCTTGAGGCAATGGTGGAGAATCATTTTGTCGATGGATCGCCCTATCTCGAGTTATATGTAGAATTTTCATCTCCAAGTGATCTGTTGCGACCTCAACATCTAGTATCGTTAGAGGGAATACACGACCCCAAGTCGACACTGTAAGTGGGAGGTAAAACACGAAGTGCCGGTGTGCGGTGGTAGTATGGAAAACATAACCCCGCACGACACTCGGTTGGTGGATGGGACATGCATATTAAATCAATCGGCGTCGGATGGTAAATACGCATTGGGGGCGTCATCAACTTCTAGTGGATGGCAATCCACATACGATTGGAATCTTTACGAAAGATGTTTAAGGAGGGATGATGTATTACCGACGGCATCCACCAGCGAGGGGCCCTCGTTTGTTGCAGGTTATGGAGGATCGGACGATGAATCCGATGTGGATCCACCTCGGGAGCCAGGGCCTGACGGTGCAGAAGTTGGACTATTTTCTGAACCGGAGCCCGTTCCAATTGTACCTGAAGATGTTGAGGGCGGTTCAGACGAAGAAGAAGAAGATCCGCTATTCAGGGCATACTCGCCTCAAATAGACATGCATAATGTCGATCTATCTCAAGATGATGCATTGGAGTTTCTGAACTACCACATCGGACGCGTGGATCGTATAAATTCTTCGTTGGATTCGGACCAATTAGAAGTTGGTAACCGCTTTTCCAACAAGAACACTTTTCTTGGTGCATTGAAACAATACAACATCGAACGGGTTAACTACACCATGGTTAAATCAAAGCTCGATAGGTGCGAGGCGAAGTGTCTTTGTGCAAGACGGCACATGTGCATGGAAAATCATGGCGTCGTTGAGGAAAAGGACGGGGATGTGGGAGGTGAAGAAGTACAAAGGTCCGTACATGTCTTACCCAGACAAAGACCACTATGTGTTCAATGATTTGAATAACACTAATATTATGTAATGTTGCATTATTTAACGTAATTCGTTGATGTGTAACACAAGATCATCCGAGGATGGATTCGAGACATGTTGGTGATTTAATAATCCCGACGGTGAAGGTCGATCCCAAAACTACAAGGTCTTAGGCCTTAATTGGCAATATTCGTAGCCAAATGGGGTACACGCCTCTTCTGAAAGGCTTGGATAGCCAAGGAAGCGTTGGAAAAGTTACACGGTCGGTGGGACGCTTCATATAATGAAGTGTGGCGGTGGTGTAAGTCTTTGAGAGATATGTCCCGAGCAACTAGACAACAGACATTGAAAGCGGAACCGCACTACAATGATCGCTCGCTTTCCGTGGATGCGCAGTGTTCAAGCGCTGCTCGGACATTTAAGTAATGCCGAGATGCTTTTACATACCGCAAGCCATTGGTACAAATTGACGGTACCTTCATGTATGGTAGATATACGCACGGCTATTGCTAGTCATGGCACTATGGGGTGATGTGCATCCGTGACGGTGAAGGAGTCTCGTAGAAAGAAGCGCTCCCCGACGGCACCTCCTCTAATCCCACACCCGATGTCGGCCTCACGATCGGTGGCTAAAAGGAGTTGTCGGAACGGACTCGAACCCGCCATGGATTCCAACACAGGGGGACTAGAAAAGGAAACATATATGGGTTAGGAGGATACATGTAAGGTGGTACGCACCGGCATAAGCTAATGGACGCTGTGTTATCGGTGTTGTCACCGAATCGATGGGCTCGTGATTGTATAAGTATTTGTTGATGGGCCCGTGTTCAGATAAGCGCCGTTGATGGGCCGGTGATGTATAGGCGCCGTTGATGGGCCCGGTGATTGTGTAGGCGCTTCTTCGGGCCGTCTCATCACCCTTCTCCTTGGATGTAAAGGGCCGACGTTCCTTCGCTCGCGAATTTGCCGTCGCCTCTCTTCAGCCGACAACAGATACGACTTGCCATGGATTCTAAACCATGGCATGTACTCCAGCACGCACGCTAACTCAGGAACTACGATCGGTTCCCGGTTAGGTAAAAAGTCATACCGGTTCTCCCACTTCTCGATATGTTCGACCAAAATATTGGCCAATCCGTGTCTTTGCCAGAAGTCCACACTGTGCTCATCATCGAGCACCTCAGAATACCACGGAATCGGTTGTCGAAATCAAATTGTCGCAGAACCCGATCGATGGTGCATCTCCACGGTCAGCGTAGGTGATTAGCGGGACCTTAACGTGCCATCTGTTCGGATTTTGGAGGAACTCTCTCGAATTCTTGCCCAATTTCGGGATCCTCATACGGTGTCCATTGAAACTATATTAACATTACCAAAATATTAGTTATATACATAAATACTAAATTATAATAACGAAATTCGACACTTACTTGTGATTCCACCGTTGTTCCAATAGGAGCCAGTATATCCTCAAGCGAGTCGTATTCCAACATGACTTCTGGATGGTTCCACCTAATTAAATAAACTCTTAGCATGCAATTATACTATAAATCTACGACATAATTGAAAAATATAATATTAAATTTACCTCGTTATCAATGGGAATGAATATGGTGGTCGAGTCGAGGACGTAAAAATGGAAATCGAAACCATGCCCATGACTGCAGTAGTGATAGACAACCTCCGATTTTTGCTTTATCCGGCACCGTCGCCCCACACATCTCCCGATACAACCTCGATAGCACGGCAGACCCCCAACTGAATTCACCGTACCGCTCGAAATCAACAAGTTTCGTGGAGCCATCTCGGTGGACGAGGTTTCTAGAGACGTCCGACATCGATAGCCTCCAATTATCTCAAGTATGTATGCCCGTGCATACAGTATTCTTTCATCTTGATCGAATCTTCATTCGGCTGCGGGAATGTGTCTCGTAACCAAACCATATCGATCCGACCTCCTTGCAATTTATCCGGAATGGCATGAATCGAATACTATTTGATGTTTATTAACGATATTTTATGAGATATAAGAGATAGAGTTGTTTTCGCAATCACATCCTATAGTTTCAATCTCTACAGTTTCAACACCTAAAACTAGAAGTTCTAGAGTGTTCCTATGATCATGTCACAATAATAATCATTCAATATACGAATACTTACTTGGCTTGGTGCCGAATGCTCGTGGTGCCATACTACCTTTAAAATATAAATTTTATAAATTCGGAATAGTTTTAAACAAAAATTGTTGATGAACCCAAACCACGAATGAGTTTTGAACCGGGCTCGATACCATAAAATGTAACACCCCAAACCCGGTCTATGCATTTAAGACCAGATTTGGTATGTCACACAAAACAAACATGCATCTAGTCATCTAATGATTTAAGAAAACAGATCCTCAAAACTATTTTGGAAATGGAGTTTATTACAAACCGAGGTTAATTTAAAATATCGATTTAAGACATAAGATCAACCTTCTTTGTAATAACTAGAGTCATCACTACAATCATGAATGTTTTTATCCGTATGAGGGACCTTGAACTAAGAAATAGATTCTAGAAGCTAATTAGAAGCTAAACTAAAAAGGGTATCTGAATTTATAAATTGAAACTTAGAAAATAATTGGTTCAATTTTTTGAAGCGATCTAAAAGAGCTCAAAAGAAATTTCAAAACAAGATTCTTAAAGGATTTCTTACGAAAAATTTACTGAAATAATGATTTTAAGAAAACCCTTTTCTTTTGCACTTAAATTTGAGGAAAACATTTGATTTTATTTTAAAATTAAATAAACCCACTTAAGTACCTAAACATAATTAAAATCCATCCACAGTAAAACATCCATAAAAATAATACCAAAGGCCTTATACAACACCATTGAAATAGAAATTAAATAAAAATACTTATAAAAGTTCAAAGTTCATATAAACCATCATTCGTAGTATGGCTTCCAAAAGTCATCCCCTACCAAGCCTCCATTCTTGATTATTACGAGAAGGGTAAAGAAAAGCGGGTGAGTTACTTAGAACTCAAAGTGTAACCCACTTACTATAGTCCTTTGGGTCAAACCCATTTAAGCATGTATTTGGGCGAGCCCATATACAAATATAACAATTTAACATGTATAGCATGCATGTGATATGCAATCCCCAAAGTAAACCTAGTAATTCATCCGCTACACACCACCCGTACCAACCAACACACCTGTGGGGATCATCAGTCAACCCACCCCGCCAACAAACCAATCGCAGGCATTAAGCCATTTATAACAATAATTCGCAGGCCAGTGGCCATATATAATCGCAGGCATTTAGCCATATATCAAATTGGGCACGAGGCCATATATCAAACTGGGCACGAAGCTATCAAAATTTTGTAGCAAAGTTACCAGGACTTCTCTTCGTCAAATATCCCAACCCATGCAATCATGTAAACAACATGCATAATAATTCATACATATAATAATTTCAACATAAGGCCCATACAAGAATTATTACAATTTGGCCCATATTACAATTTGGCCCATTTCATATTTTAGCCCATTTCACATCTCATATCACACTTGGCAAATTTTATCAAATAACTCATATGGCCCATTTATCACATGTGGCCTAAAATATCACTTTTCATCATTTTAGCCCATTAAGGGCGATTTCAAAATTTTCACGATTTTAATACCGATTTCATGTCCTTAACACTAAAGTATTTATTATACCATATTTTTCCAATTTCACCAACTTTGCGATTTTTTTAAATCCAATGCTTAATAACGGTATAGTCATCTAACCCATGAGATACAGTGTGAGATTACACACCTGATTACGGTGAGAACTATACTTTCCCGATCGTCGATACCTAAATACGTATCACGTTCGATTAGAGCACTAATACTTAAAATAAATCTATGCTAAAGATAAGTGATCTAGATCTTTACCCTCGGAATCTCGAACAACTACTATTTGTCGGTTCTCCCCGGTTGACGGTTCACAACCCGGTGGAAAATCCCAGATCGTCGGTGCCTCACGACTACGAACAACCTCGAATAATTGATTTTCACCGGATGAGGGTCCACAACCCGGTGGAAAATCTTGGATTGCTGAAACTGCCCTTCGCTTGAATCTAGAGGGAATAGCAAATCCACCCCTCTTTCGATCACTATTCACCACCCTTTTTGATCCTATCTTGCTTGCCTCCATTGACAAAAGAATATTAGTCCAACTAATATTTCTAAAATTAAGACGATTGATTTTAAGGGCTAAATCGACACCACGAAATCCTTATGTTCAAAGGATGAAAATCAGCGATAACGTCCTAAAGTAACATCGATTAGTAAACCCCATCATTAACGAAATAATGAGTAAAATGGAATCATTGATAGAAACCCTTACCTTAAAACTTTGGATCGAATCCTAGCGATTCACGATGATTTCGGACACGCCAAGTTTTGGCCTTCCACTAAGATTCTATGATGGAGAAAAAGATTTGAATGAGATATGGTGTGATAATGATCTCGATCCAAAAATACCATCCCACACCAACATGTAAATTTGGCACAAACGAAAAGGGAAAAAAATAAAAATACTAAAGTATTATACTAGCCACTTACCGAGTGATCAAAGTGTGAGAAGAAAAGAATGAAATGATTTGAGAAGAAGATAAGTGTAGTAAAATATTCGGCTAAAGAAAAATGAGATAATAAATAATCGAATAGGGTTCTTACCGATTGATTAAAATGAAAGTAGAAAGAATGATTGATAAGAAAATATATGTAAAAAGGAGATTCGACTATGAAGAAAAATTGAAGAAAATGGTGTTAGCACCATTCGAGATGGGGAAAAGGGAAGGAGAAAATGTTGAATGGATTTTGTAAAAAGAAAAAGATGAAATGGCCTTCAAGTTTTGGTGTTTTCGGCACTATGGGAAAAAGACTTGAGAGATTTAGGCAAAATAAAACCAAATGGTCAAAATGAAGTGACCAAAAGAAGAAAAACAAAGATGTTCACCAATGCCCCAAAATGCATTCGGCTATGAGAGAAAAGATGAAAAGAAAAAAAAATTATTTTGGGAGAAACAAAAATGACCAAAATGAAAAGTGCAGAACAACACCTATCCTTACCCAAAAGCCTTCAAAAAAAATTCAGCCACCCCCTAGTCCCCAAAACCGTCCAAGTTCATGGACAAAGTTTGGCCATTCCAAACTTTCCAAAACACACCCCTTAAAAAGTGCCTTGTGTTCCCCCTACATACCATAAGTTCATGATTCCTTTCCCTATCTTCAATTCTTACCTTAAGCCATTAGCCACCTTGCCATAAAAAAATAAAGTCTAACCTACCAAAAATAGAGCTTGGCCGACACATGCTAGAAGAGTGCAAAAATTAAAGTCACAAAATGCATACCATGGGATTCGAACCTCTTCCCTCAAGCAACACTCATGGCCCCAACTCCACTTTACTACTAGCTCATATTATGCTAACTTTTGTCACTTAAATTCCTTAAACATCAAGGTTACCGGTTCCACTTCAATAAAGTACTCATTACTAAAATTTATTCTAATTTCGAATAAATCCCGAGCCTTCTCAAGACTATATTAAACACATGAATTGAATCATTCACTAGCTAAGCACCAAAATTTATGCAACATATCAATTCTAAATTTTTAGGATGTTACAACTAACTTCCACCGAGACTATAAGAATATAGACTAGTGAAAACAAGTTGTGAAAATGGGTAAAATTAAATTTCAACATATTTTTTGAATGGTCTTAATACTTCCACAAATTAATTTGAAAATGTAACTTGTCCTTTCAGAATACATACGTAGTTTATGAGCTAGAACAACACTGTTTCAGAAAAAGGCTAACTAGACTAGAGGGTAACATGCAAAGTGAAACGAATACTACTTTTCGAGAGTGTTTGGGTACCATTGAGTCGTGGCAATGAGCTCAAAGTTTTGATGACGGGTCTCGATATGGTCATATAACCACCAACTCGGCAGATGCGATTAACTTCATATTGAAGCGAACACAACATATTTCAATTTCATATGTTTTCTCAGCTACGTTTTATCTGTTGGCAACTTTGATGTCAAGAATTGGGCTGAAACAAGTAAATTAGATGGTGGCAGGACACGTGCTTGTCGAGGAGGTAAGGAAGGTAATGGATGCAAACCGTCAAAAATTGAGATTGATGAATGTAGAAATATATTCTCGACAGAAACTTTTTGAGTTATGGAATCCATCGATCGTTGACCCGGTATCCCACTTAGGTCCTATAGAGTTGATCTCCGAAATAGATGGTGTGATTGCAAGAAGTTCCAAACACTTTGTTACCCTTGTATGCACGTCATTGTAGCTTATGCTCATGCCTCGACCAATACTAAACAATATATCGATGAGGTGTGCACTCTCGAGTGCACATTGCATATTTAAGGAAATAAGTTCCCCGTCTTGCGTGATTTGTCTACATAAAAAGTGCCTCCACTACCTTTCGAGCTTGTCCCAGACAAGGGGTTATGTAGGAAGTCAAAAGGTCGCCCGTAAGTCACTAAGATCTGTAATGAAATGGACATAAGGGAGAAAATCGACCTGAAACTTTGTGACATATGCAAAACAGTTGGTCATAGTAGAATTAAATGCCCACATCGAACCTACCATATTGGACAGTTGTCTCGATCAAGTGGAATATGAATTAGTGTACTCCATGTTCAAATTTGTATTAAAATTTTATGATTATGATGGAATTTTCATATTTATATTTTAGTAACAACACAATTATATTACATCTTTAAACACCACTTTAGTATGAATATTGTTTTCAAAAAATTAAAAGTTTGTTAAAAAAATAATTCAAAAGTTATGTTTTGAAATGTAATATTTGTTGAATGAATAATATTTATTAATTATATGTTTCTAGTTTGTAATCATTAAAATTAAAAGATTTAAAACATTAATTTACTATAATTTAATTTATACAAACTTGAAATTTGAAATTACAAACTACATGCAGTAAATATAATATTACACGTCCCAAAATTGATGGTTCGATGGTGTTATCCGAAGGGTAAACCGTTGTTGTACCCGATGTTGACGTTGAAGGTGCT
The DNA here is from genome assembly GCA_025506655.1 of Gossypium rotundifolium. Taxonomy (NCBI): domain Eukaryota; kingdom Viridiplantae; phylum Streptophyta; class Magnoliopsida; order Malvales; family Malvaceae; genus Gossypium; species Gossypium rotundifolium. The sequence goes on from CP106728.1 coordinate 37,755,459, forward strand.
CGTGGTAGTCATTGTTACCCTCACCTGGAACATCGTTCACAACATCCATTGGTGAACCTCGGGGTATGCTAAACATACTCAAGAAATTGTATGTCCCTAAGGTTTGCGTGGGAGATATTGAGTACTGGGGTGGTAATGTGCTGAAGATATAAAAAATTATCGATGATCTCAGATCCGAATGATTAGAACTGGAACCAGGAATCTCTGACTGATATGCGTAGCCTAATGAGCCCAAAAAATAATTATCGACCCCTAAGTCCCGATGATAAGAACTATTTTGAGATTTTGAATAAGACCGCTCGGGTTCGGGTGCAGAAGGCAGATGTGGGGACGATGCGAAAGGTGCCCTAGTCGTTGCATGTGTGGAGGGACTAGTATTATTTGGCCACCAAATAAAAAAGGTTTCCCACTCACCATGTACCAACGTCGGTACTCCTCTAAGGGCCACAAATCAAATGCATAATTTATCCGAGGTCTTCGCCCCAACCGGCCATTCCACAATACAAGATATTTTTCATGCTCTAATGCCCAATTCTTGTCTTGTTTCCCCCTTTTGTTAATTCTGTGTACAACCCCCAAACTCCATGAAACATCCGAAATATATTGGATGCACTCGAATTATCGCAATACTCGATCCCTATTATACCACTTGACTGTTGAAAAAATTAGCAGGGGTGCGTTAATGCACCACAAGTGTGAATGGATGTGAGCAGATGGGGGAATAATAGCTGCAATTTTCGGGAAGGAATATGACATCCAAATGAACTACATAATTAATAACAAGGTTATAGTAACATGAGTCAAATAACATAATAAAGTAATTACATGTAATGAATAATAGTAAAAACTACCCCCTCCCCGACGCATGTCTCAATCATCTTTCGGTAAATCGGAAGTGTATATAACCTCCCGATACCTAGAGAAGTACTCCATTTACGAAAAAATTAAACTTGTTAGAACAAATTTTCATTATAAAAAAGTAAAATTTTTGTTGTAATGCTTAAATTTTATCACCTATTCATGAGTGGGAAGACATATGTTTAGTGAGTAACTGATGCCAAGAATGGCATACTGTAAAGAGCCCAAGACTGCAGCAATACTAGGCCCTAGCCCATGTTCACGGCACGGTGCTTTGTCGTCGACAAAGCTAACGATACAATGTAGCTAATACTGTTGAACCCTAACTATACGAATGGGCAGCATAAAAATCAGATAAAAGGGGCAAGTATATCAAGTGGACCTTGTTATTTGCATCTGACATGAGTACACCCCATATCATATGCATTATATATGCTCGAGTGACGCACATCACCTCCCGCTTTTGTGGCAGTACTCGATAAATACTCGAAATTCACATTTAACCATGAAAATCTCAAACTCGTAAATTTATTGCCACCATCACCGGGCGAGCATCCTAGTAAGTCATAGCAAGGGGCCGCCAGTTCGAACGTTGTACTTACACTCGTGACCACACTATTGTCAATTGGGAGCTCAAGTTACAGTGCAACATCTTCTAGTATGATGGTGAACTCCCCATACGTCAAATGAAATGTGTAGGTCTCCAGGCGCCACCACTCGACCAAAGCGGATATGAAGTCGTATTTCAAATCAAACATACGGATCAATGCCATTGATTCGAGTTTGAATGCCTCTAAGTATGGCATAAGATGTTCATCCGGCAGATAGCCCACACCGTTGACATGGTCCCTCAATACGCGGTACGGACTCTAACCATATTAAATTACCAGAATAGTTAATATATCCAAATTAAATAAAAAAATGGTGTGGAACTTTATAGAAGGACTCGTGAATAACAAATAACAATTCTATTACCAACACATTAATCGTATCTGATGTGTGATCCATTTAGTAATCAAAGAACTTATTTTAATGTTTGCGTTTCAAATAAAAATTTAATAATCGCTTTGAACAAATAACGATAATAAATTTTTTACCGTATATTATATTTTGAATAATTAATAATATTTTTACTCATATAAACAAATCAATAACAATTTGGGATACACTAATGTAAGTTTATCACTTATTTTTCGAAACCATCTTCTTCTTCTTTTTAATTTTTATCCCAATAACAAAAATTTTATTACGTAATGATATTCAACGTATGTGAACTATAAAAATTTGTAAAGCAAATTTAGTTCAATTAATTAATATTTAATCAATTTAACGTAAGATGTATTAATTAATTCTATATAAAAGATTAAAATTATTCTAATAATTTCTCTAATTGAAGAAAAACAATGAACATATTTTTCTATTTTAAAATCTCATGTCAGATGTATGGCATATTTGGCATTTTTACTACAATAATTTAAAAAATAATTAAATACCAAAACGGGTCATCATATAAATTTGTAGCAAACAACCCATTTTAATATTTATTATTTTAACAAATGACCCATTTGATAATTAATTTGTAGGGTACCCCATTTTGGTATTTAATTTTTTAAATTATTGTGGTAAAATCAAATAAAAATTACAAATCCAACTAATGTGAATTACAAAACCTTAAACAAGTAAATAATAACTACAAAACAAAATGTATCTTTAAAATAATATTTGTCGTTGGCTCCTTTCCTTCCAAAACCACAAAATCAAACGAATAATAAGAATTAAAAAACATTAAATAAATAAATTATAATTAAAAAATACCTTTTAAAAAATTATTGTTGCCTCTTTCACCCAAAACACTAAATCAAATATATAATAAATATTAAAACCACAATTGCCTCTTCTCTTTAAAACCCTGAACAAAAAAATACAAAAATAAAACTTAACCTTTCAAAACACTTCTCTTTTCTACTTTGTTACCTCTTCCCTTCTTCTCTTCTCCTAAACTGTTAGCGCTTTATTTTCTTTTTATTTATTTTTACAATTGAGGGGATTATGACCCCTATTATAAAGTTTATTTTTTTTCACGTGTGAGGCCTAAATCGGCCAGTTCAGGCCGTCAAACCCCGTGAGTGTATGGTCACTTTTGCTGCAGAGAGGTGCTGTCAGGTGTTGCCCATCAAGTTCCCTCCTCTAGCCTTTAAAAATTATTTTTCCCAACTTGTATTTTACCTATATTTTAACAGATATAAACTACATATAAGTTCAGCCTTTCCTACATCCTCCATCACTTAAATATATATATATATATATATATTAACACAAATCATATGCTTAATGATGGGTTATGAACTTATGATTGCCACCAAAAACAATGGTGGTGCCACCACCTTCAAACCATACCCTTTTGGTAAATAATGGGATTGTCGAAACTATTTTTTTGTTTGGAAAATGGAGTCGCCACCAATCTTTTTTGAAGTGCGATTGGGCCACTTAGAAAATATTTTGGTCTACGAATTTTAAGAAAATGGGTTCGGGAGTCGGTTACACACGAGGAAGGATTAGCACCCTCGCAATGCCCAAAATTGGTACCGTATTGATTGATTAATATCTTTAATATCGAAAATTAGAAAAAAATTTAAAATATGGATCATTTAGAAAATGTTTGGGTAATTCGAATTGGATATCGAAATTCTCTTGTTCCGAAAGGATGAAATATCACATCCAGTACGTTAGGATACGATGTTTCAAGCCTTTAACACCAAGATCATTTCATGATTTCCAAAATTCATGCATTGTCATTTTAAAAAGGGTATTCCATTATTTGGCCAAATGAAAGAACCGAAAACCAGCACGTTAGGTCACGATTCCTCTAATTTCCAAACATGAAATATTGCCTTATTTTTAAAGTTGAGAAAACACGATCAAAATTTTAAAAGGATATTTAGTCCTTTGGACGAGCGGAAAATTGAAACCCAGCACGTTAGGACACAATTTCTCAAAACTTCCAAGCAAAAAATATTGCCTTGTTTTTAATTTAAGGAAACACGGACACAATCTCAAAGGATATTCGATGATTTGGTCAGACGGAAACTGAAACCCAGCACGTTAGGGCACGACTCCTCGAACTTCCAAACACGAAACATTGTCTTGTTAAAAAAAACATTTTTATGAGTTTGGGTAAAAGAGTAGTCATAGAAAAAGTCGATGTAACCTTTGAAATAACAAAATCGATTCAAATGTAAAAATGGTAATACTTATCGAATAATAATAATGTGAATTGATGATAATAAAAATGTCAATAATGAATGTAATAGGAAAAAACTAAAATAAACAATAATGTTAATAATAAAAAAATAATGGTGGTAAAAAGGTTTAAAATCGAAAAAATAATAAATACAATATTGATAGGTAAAAAATAATATTAATAGTAAAATAGTAATAATAGTACTAGTAAAAACATTACTAATAAAATAATAATAAAATTAAAATAATAATACAACTATCAGAAGTAATGGTGGTAAATAGAAAATAATAATGATTATAACAATAATAATTAACATAATAGGAAAAAATCGATTTTAATAATAATAATATATATGTAAAACAATTAAGCGTTGATGTCGATTGTAAAAACAAGTATAATAATAAACATAATAATTATAATAGCATAATGGTAAATAATAATATTTATAAAATAATAATGATAAAAAAATAATAGGGTAAAAGCGAAAATAAAAATAACGATATTAATAGGAAACAAAAATAACAAGGACAAGAATAGAAAAACAAAAAAATATTAGTAATAGAATAGTATAAAAAGTAATAATAATAATAATAATGAAAAATAATAATAGATGTAATACATATATAATAAAATATAATAAAACGATCTTAATAATAATATAATATATGTAAAATAAGGGTATTGATAATGATAAATATAGTACTAATAATGAATATAATTATAGCAATGATAAAAAATGGTAATAATAAGAATAATAAATAAATAATAAAAATAATTAATTTGGAAATGAAGTAGAATAGGAAAAAAAGGGACCAAATTAAATTTAAACAGGAGTTTTGGGGTGAAATAAAAAATAAACAAAAGAGAGAAGGATCAAACTGTATGTGCGAATAACAAAGAGGGACCAAAAAGGGAAATTATCCTCCTTCCAAAACGTGTCGTTGTGGCGCCGCCGTACACAGTGGCCGAAACTAAAAAAACTCTTTTTTCCGACGATTTCAGAATAGGTACGTTTCTACCCCTTTTTCCATATTTTCGCGTTTATTCTTGAGAACAAATGTAAAAAGAATTAATGAAAAGAAAAAAAAAATGAAAAGAACACCTTAGATATTTTGAATCTGTCTCAAAGTTCGTTGCTTTTTGTATAATTGACTTCTCGTGTATTCGTAACTATCAGAAAAAGAGAAGAAAAAAAAACCCTTTTACAATGGTTTTGAATGGCTTTTATAGCTAAATTTTACAACTTATTTGCAAGCAAGTGGGGTGATAGACTTAGTGGTCGGTTTAGTTGGGTGATGGAGTTAGTGGGGTAGTGGAGTTGTGGTCAAAAATTGGGTCATACAGCTGCCCCTCTTTGCTTGTTGTCGTGTAACGGGAACGAAGTAAAGATAAAAGAGCCAATTTTGCCCCATCTTGTTGAATCTTGATTTCTTGGCACTTTTTCTCTTCAAGTAGCTTCACTTTAACTCACTGCATCTTCAAGGTTATAGGAATTTTGTTTCAATCTGCTCCACTACTGCTCAGTGGAGATAAGATCTGCTATCTTCAGCCTGTTACCCTACTACTTAGGGGATTATGACTCCTCGACTTCGATCTGCTCCACTCCTACTCAGTGAAGATAAGATCTACTTTCTTTCAGCCTGCTCCACTCTTGCTCAGTGGAGATAAGGCTATGATCTTCAGTCTGCTTCATTGCCAACATCGGGAAGATAAGATTCTCCATCTTCGACTTGCCCCACTGCTATCTCGAGGGGACATAATCTGTAACTTTTAGTCTGTTCCCTTGCTACATCAGGAAGACTTCATTCTTCAATTTGATCCACTGGAGAACAAAATCTGAAATTTTCAATTTGCTTCCTTGCTATCTTCAGGAAGACTTCATTCTTCAGTTTGATCCACTGGGGCACAAAATCTGAAATTTTCAATTGCTTCCTTACTATTCATTCTTCGCTTTGAAGACTTCATTCTTTACTATCTTCGAAGACTTGATCCATTGGGAACAAAATCTGAAATTTTCAATTTGCCTCCTTACTATCTTCAGGAAGACTTCATTCTTCAGTTTGATCTGCTGGGGGACAAAATCTAAAATTTTCAAATTGCTTCCTTAGTATCTTCAGGAAGACTTCATTCTTCAGTTTGATCCGCTGGGGAACAAAATCTGAAATTTTCAATTTGCTTCCTTACTATCTTTAGGAAGACTTCATTCTTCAGTTTGATCCGCTAGGGAACAAAATCTAAAATTTTCAATTTGCTTCCTTACTATCTTCAGGAAGACTTCATTCTTCAATTTGATCCGCTGGGGAACAGAATCTGAAATTTTCAAATTGCTTCCTTACTATCTTCAGGAAGATATTATTCTTCATTTTGATCCGTTGGGGAACAAAATCTGAAATTTCATATTTGATTCCTTACTATCTTCAAGAAGACTTCATTCTTCAGTTTGATCCGCTGGGGAACAAAATCTGAAATTTTCAATTTGCTTCCTTACTATCTTCAGGAAGACTTCATTCTTCAGTTTGATCCGCTGGGGAACAAAATCTGAAATTTCATATTTGCTTCCTTACTATCTTCAGGAAGACTTCATTCTTCAGTTTGATCCACTTGGGAACAAAATCTAAAATTTTCAATTCTTTAGTTTGCTCCACTAAGGAACAAAATCTGAAATTTTCAATTCTTCAGTTTGTTCCACTAAGGAACGAAATTTGAAATTCTCAATTCTTCAGTTTACTCCTCTAACATTTCTAGGGAACAAAATTTGAAATTTTCAATTCTTCAGTTTGCTCCACTAAGGAACGAAATCTGAAATTTTCAATTCTTCAGTTTGCTCCACTAGGGAACGAAATCTGAAATTTTCAATTTTTCAGTTTGCTCCTCTAGTATTTCTAGGGAACAAAATTTGAAATTTTCAATTCTTCAGTTTGCTCCATTAGGGAACAAAATCTGAAATTTCCAATTCTTCAGCTTGCTCCACTAGAGAATAAAATCTAAAATTTTCAATTCTTCAGTTTGCTCCACTAGTATTTCTAGGGAACAAGATCTGAAATTTTCAATTCTTTAGTTTGCTCCATTAGGGAGCAAAATCTGAAATTTCCAATTCTTTAGTTTGCTCCACTAGAGAACAAAATCTGAAATTTTCAATTCTTCACCGTCCTCTGGAGGACATGACCTGTATATTTGAATGCATTATGGATGACTTTTTGCATGAATGCAGAGTGTCATGAGAATGATGATTAGGATGCATGATCAAAATAAATCTGATGCTCCTAACTAAATGATTTTAAGAAGGACATTTGCATGAATGCAGAATGTTATGAGGATGATTTCCTCCTCTTCTCTTTTTGGTTTAAAAAACGATTAGGACACCATGATCGAAATGAATCAAATGCTCCTAATTGGAGATGTGAAAATGATCCCTATGGGTTGTCATTGTTCATAATTCATCAAGGCTCTATCTCTGATGTACTACCATGCTTTCTTATTCAACTAGTACCTTTGACAGAAGACCTAGGGAAACAAACATTTTCGCTTCAAGAAGCTTGTCCACTGTAATTTTAGAGTCCCTTCCCTTGAACTTTAGGACATACATTTGTTCATCCCACTGTAACTCCAGGGGAACAACATTTGGTTCCTTCCATCCTTCTGTTACCATCCGGAGGTATGGAACTTGTATCACTTACCATCAATTTATTCCATTACACCATTCCTCGAGTGTAATGACCAGGATGTATGTGTCTGAAATGAATGCACGGTATCCTGACAATGATCCCCTTTACATTTGAATTGACCTTGTTCTTCATTTGTCGATATGGTATCACCAACGAAGTTCTCTTATCCAATAAGAATCTGAAGAGATGATCATTTTTCAATGTTTCCAACCCTTAGGCTTGGTGAGTTCTGAACAATAGTCATGTTTCAGATTCCTCATATTATTTAGAAGCTTTTAGAGTAATATGCAAAACTCCTTTTATGAAAGTGTTATTATTCCATAGATCATCATTTCAATATAAATGCTTGAAAATAGGTCACAAAAATAGACGAGAAAGAAATTAGCTAGGAGCATAGCTCAAAAAATAATTTAATCAAGGATAACCTAAGTAATAAAAGAAAATTGATTTGGGTGTATCTTGAAAAGAATAAAGCAAAAAGATAACCAATTCAAAAATGGGTAAGATAGTAGCTAGGTGCCCCAGATATCGCAGCTTGAGCTTCTTTGTTCCAACTTCTTGAGGGTCATTTTAAGCTCAATATGTGTTTAGGGGATCCGGAGTACTTAGTCGATGCCCCAAGACGTAACATATTTTCTTATTGCTAATTCAGACATAGCAAGACTACTGCATGCCCCACTTTTGATCAAAATTTGAGCCACCCTTTTCTGGTTTTCAACTCAAAGCCCCTTTGGTCTCAAAGTGCCCTTTGCGGATTTTCACCTTGGCCTCCTTTTTTTTTTTTTTTTAAATTTGAACTCAAGGCACCCTTTTGCGGTTTTTACCTTGGACTTTCCCCTTTCAAGTAAAATATTTCTTGTTTGAACCTGAATTCGTCGGATTAGGAAAGTTTCTGCCATTCGTCTCGGTCAATATCAATGCTCTTCTAGAATAGGCCTTCTTTACAACATAAGGTCCTTCCCCGTTTGGCATATACTTTTCTTTGAAATCCTTTTGTAGAAGAAAAATCATTTTCAACATCAGGTTACTTCGTGGAATTCCCTAAGATGAACTTCTCTAAGCTCATATCATCTGGCCGTGACAAATAACTTTTAACCCTTTCTTCAATTAGGTTCAATTGGCAAAACCTTTTCTATTTCAATGAGAAATGTGTTGCCCCAGCAAAGGTCCTGGCCGACGTTCAGCAGATAATGCTAGCTTCATATGTCAGTCCTTACAAGTCTAAGTCACCCTTCATTTTTTTTTTGCAACTTTTTCTATATTGTGATACACTGCTTGATCCTTAAACAAACTGCAGACTTTGTCTTTGTACCGTTATTTAAACGTGATCCTTTATGGCATCTTGATCCCTTTTTTTTGGAAAATTTGATGACTTCGACCTTATAATATTGGCATATGAAACTATTTCCATCCTCTTAGCGAAGTAGACGATGACCGTGAACGTGAATGGATGTCAGCTAGAAGCATTTGACAAGTTTGGCCCCATCACATCTATGCCCCACATACGAAAAATTTGTGAAGAATTGGAGAAGGTACATAAGTCTTGTCTCCTTAAATATGGCATAACTGATACCCTCCCTTTTTATGTAGATCAGCAGTATTCGATCCTTATGTTAAGCCCGCGTCTTAGTAGCCCAAGCATGTTCTGATATGATCGTGTGAAAACATCTTTGAATTTTTGAAGATAACTCAATAATGTCTTGCCTTATTTCTGTGATGAGCTAGGCTACAATCTTCACTCCTTTCCTAGGCTCGTAATATTCAATGACCCTTTGTAGAGTAAGGTCTGTTTTCATCTTGTTTCGCCATTCTTAACAAATTAGAAGATATGTTACAATCTCTGTCATCTTCATAGTCCTTAGATTCCCTATACTCATATCTCATTCAAAAAGGGAGTCAGTAACAACGTCGCTCATGTCGTTGATATCTGGGTACCTAGGTACGAAGGTAAGAGATCCAAAAATGAATGATTCTAAGGATAATTATTGGTATGGTCATGAAAGAATATAAAAAAACAAAAGAATATACATTATGAAATGTAAAGAATGAAAGAATATGTATTCAAAAAAATGCATTTTATTGAAATGATAATTCTGGACATAAGCCTATTTCACAAAAGAGTTCTTATTGCCTCTAGGCCTAAGGCTACAAACATGTTTTGCACATTACTATAGATCAGTTCTAAAAATACAGGGACTCCTTCAACAGTCCCATTATTCAAAACACTTCCAAGTGCACAAGGGCTGGGAAACTTCATTCTCTTTAAAGAGTCGCAACTTTCTTCTCTCTTCCTTCAATTATCACATTTACTGTCTCATCAAAGTGACCAGGTTTTGATGAATTGTCAATCTTCACAACTCCCATTTTAATGAACTTTTCAACCAGCTTTTTGAACGTAGTGTAGTTTTCAATTGAATGACCCTTTATTCTCGCGTAGTACTCGCATTGGGCATTCTAGTTATACCATTTTGAAAATGGAGGTTACAACAGTTTCAAATAAAATAGGGACACCACGTGTGCATTCAACAAACTTTGATATAGCTCCTTATACGTCATTGGGATTAGCGTAAATTGGAACTTTTTAAAATTTTCCCTTGTGCCCGACTTTTGTCTCATCGACCCTTGTTGCCCAGTAGTGATCACCTTTGGCTGGTTAACAGTAATTTTTTTTGAGTACCCTTTGTTGTATGTACTCATATTATTCACTTCGTCATCCCTTTTTCTAGGAATAGACCTTTTAGTAGTTTCTCCTACTTCAATCTTGCTACCCCTTATGGCATTTTCAATCATCTCCCCTGTCATCACTATATCTGCAAAGCTCTTAGTAGTATTTCCTATCATATGAGTGATGAATGGAGCCTTCAAGGTATTGATGAAGAGCATTGTAGTCTCCTTTTCTAGGAGTGGTGGTTGAACTTGCATGGCGACTTCTCTCCATCTTTGTGCATACTGCCTGAAGCTTTTATTTGTTTTCTTCTCCATGTTTTGTAAAGTGATTCTATCAGGCGCTATATCAGTCACATGGCCGTAATGCTTCATGAAAGCTTGTGCCAAATCTTTCCATGATTTGACTTGAGTACGACTTAACTGGTTGTACCATTTAGCCGCGACTCCAGTCAGACTATCTTAGAAACAGTGGATTAACAACTGGTCGTTGTTGACATATCCCGTCATTCTCCGACAGAACATTGTAATATGGGCCTCAGGGCAGCTAGCATCTTGAACTTTTCAAACTCCGGCATCTTGAACTTTGGAGGAATTACCAGATCTAGGACTAGACTCAACTTCTTAGCATCCACCTCGCATTGGTAATCAGCACTTTCCAATGCTTTGAACTTCTCCTCTAACCATTTGCACCGATCCTCCAACTCTTTCGGAGTTCCACCCTTGCCTTTTCCTCTTCTGCTGCATCATCAAAATCAGGGACCATCGATTTTGCCAGAATGTCTCCAGGGTTAGAGCTCGAGCCTACAAGAAAGTTTACCGGTGCTGAGGTACTAGTTTGATACTGAGGTCTGATATTGACAGACACTCTTGGCGGTTGGACTTGGGAGTTTACCGGGGCTAAGCCTGGAGGATAAGTAGAATCTTCATTTTCATCTCCGACATCGACCATAGGGCCCTTTCCTTTATCATGCCTTTCAGTCAATAATTGTGTCAACTGGCTTATCATGCTTCTCTAGGATTCCAGTATTTGATCTTTCATATCCTGTTGGATCTTAGCCAACTATTCTTGCATCTGAGTTTGTAGTTGGTATTGCATCTCTTTCTGTATTTGCTCTAACCTCTCTAACCTTTGGTCCATAGCTTTGGTTTTTCTTCGGGTGTAGTAGCGATGTTCCAAGGTAACTATAATATGATCTCTAGTTAATAGGGTTCTTTTGTAAAAGTCTAATGGAAATGATGCGATGTAATCCAAATGCATGAATGCAAAGAAAGAGAGGCATTGACTCTAAATTCAATTACATTAGAAAAACTTTACTAGAAAATAGATTTCTTTACACAAAACGGATCGCATACATGACCTTGTCCTCATAGTCCAAGTGAAAACATGAATCCCTTCTTCACAAAAGTCGAGTCTAGCAAACTTCTAATAGATGTCTCCTCTAGCTTCCTTTTGCTTGATCTGGATCGCGACTCCTGTTCACTTGTTAGCTTCTTCAAGAACACCGAGACATGGTAATTCTCGAATAGTCTTTGTCAACTTGAATCCTTGGGTGATAAGGTGTTGTATTCCTTCACGAACTATCAGTCTTCTCTCGTTGTGTTCACTTAGACTATATTCAGACGACCGTATTATAATCCACTTTATCAAAAAATTCATTTTCTTATGACCAACTTTTCTATTTAGCAATCGAATTTGAAATCAACACCTCTTTTATATGATGTGAACGCAATGCAGTCAAAACAAAAGAAACATGTTAGTATCATATACAGAAAAAATCAAACACCTACCCGGGTGACTGCTAAGGTTTGGCGTAGCTCTACCTAGGGTAAGTTCCTAAGGCTCTCTATATGCGGTTTGGCTGTAAAGCTGAGGTACCCGAACCAGCAGATTCCTCGATCCTCACCCATTATAGGTTCATACGGACTGAGTTTAGTTCAGGGGAATACATTTCCCTATGGCTGCACGGAGGTGAAAACCTCACGAAGACATAGGTACGGATGTATCCCGAAAGCGATCCACTATCCTGCACGGAGGTGAAAACCTCATGAAGGAATAGCTTCTCACTCTCACTTCAAGGTGTGACCACTACGGTCATGCAATATGATGCAGATGTATCTTAGACACTTAAAACGTAAAAAAAAAAAAAAACATATGCGATGGAGAAAAAGTCAAAATCAGATTTTAATTTTCAATAAAAGGACATTAATTAATCAATTCTACGGCTTGACTCTCTTATTGGTCCCCAGCAGAGTCACCAAGCTGTCGAAACCATTTTTTTGTTTGGAAAACGGGCCGACTTTAAAAAGGAAAATGGAGTCGCCACCAATCTTTTTTTGAAGTGCGATTGGACCACTTAGAAAATATTTTGGTCTACAAATTTTAAGAAAACGGGTTCGGGAGTCGGTTATGCATGAGGAAGGATTAGCACCCTCACAACGCCCAAAATTGGTACCGTATTGATTGATTAATGTCCTTAATATCGAAAATTAGAAAAAATTTAAAATATGGATCATTTGGAAAATGTTTGGGTAATTCGAATTGGATATCGAAATTCTCTTATTCGAAAGGATGAAATATCACATCCAGCACGTTAGGATACGATGTTTCAAGCCTTTGACACCAAGATCATTTCATGATTTCCAAAATTCATGTATTGTCATTTTAAAAAGGGTATTCCATTATTTGGCTAAACGAAAGAACCGAAACCCAGCACGTTAGGGCACGATTCCTCAAATTTCCAAACATGAAATATTGCCTTATTTTTAAAGTTGAGAAAACACGATCAAAATTTTAAAAGGATATTCAGTCCTTTGGACGAGCAGAAAATTGAAACCCAGCACGTTAGGACACAATTTCTCAAAACTTCCAAGCAAAAAATATGGCCTTGTTTTTAATTTAAGGAAACAAGGACACAATCTCAAAGGATATTCGATGATTTGATCAGACGAAAACCGAAACCCAGCACGTTAGGGCACAACTCCTCGAACTTCCAAACACGAAACATTACCTTGTTAAAAAAAACCTTTTTATGAGTTTGGGTAAAAGAGTAGTCACAGAAAAAGTCGATGTAACCTTTGAAATAACAAAATCGATTCAAATGTAAAAATGGTCATACTTATCGAATAATAATAATGTGAATTCGATGATAATAAAAAATGTCAATAATGAATGTAATGGGGAAAAAAACTAAAATAAACAATAATGTTAATAATAATAAAAATAATGGTGGTAAAAAGATTTAAAATCGAAAAATAATAAATACAAGATTGATAAGTAAAAAAATAATATTAATAGTAAAATAGTAATAATAGTACTAGTAAAAACACTACTAATAAAATAATAATAAAATTAAAATAATAGTACTACTATCGAAGTAATGGTGGTAAATAGAAAATAATAATGATTATAACAATAATAATAAACATAATAGGAAAAAATTGATTTTAATAATAATATATATGTAAAAAAAATTAAGCGGTGATGTCGATTGTAAAAACAAGTATAATAATAAACATAATAATTATAATAGCATAATGGTAAATAATAATATATATAAAATAATAATGATAAAAAAATAATAAGGGTAAAAGCGAAAATAAAAATAACGATATTAATAGGAAACAAAAATAACAAGGACACTAATAGAAAAACAAAAAAAAATATTAGTAATAGAATAGTATAAAAAGTAATAATAATAATAATGGAAAATAATAATAGATGTAATACATATATAATAAAATATAATAAAACGATCTTAATAATAATATAATATATGTAAAATAAGAGTATTGATAATGATAAATATAATACTAATAATGAATATAATTATAGTAATGATAAAAATGGTAATAATAAGAATAATAAATAAATAATAAAATAATTAATTTGGAAATGAAGTAGAATAGGTAAAAAGGACCAAATTGAATTTAAACAGGAGTTTTGGGGTGAAATAAAAAATAAACAAAAGAGACAAGGATCAAACTGTATGTGCGAATAACAAAGATGGACCAAAAAGAAAATTATCCTTCCCTTCCAAAACGTGTCGTTGTGGCGTACCCGCACACAAAGGGTCAAACTAAAAACTCTTTTTCCGACGATTTCAGAATAGGTACGTTTCTACCCCTTTTTCTGTATTTTTGCGTTTATTCTTAAGAACAAATGTAAAAAGAATTAATGAAAAGAAAAAAAATGAAAAGAACACCTTGGATATTTTGAATCTGTCTCAAAGTTCGTTGCTTTTTGTGTACTTGATTTCTCGTGTATTCATAACTATCAGAAAAAGAGAAGAAAAAAAACCCCCTTTTACAATGGTTTTGAATGGCTTGTATAGCTAAATTTTACAACTTATTTACAAGCAAGTGGGGTGATGGAGTTAGTGGTCGGTTTAGTAGGGTGATGGAGTTAGTGGGGCAGTGGAGTTAGTGGTCAAAAATTGGGTCATACAGGGATGAAACATCATTTTGGTATTTAAATATTATTTTTGTATTATCTAAGTAAAAAAACTTATTTTTAATTAAATTAATATTATTTTTAAATAAAATAAATTAATGTTATTAAAAAATAGATGAATTTACTTGCTTGTTTAAACTAATTTTTGTTAATAACAAATATCATTGAAAAATGTTAAAATTAATTAAATTTGAATTTTATGTAATAGGGACAATTTCGAGATTTACTATCATATTTTTAGAATTTAATGAAACAAACATATGGATATAATTTTATAATCACCTTCTCAATAATCTCATTTTCGAAAATTACATTCTATTATAATCTTAAAATAAGAATATACGAAATGAGTTAAATAAAAAATCAAAAGAAAAATAAAAATGTCGCATAAGATCATTGGTTTATTATTATTTACTTTATGCAGCATCCTTTTAACTTCTCTTTAATTTTTAATTTTATTTTGGTTAAATTTTTTATTTTAAATCATATCATATCAGATTTAACATGTGATAAATCACATAATTTAGGAAAAGAAAGAAAAAGTTTGGATAAAAGAAGAAATGTCATAATTTGGGAACATCAAATACAACTTATGATTTTATAAATTATATAGTTGTGTCATTTACACTAAAATATGCTAAGACTTGGTCCTCAACCAACCAACTTAATCCTCTCTTTTTAGCTTAGAAAATGACTCAACACAATGTCTTTTTGGCGCTTTATCTTAACATAAATAGACTGTTTTAAGTAAATAACAAGTTTATCATATCTTTTTATATGCTATATATATTAAAAAAAATACAATTTTTAATAATAGAAATAAAAGATATATCATTTTAAAAATAAAAATAATATAAGTGGTAGAGGTAATATCGGTTCGGTTTAACTCGATTCAGTCTTTGTTTTTCATATTAATTTTGGTTTTGGATTTTTAGATTTATTTTGACAAAATGAACTTTGTTTTATGACTTTTATATATTATAAACAATATTTCTAAGTCTTTTCATAAATATTTCTAAAATGATATTTTAAAAACTTTTAAATTATTTTCACTATTTTAAATATAAAAATATTTTTATATCATAAAAATAAAAATAGAATTTGGTTCACTTTCGAGTAACCGTAATTTTTAAACTTATACCTCAGTTCGGGTCAATTTAAATACCTCAATTCGGGTCAATTTTTAGTTTTTTTACTCAACTCTAATGAACAAGTCTAAACAAACTTGAATTAATTATTTATAAATATAGACAAGTTTAGACAAAATTTAAACTTATACTTTAAGTCAAACTGAGCTTAAGCAATTAAATGTGATAATCATACCATGTATGAATTTAACTTGAATCTTAAACTTTAAACTTACTATCACCTTAAACAATAAAGTGTTATCTTAAGCAATGGGAAATTTGATGTGGACAGTGGCGTAAAAAAATTGCTTAAAAGCTTTTTAGAATTTTTAAAAATTTTAAATTAATAAAGGTAAAATTATACTTTGGCCCCCCTAAAATTATAAAAATTCAATTTAATCATTTACAAATTATAAAGATGTAGACTATAAAAAATTAAAATTTTATCCGACCCCCTAAAAAATTATTCTGGCTTCGCCCCTGGATGTGGAAATCTTTTATCATCAAGGTGAAATTAACAATAATCAGTGTTATTTATTTAATCTTCGAATTAAAAGAACTGTTTCATCTTAAAATTATATTTCCCAGGTCTGACAAATAAAAGGCTGGAGGACTGAATTGCATAATAAAAAAAATGTGAGATGCCTAATTCCCTGATTATCCCAGCACAGAGTAAAGCACTGCAGGTTAAGACAAGTTGACTTTGTCGTCGTATCTAAACTACAATAATTACCGAATAGATGCGTAACAAATCAGAAGGATGCTGCAGATTCATTGCCTCTACGGGAAAATACCACATCACCCCTGGTTATTACGTACACTTACCTAAAGAGAGATCGTGAATGATATTCTTATTTTTAATTAGTAGGTCTGGTAAAAAGAGTTTATAAAATAATTTTTCCCTCTATAATGATGATTACGTGGTGTAGAAAATTAAGACGTTAAAATTAACATGCAAATATCGAGTCTTGGACAAGCATTTTACAAATTCGGGTCAACCCAGTCGAACTTAAATTACTATTTAATAATAAAAATTATTTTATTTAAATTTAATTATAGTTTTTTTTATAAAAACTTAATTAGATCAAACTTATTTAAATAATGAGTTGATCTCTAAACTTCAAATTATTTTAATTACATCTTTCAACTATCGACTGTAGGCGTAGCCGGGGGTTAGCATGGGCCCCCTTAAAATATAAAATTACTTAAAAGACTCTTAAATTTTCTTAAAAATTTTAAATTAATAAAGGTAAAATTAAACTTTAGCCCCCTAAAATTATAAAAATTTAATTTAATCATTTACAAATTATAAAGATATAGACTATAAAAAATTAAAATTTTATCCTACCCCTAAAAATTATTCTGCTTCACTTGGCTATCTAGGTTATACCTTAGATATTTTATTACTAAAATCGTTAATTTAACTATTAAATGACACATTAGATCTTATATGATAAAATTTAAAAGGAAAAAACTAAGAAAAATAAATTTGTAAAACTCTTAATTTTTGACGAAAGGTTTATTGTTGATCTTTTTTCAAATCTACCTTTTGACTTTTAAAATTTATGCGATAATGTTCTATTTATTTAAAATTTCATTTTAAATTTAATTACATAAAATGTGACATGTAATATTTAACGGTTTTAATATCGAAAGAAACTAATTAAAATAATATCAATAGTTTAATGATGTAATTAGAAAGCTTTAAAATTTAAGGACTAATTTAAAATGAGGTCATAGTTTGAGGATGTCAAATGCAATTACTTCTTTTTGTAAAGAGTAAAGGTGTGAGAGATGAAATCCAAAATTAATGTGAATAATGGGTAATTTAATCAACAATTTAATTACAATGCGGAAATAAGTAGAGAGAGAGAGAGAGAAGGCTGACTGCTTCAACATGAGATTTGATTGGAAGGAAAGCAATGAGGGAATCTACGGGGAGAAAAGAACGTTATGTTTCATCACATAACCGCGTGGAAGTTTCTACCCAATCCTAAACATAACCCAATTTTCTAATTTCACTCGGCAATCCCTCACCCTTCATCCATCCCCCCTATTTAACAGCCATTTCCACCCAAAAGAAAAAGCATAGCACAGCAAAGGACATTAAAAAAAAAAAAACCCTAAGAACAACATACTTACAGCTAATGGAGATCCCAGCTGGTTTTCGGTTTTTTCCTACAGAAGAAGAGTTAGTTTCCTTCTACCTACGCAACCAGTTAGACGGCCGGAGACAAGAGATGCACAGTGTTATTCCTGTTCTCAACATTTACGATGTCGAGCCATGGGACCTTCCTCGTATTGCTTTCTGCACTCCTCCTCATTACATTCTTCTATCTTAAACATGCTTAAAACTGACTGGTTTAGTAAGTTAACATGTTCCTTCTTTTGTCGCAGAGCTTGCGGGGGAGCGTTGTAGACGAGACACTGAGCAATGGTTTTACTTCACACCAAGACAAGAGAGGGAAGCTCGAGGTGGGAGAGCCAACCGAACTACTGCTTCTGGCTACTGGAAGGCAACAGGGTCTCCCAGCTATGTCTACTCCTCCGATGACCGAGTGATCGGAATGAAGAAAACAATGGTTTTCTATAAGGGGAAAGCTCCTTCTGGGAAGAAAACCAAATGGAAGATGAATGAGTATAGAGCTATAGAAGCTGTGCCCAACCCGACTGCTGTTACCACGACTCCAATGGTGAGCATTATATAGTTGCATACTGTTCTTCAGGCTCAAAAGCTCGATATGAACTTCTCCCATTTCTGATCATTTGTTGAAATATTCTTAATGCAGTTGAGACACGAATTTAGTTTGTGTCGAATCTACGTGGTATCAGGCAGCTTTCGAGCATTCGATAGACGCCCACTCGAACCTGTATCACGAGCAACACAACTTCATGAGAATAGGACTGCAACATTTTCAGAGAGGGCCTCTATGATGGAGGTAACAAGCTCCTCAAGTACTTCACACTCTGGAGGAGACCACTCTGATCAACCAGAAGCAAATGAAGATGGTATTTGGGAGATGGTTAACGATCTCGAAGAACCTCCCTTAGGATGGGAACAAATGAACTGGACTGGAGTTTAGCAAACATTAATAAGTAACCACCCCTTGATGTGGTAGATAGGATCATACCACAAAGCAAGAGTAAAATCTAACTTCAGTAAGTAGCAGTTTTTCATCTTCAACATGAAGGTTAATGTAGATGTAATAGCAAATAAACAAAGATCTTAAGAGATCATTTTATGTAAAATAGGATTAAATTTTTTTTCGAGAAATCAAAGTTAGGGAAAAATCCCATTGATTTTGTAGAGATATCTGTCACTGCTATTTAGGTCTATTCAATTTGAAGATGCACTTGCCGTTACTCTCTGCTGAATCCCATTGAAAAACTCAACACCTGAAGACAAGCAAACAAAATAACTCAAACAAAATGATGAAATATGACAAGGTTTGAAGAAAGACTACCAGAACAACAGCGGATTCATAAAAGGTATCATGAAGGACAAACAAGAAAAATTTGTAGTCAGCCCCTCTGCTCGTTGACTCACTAAACATCTAAACCAGAGTTTTGTTGAGTCATAATCATGCATGCCTCTATGTCACCAAGGAGTTGGATTGCTCATAATCTAATATTTATGCAGACCTCGGTGATGGTGTTTTGTAGGACTATATTACCCTTCATTTTTCTTGAAGTATGCCTGTTTGACACTTATATCCTGTGCATATCCATAAATGGGTATGGGGATATTGACCTTTCAAAAATCCTTCAAATACATGGAAAACCTTAGAAAAAGTGGGACATATCCGTACCCGACACTTGCACCAAGTTTGAGTAATATAGTTTTAAGCCAAACCGAACAAAGCTTGAGTGCTGACTCAACCAGAAGTACTACTCCCCGCCAACAGAAAAACGATTCATGCTCCATCTTATAACCAGAAGCCACCTCCACAACATAGTTCTAGTGTATCAATACAATAAAAATGCTTAGCTGGTAATCTTCAATTTTTTATTAGTACAATAGCAAAAGGAAGGCATAAAATAAAAATATAGCCTATTCCAACTCAAGTTTCATGGTTGATTTGTTCTACCAATTATGAACATAAGATCATAGATAACTCAATCCAAAAATAAAGTCTTACAAAGGATATTACAGAGTCAGAAAAGCATTTTGGATCATTCTAGGTTATAGATTTCAACCTTGAAAAATCTTTGCAAGTTCACTTGTCAACATAGAGTGATGAAAGCTCATCGCCAACCCCGTTTCAAAAGTTTTAAACAAACCATCTCAAAATATCAATGGTTACTTACCTAACAAGCAATAATGGTCAATGCTGTAGTCAATCTTCATCGAACTTGATAATGTTCCGTAATATACTGGAGAGAACCAAAAATGAAATGTAAAGTAGTTAATGATTTAATAGATTTATGATGAAACAATAAGTAAAAAAGGAATTTCACTTGGTGAATGTAAGTAGACCATGGTTCATTGTATTGAAGTCAACATGTTTGAAAATGGAACCTGCCAAATCTTTTATTCAAATTTTTTGACCTCTGCCCTTCATGGGACAACTACCAGCGTAGAAAGAAGTTTCAATCACAATCTGCCTAAAAATTGGTTGTATGTCATCATTACACATCGCTCCTTCCATGTACAAAAAGATTAAATAAATAACTCCTAGGAAGCTTTGAAGAAATAATTGCTGTCTGTCGCCACCTGAGTGGGCTAGTTTTCTTCCCAACAGGACCTTTCCTAGAAATGTTTTGACATCATACATATATTGATGCTATGTGTTCTTGGCACTTCAATTTCATTGTAGGATCAAAGTTTTCCTTTAGTCTCTTCTTTTGTCCACTGATTTGTTTTGCAACCAAACTGTAACACCCCTTACCCGAAACCGTTGCCGGAGTCGAACACGAGGCATTACTAGATTCAACTACTAATTCGGCATAAAATTTAAAACTGTCCATCTGCATCATAGTCACTAAATTATTTATATCGGGAGCTACGGAACTTCAAATTAAGATCCGTTAATTTTCTATGAAACTAGACTCATATATATTTTCACTATAATTTTTCCAGAATTTTTCATGTAGCCAATTAGTACAGTTTATTCATTAAAGTTTCCCCTGTTTCACTGTTTGACTGTTCTGACCTCTCTTCACTACGATTCAAATTACTCTTTCTACAGAATTAATATGACCTTATTATTTAGTTCCTTTGAAAATAGACTCATTCAGAATTATATACATATAAACTATATCCCACAATTATTTTTGTGCAATTTCTAATGATTTTTCAAAGATAGAATAGGGGATAACATAATCATTCTGAACTAGTATCACAAAACTTCAAATATCTCAAAACATAAGAATAATTCGTTTGTTATGTTTATTTTATGCGAAAATAGACTCAATAAGCTTCAATTATATATCTTATTCACTTTCTAATTCCATTTCTTCTATTTTGGTGATTTTTCAAAATCATGTCACTGCTGTAATTCAAAAACTGTTTGATTGCAAAATATTGTTAATTAGTTTATAACATCTTTACTCCATCTCATTTAAACTCTATACATGCCATATAAATCTTTAAGCATAAAACAAAAGCTACCGAATTGATCTGATAGTGAGCTTTCTTGTGATGATCCAATCTACCACTTCTCTTTAATTCAATCTACATAAAAATATCAAACACACACAAGTAAGCTTGATGAAGCTTAATAAGTCCATAGGTTTAAAAGTAGCTTACCACATAATATTTCCACACAATAACAAAGTATTTACTAAAGTTCCCTATCATTCACAACCATTGTTAAAGTACTTCACATAGTTGAGCTCAACATTAATGATCATTCAATCTCTTTCATTTGATTCACACCTTTTTATTACTTATTATCAAATTAGGAAGCGTCTTACAATTTGAGTACGTCGTTACTCGTTACGTTTCACAACTCAAGTATGGTTAATACCATACCTACATTTCACAACTCAAGATGGTTAATACCATACCTACATTTCACAACTCAAGATGGATGATACCATACCTACATTTCACAACTCAGTATGGATGATACCATACCTACATTTCACATTTGCCATGGATTAACCATGGTCTTATCCAATCAATTCATCACATGTCACGACACCTAACGTACTCAATTCTGCGTTTTCCTAATTTGAATTACCGCCATTTATTCTTTCATTTTATCATATTTTTCACAATCCCACAGCATATTCACATTTAACAGCACATTATATCATTCAATCTTTCACAAATAAACATATAAATTCAACCATATGAACTTACCCGATTGATTTGTAGAAGATTTTGAAATTTAGGGACTACTCTGCAACTTTTTCTTTTCCTCTTTCTTCTTTGGTTTCTTGATCTATAATGTAAAATATTTTCACTCATTAGCATATATTTCGTTTCTATTTCACTTCATAAATTATGCTCTTCAAATTTCAAAATTGCACTTTTACCCCAAAATTTACAATTTTTACAATTTAGTCCCTACTCAATTCAGCCATCAATTGAACTAATTTTTCTCAATAAACACTTTATTCTATCATTACAAACTATTTCACAACCTTTGATATTCTGAATTTCATCACCAACCTCTAATTCACAACTTTTTCACAATTAGGTCCTAAATATCATTTCCTATCAAAATCACTTAATAAAACCACCTTAATATGAAATTAGAATTTAAATTTCATAATAATTCATCATAAACTTCCATTTCTCAGCAAGGGTAACTTTTAATTTTACCCACCAAATCAAAACTAATGAATTCTATAAGTGGATCTAGTTGTAAAAGTCATAAAAACATAAAATTATCAAGAAAAGCAAGAATCAAACTCACATGATGTAAAGATATGAATAACCAGCTTTCTCCAGAACTCCTATGGTGTTTTGGCTGAGATAGTGTGAAGATATCTCTAGGTTTTTCTATTTTATCTTTATTATACATGTTAAAATTATTAAATTTCTAATTTTGCCCTTATTTCCCTTATCTTTGTGATGATTTTCTTCCCCTTGCCGTCCAGCCTTTTCACCTTTAGGTTAATTTCCCTATAAATCCTCTTTCTTTTAACACTTGAGCTATTTAATTCTTCTAGCAATTTTGCACTTGTTACAATTTAATCTTTTTTATTTAATTGACTACCCAAACATTTAAATTTCTCAACCAAACTTTAATACTAACTTAATAACACTCCATAAATATTTATAAAAATATTTATGGCTCGATTTTCAAATTCGAGGTCTCGATACCTCGTTTTTGACCTATTTGACCTAATAAATTCTTTTAATTCATCAAATTCACGAATCCACAAATTCTTCTGAATTCTCACTTGACTCATAAATATTAAATTACTATTTTATTCAATCTTACCTGTCGGATTTAGTGATCTCATATCACCATTTCCGACACCACTGAAAATTAGGCCGTTACAACTCTCCCTCCCTTAAAAATTTCGTCCTCGAAATTTGTTACCTGAAAATAGATTTGGATACTGTGATCTCATTGACTCCTCTGTTTCCCAAGTTGCTTCCTCCATACCATGTCGATGCCATAATACTTTAACCAATGGTATCTTTTTATTCCGCAATTCTTTAACTTCACGAGACAAAATCTTCATTGGTTCTTCTGAATAAGTCATATCTGGTTGAAGCTCAATTTCGATTATGAGGAATTACGTGTGAAGGATCTGACCTATACCGTCTTAACATAGACACATGAAACACATTGTGGATCTTCTCAAGTTCCGGAGGTAGAGCCAACCGATAAGCTACAGGACCAACCCTTTCCACAATTTCATACGGCCCTATAAATCTCGGACTCAATTTTCCTTTTCTGCCAAACCGTAACACCTTCTTCCATGGTGAAACTTTTAAAATACTTGATCACCCATCGCATATTCTATGTCTCTTCGTTTCAAATCCGATATGACTTCGACGATGCAAGCGACTTTTAGACTATCTCGAATAACCCGAACTTTCTCTTCAATTTCCCGAATCAAATCAACCCCAACTATTTTTGATTCACTTAATTCAGACCAACACAATGGAGTCTTGCATTTCTTACCATAAAGAGCCTCAAATGGTGCCATTTTATGCTAGATCGATAACTATTATTGTAAGCAAACTCACCAAAGGTAAATACCTTTCCCAACCGCCACCAAACTCGAGTATACAACATCTTAACATATCTTCTAAAATTTGAATCACTCGCTCGATTGTCCATCTGTTTGAGGATGAAATGTCAGACTAAAATTTAATCTGGTACCTAAAGCTTCTTGCGCTTTGTTCCAAAATCTCAAGTAAACCTTAGATCCCGATGCGAAATGATAGATACTGGAACTCCATGTAGTCTCACAATCTCTGACACATACAATTCTGCTAACTTCTCAAGTGAAAAATCTGTTCTGACTGGAATAAAGTGTGCTGACTTTGTCAATCTATCAACAATCACCCATATCGAATCTTTCTTTCTTGGAGTCATAGGCAATCCTGACACAAAATCCATTGTAACAAGCTCCCACTTCCATTCAGGAATCATAATGGGTTGTAATAAACCCGTTGGCACTTGATGCTCTGCTTTAACTTGCTGACAAATCAAACATTTTGCAACAAATTCTGAAATTTCTCTTTTCATACCAGGCCACCAATATATCTTTTTCAAATCACCATACATTTTCGTACTGCCCGGGTGAATAGAATACATACTATTATGTGCTTCAGAAAGAATATTATTCTTCAAATCAGATTTGTTTGGAACACAAATTCTGTTATGATAACGCAACATACCTTCATCATCAATGCTGAACTCTGAATCTAAATTATCTTGAACCATTTGTCGTTTAAATACCAATTTCGGGTCTTCATTCTGCAGTTTTTGAATTTGTTGGAGAAACATGGGTTTCACTTTCAATTCTGCTAATACAACACCTTCTTCACTAAGAGCCAAATGAGCATTCATTAACCGAAGTGCAAACAATGATGACTTTCGACTAAGTGCATCAGCAACTACATTAGCTTTTCCTGGATGGTAGTCAATAACCAAATCATAATCTTTCAGCAACTCTAACCACCGCCTCATCTTAAGTTCGGTTCTTCCGAGTCATTAAGTATTTCGGACTTTTGTGATTTGTATAGATATAACACTTCTCACCATATAAATAGTGTCTCCAAATTTTAAAGCAAAAACAATTACATTAATTCAAGATCATGTGTAGGGTAATTCTTTTCATGTGGTTTTAATTGCCGTGAAGCATAAGCCACTACCTTTCCCGACTGCATTAACACACAACCCAAACCATTTAAAGATGCATCACTGTACACAATATACGGTATACCTGATTCTGGTTGAGTCAAAACTGGAGCTTCTGTTAACATTTTCTTTAATTGGTCAAAGCTCTGTTGACATTCATCAGACCACACAAACTCAACATTCTTTTGTAATAAACGAGTCATTGGTGAAGCAATCATGGAAAAATTCTTTACAAAACGGCGATAATACCCTGCTAGTCCCAGAAAACTTCGCACTTCAGTTACATTCTTCGGTGTTTTCCAATTCACCACTGCTGAAACTTTACTTGAATCCACACGAATTCCTTCAGCTGATACAATGTGACCTAGAAATCCAACTTCATGAAGCCAAAACTCACATTTACTAAATTTTGCATATAACTGCTTTTCTCTCAAAGTCTGTAATACAATTCTCAAGTGTTGTGCATGCTCGGATTCTGTCTTTGAATAGACCAATATGTCATCAATAAATACCACCACAAATCTATCCAAATAAGGTTGAAAAATCCGATTCATTAAATTCATAAATGCAGCAGGGGCATTTGTTAAACCAAAAGGCATTACCAGAAATTCGTAATGACCATACCGAGTTCGGAAAGCAGTCTTTGGCACATCACACTCTTTAACCTTCAGTTGATAATACCCAGATCTAAGGTCTATCTTTGAAAACACTGTAGCACCTTTCAATTGATCAAATAAATCATCGATACGAGGTAATAGATATTTATTTTTAATTGTTACCTTGTTCAGCTGCCTGTAATCAATACACAATCCAACGAGCTATCTTTCTTTTTCACAAATAAAACAGGTGTACCCCAAGGTGATGTACTCGGTCTGATGAACCCCTTATCCAATAACTCTTGCAATTATGTCTTTAGCTCTTTTAACTCAGCTGGTGCCATTCTATACGATGCTATTGATATCGGAGCTATACCCGGAATTACATCAATTAC
Organism: Gossypium rotundifolium; assembly: GCA_025506655.1. Classification (NCBI taxonomy): domain Eukaryota; kingdom Viridiplantae; phylum Streptophyta; class Magnoliopsida; order Malvales; family Malvaceae; genus Gossypium; species Gossypium rotundifolium. The sequence continues at coordinate 37,781,733 of CP106728.1, forward strand.
GAATTCAACCTCACGATCTGGGGGTAAACCAGGTAATTCCTCAGGAAACACATCAGTGAACTCATTAACAACTGGCAATTGTTCCATCTTCAATTCAGAACCCCGGGTATCAAGAATATAAGCTAAAATGCTTCATTACCCTTCCGAATCAATTTCGAAATGCAATGGTCAAATAGTTCGACATCATTCTTTTATCTCCAAACTCACCAAACTATTTCCGTCTCGACATTTTAAATCAACCCGTTTTCTCTACAATTCACTATGGCATCGTGTTTAATCAACCAATCCATTCCAAGAATAACATCAAATTCTCGAAAAAGTAACAACATTAAATCAGTAGAGAATTCACAGCCTTTTATTTTCGGTGGACACTTCCGACATATTAAATTAACTAACACACTTTGCCCTAACAGATTAGTGACTTGCATATCAAAGTCAATGGACTTAACAGTCATTTTCTTTTCTGACACTAATGCAGTACAAATATATGAATGCGTAGATCCAGGATCAATTAAAGTATACACAAAATCAAAAAGATGGAAAATACCAGCTATCACATTTGGAGCAGAAGCTTCTTCTCTTGCCCGAATAGTATATGTACGTGCAGGTGCCCTTGTTTCTGATCGGGCTATAGTATCTCTCATTCCCAAACGAGCGCCTCAAGAAGACTACTTTGACCCAACGCCTACTTTTCTCGAGGAGTATTTGTTTGCTTCTCGCTTGTTCTTTACTTTCTTTTAATGACCGAGGACATTCCGAATAAAATGATCGGTTCCACCACATCTATAACAAGCTCGGTTCTTCCCCAACATTCATCAATATGAAATCTACCACAATTTTTGCATCTAGGTCTCGAATATTTTGTACACTACCAAGATTAATCGCTGGTTTATTAATCACTCCGACATCTCTTTGAGTTGTTTTACTTTTATTCGATCGTTCCGGAATTGTAGCAGATCGACTAGAATCATATCTGAACTTTTTAGCCAGAAAAGTCAAAGTTGGTCTAGAGAAACTTCTTTTATATACTTCTTTGCCTTTTCTTTCTCTTTGCATCTTTCTATTATACACTTCTTCCATCTTTTGAGCTCGATCAGACAGAACCACAAATTCTCGAATCTCAGTGCCTCCTATCATCATTCTGATTTCATCATTAAGCCCTTCTTCAAATCTAATGCACATTTCTTCCTCTGTCGGTACAACATCCCGAGCATATCTACTGAGATACACAAATTCTCTTTCATATTCAGCCACGGTTTTATTCCCTTGTCGAAGATCAAGGAACTCCCTCTTCTTTTTATCTAAATATCTCCTTCCCACATACTTCTTTTTAAACTCATTTTGGAAGAATTCCCAAGTAAGTTTATCTGCAGGTACCACTGCCTTAATGGTTTCCCACCAATTATACGCTTCTTCTTTCAATAATGAAACTGCACACCTCAGATAGTCCTCCGGAGAACAAATCATCTGTTTGAAAACTCTCTCCAAACTCTTTAACCAATACTCTGCTTTAACTGGATCATCATCCGATCTTCCCCGAAATTCTTCATTCAACTTTCGAAGTTTCTCAATCGGTGTTCTTTTGATAGATTCATCTATTGAAGGAGGAGCAACTGGGGTTGTAACTGGTGGTACAGTAGAGGGAGGAGGAGGTTGTTGTGCCTGACTTCTTCCTTGCATTGTTTCACTAAACCACTGATTCATTACCCCGTAAATCAAATTTTTAAGTTCTTCCTCTCTCATCAAAGAAATCGGAACATTATTACTTGTTCCCTGCTCAGAAGTCTGTACTCTACTATTAACTTCCTCTTCATGATCAGCACCCTCGGGTCTATCAGACATCTTTACAATCTATAACAAAAATTAATAGTTAGATCGGATCATTCACATCCCACTATCACAGATTTATATGGCATGTATTTCTAGACATTTTAAAAATCACATTTGTTCGAGAATTGTCTAAACCAAAGCTCTGATACCAATAAATGTAACACCCTTACCCGAAACCGCTGTTTGAGTCGAGCACGAGGCATTACTAGACTCAACTACTAATTCGCATAAAATTTAAAACTGTCCATCTGTGCCATAGTCACTAAATTATTTATATCGGGAGCTACGAAACTCCAAATTAAGATCTATTAATTTTCCTGAAACTAGACTCATATATATTTTCACTATAATTTTTCCAGAATTTTTCATGTGGCCAATTAGTACAGTTTATTCATTAAAGTTTCCCCTATTTCACTGTTTGACTGTTCTGACCTCTCTTCACTACGATTCAAATTACTCTTTGTACAGAATTCATATGACCTTATTATTTAGTTCCTTTGAAAATAGACTCATTCAGAATTACATACATATAAACTATATCCCACAATTATTTTTTGCAATTTCTAATGATTTTTCAAAGATAGAACAGGGGATAACATAATCATTCTGAACTAGTATCACAAAAATTCAAATATCTCAAAACATAAGAATAATTCGTTTGTTATGTTTATTTTATGCGAAAATAGACTCAATAAGCTTCAATTATATATCTTATTCACTTTCTAATTCCATTTCTTCTATTTTTGGTGATTTTTCAAAATCACATCACTGCTGTAATTCAAAAACTGTTTGATTGCAAAATATTGTTAATTAGTTTATAACATCTTTACTCCATCTCATTTAAACTCTATACATGCCATATAAATCTTTAAGCATAAAACAAAAGCTACCGGAATTGATCTGGATAGTGAGCTTTGCTGTGATGATCCAATCTACCACTTCTCTTTAATTCAATCTACATAAAAATATCAAACACACACAAGTAAGCTTGATGAAGCTTAATAAGTCCATAGGTTTAAAAGTAGCTTACCATACATAATATTTCCACACAATAACAAAGTATTTACTAAAGTTCCCTGTCATTCACAAATATTGTTAAAGTACTTCACATAGTTGAGCTCAACATTAATGATCATTCAATCTCTTTCATTTGATTCACACCTTTTTTTATTACTTATTATCAAATTAGGAAACGTCTTACGAATTTGAGTACGTCGTTACTCAGTGCCACGTTTCACAACTTAGTATGGTTAATACCATACCTACATTTCACAACTCAGTATGGATGATACCATACCTACATTTCACAACTCAGTATGGATGATACCATACCTACATTTCATATCTCAATATGGATGATACCATACCTACATTTCACATTTGCCATGGATTAACCATGGTCTTATCCGTCAATTCATCACATGTCACGACACAAACATACTCAATTCTGCGTTTTTCCTAATTTGAATTACCTCCATTTATTCTTTCATTTTATCATATTTTTCACAATCCCACAGCAAATTCACATTTAACAGCACATTATATCATTCAATCTTTCACAAATAAACATATAAATTCAACCATATGAACTTACCCGGTTGATTTGTAGAAGATTTTGAAATTTAGGGACTACTCTGCAACTTTTTCTTTTCCTCTTTCTTCTTTGGTTTCTTGATCTATAATGTAAAATATTTTCACTCATTAGCATATATTTCGTTTCTATTTCACTTCATAAATTATGCTCTTCAAATTTCAAAATTACACTTTTACCCCAAAATTTACAATTTTACAATTTAGTCCCTACTCAATTCAGCCATCAATTGAACTAATTTTCTCAATAAACACTTTATTCTATCATTACAAACTATTTCACAACCTTTGATATTCTGAATTTCATCACCAACCTCTAATTCACAACTTTTTCACAATTAGGTCCTAAATATCATTTCCTATCAAAATCACTTAATAAAACCACCTTAATATGAAATTAGAATTTAAATTTCATAATAATTCATCTTAAACTTCCATTTCTCGGCAAGGGTAAATTTTAATTTTACCCACCAAATCAAAAACTAATGAATTCTATAAGTGGATCTAGTTGTAAAAGTCATAAAAACATAAAAATTATCAAGAAAAAGCAAGAATCAAACTCACATGATGTAAAGATATGAATAACCAGCTTTCTCCAGAACTCCTATGGTGTTTTGGCTGAGATAGTGTGAAGATATCTCTAGGTTTTTCTATTTTATCTTTATTATACATGTTAAAATTATTAAATTTCCAATTTTACCCTTATTTCCCTTATCTTTGTGATGATTTTCTTCCCCTTGCCGTCCAGCCTTTTCACCTTTAGGTTAATTTCCCTATAAATCCTCTTTCTTTTAACACTTGAGCTATTTAATTGTTCTAGCAATTTTGCACTTGTTACAATTTAATCCTTTTTATTTAATTGACTACCCAAACATTTAAATTTCTCAACCAAACTTTAATACTAACTTAATAACACTCCATAAATATTTCTAAAAATATTTATGGCTCGATTTTCAAATTTGAGGTCTCGATACCTCGTTTTTGACCTATTTGACCTAATAAATTCTTTTAATTCATCAAATTCACCAATCTACAAATTCTTCTGAATTCTCACTTGACTCATAAATATTAAATTACTATCTTATTCAATCTTACCTGTCGGATTTAGTGATCTCATATCACCATTTCTGACACCACTGAAAATTAGGCCGTTACACAAACTACCGGCTTGAACACTACATGTTCGTGCACAGCCCTGACTGATCCCTTTTCTTCTTCTTCAAGCAGCTCATGATCAAAGAATTAAGCAGATGATAGAAACTTAATGACATGTTTTTTGTATCCGCCAAGTATGTTCCGAACCAAATAACTTTCACACCTAGGCCTCTCTTCATGCTCTTTTGACCTCATAAAACTCATAGCATTAATTAAGAAATTGTACCTCATTGACAGACTATAGCCAACATCTATAACTGAGGTAAACGTCACAACTTGCATAATTAGCAGACTTGACAATTGCCGCATCTCTATAACCATACGTATACATCACCAACTCCTTTTCTCCACTTATATATGCTGAACAATCAGGAAAGCTTATAAAACTGCCAGAAAGGTTCTCAATATAACATGAAATCATATGGAAGTCTACCCTCATTTCCTAAAAGCTCGGGTTTGAAGAGTCATCAACACTACATTGGTCTGTCTAAAAAATGACTAGTGATCTGGCTATAAATTCAAGTAATTGCGTGCTCCTTTAGTCATTACAAGATTCAAATAAGTACATTACATCTAATGCTTTAGCAGTCTATTATTAAAACGTTCGAGCTCATTGCTTCATGTTTCTACTTTTCTCATGGAGAGCAAATAAGCAATAGTTTTGACTTTGTCCTAAAAACTACAAGCAAAAATAGATTTTATTTCAGGAGAAAATTAGAGGTCAACTGTGTTCTGGCAGTTCTACTACTGTGTAAAATTGTGTTGCATAACTTCTCCTAGACGACGGTGAATTAAATTCGAAATATATGAAAGATTGACAGATCCAAGCTTTTGTTCTTTTCATTTCTTTTGTTCGAGAAGCTCAAGTAATTTAGCTTTAAACTGTCAATGACCCATTGCAGCTAGAAACTTTAAGACAAGTGATTAGTTCTTGTCTCATATAATTCAGTTTCAACCACAATCCACACACTGACATCAGCTTATTGTTCAAAAGCAGTAGCTCCATAGGATGAAACAAATAACTTCCTCTTAGTCAATTAATAGTTTAATTAGATATGGTCTTTAAGAAACTAAGTAAAACTTATTCAAGGGTATTTCCACTAGCCAACCACAGACCCTTAAATCCTTAAGGACTAGATATACTAAACTATTCTAAAAGGTTTAAAATATGTTAAAAGATAACACATGACTGGAAATTTAACCCAATATGGAACTTTTGTCATCACTAAATTGAGAAAAAGTCAGCATCACATTTCACCAAAGTCCATTGTTTGACAAATTTGTGACATTTAAATCATGATGATGACCACATCAGTGTTCTTTCCCTTTCTTTTGCCATTTGTAAATATCAGAGAGATGGCTTCCCTTACTAACAATAAAGAATCCAAACAAAAAGTCAAAATTCAAAAATTCAAAGAAGAAACAACTATGTTTGCCAATATCTAACAATAAGCCCCCACAATTATCACACGAAGAACATATTCCTGCAATTTCTTTTTTGTCTTAAAATCTCAGCCTGATCAAGGGAGGAGATTATTAGCTTCTCATATTTATTCCTATCGTTCTTCTTCGCAACAATTTTACATTGAAAATTAGAGCTCAGAGAAGTATGAAACACAAGCAATCAAACACTTAACACTCATTAAAGAACAGAAACCAAAATGAGAGTGATATAAATTATAAAGCGCCCAATTTTTAACATTTTTAAACAACAAAGAACTCAGATTTATTCCATTCTAGACAAACCCAAACTATAACCAAAAAAATGAAATTTCAGATTCCACTGGTAATGACAAAATTGAGAAAAAAGCTCACCTTGGACTTGTTTTGGTCCCTTTACTTTTGCCTGCAACCTTGGTATAGCAGAATCTAAAGGCAATGAAAGGAGAAATATGGGTCATTGGGCAGCAAAGAGACAATTGTCTACTCTTTTTTACATTGTTGAATTAGCTAAACATATAAGGTGAGGTGGTTGGCTGCTTTCAGTCTTCTTTCCCATCTAACTTTTGGAATTTTCATTTTGTCTTATTTTATTGGGCAATTTACTAAAATATAACAAAATTAAAAAAAATTAAGTAAATAAGCCGAAAAATTAATTATTTATGGAAAAGAGCTATTTCTCTCTAAAATGAGTCTACGTCAACGCGTTTTTAGTGATACAGCAGTAAAATGCGTCCATAAAGGAGCGTTTTCTGCCACATCAGCAAAAAACGCTTCCTTGAGGGCGTGTTTTGCTGATGTGGCAAAAAGGCTCCCCCAAGAACACGTTTTAGCCCGTGTTTTTTTTTTTAAAAAACAATTCTCGAATTTTTAAAAATTTATGAGAATAAATCTTTATAAAGGCTCAAAGTGACAACACCATTGTCATCAATTAATATGAAAATATAACTTGCAAAAGAAATCTTTATATAGACCCAAAATCCCATTTCTCATGCTTTTTTGAGCAATGTGAGATATGAGATATGTCTATATATAGACTCATGAATAGTTTTGCAGCTTGTTCCTAAACAATGTGAGATTCCTTCCTCTTTTAACTAACAACATGAGATGAAATGCAAAGTAACATTATTTAAAATATTAATTAGTAAGCATAATTAAAATATATCAATTAATTTGATATTCAAAATATTATAATAATAAAATAATTCTTAATAATTTTAAAGTATTTTTATAGGACAAGAATTTTGACATATTATAAATTAATACTCCCTACTAAATCATTTTTTATATTTAATAATAAATATAACTATATTAATTAATAGATAATATATACATAATATAATATATTAGCTTATATTATATAAATGTACTATATACAATATAAAGTTATATAACATATGATATTTAAAACTAAAATAATATAATTCTTATGTAGTTAATAAAAATAATACTTTAAATATAAGATAATTCAATATAAATTTTAACTGCTTTTATGTATTATGATATTAATTCATTTAATAAAGTTTTTTGACAAAATCTAAATTCTAATTTATAAGTTTTATGTATTATGATATTAAATAAAAAGTTTTATTGACAAAATTTAAATTCATTTAATTAATTTAATTAAACAAACATTTTAATAAAAATATAATGTTTATTTAAAATGTAATAAATCTTTATCATGATAAAAATATATATTTAAAACTACAAAATCAATAATATAATAAACATTTAAGATGGTGTGTTTATACTAGGAAATATTTTTAATTTTGTGCTTATCAATTTTAGCCACAAGAGAAAACTGAAATATTAAAGAAGGGGAAAACGGGTCATCTTCTCCCACTTTAGCCAAAGATTTCACATTTCTAAGCTCTTAGTATATCGTCAAACAGTTTCTGCTTTAAACCATGATAAAATAAAAGCAAAAATGAGGGCATGCAGCCATTGTTTAGATTGAAATATATTACCAACTAGAGATTTATAGTGTTGCATTTCATCTCATGTTGTTAGTTAAAAGAGGAAGGAATCCCACATTGTTTAGAAACAAGCTGCAAAACCGTTCATGAGTCTATATATAGACATATCTCATATCTCACATTGCTCAAGAAAGCAAGAGAAATGGGACTTTGGGTCTATATAAAATTTTCTTTGTGAGTTATATTTTCTTATTACTTGATAACACATTAAAAAAAATGGTGTTGTCACTTTGAATCTTTATAAAGGTTTATTCTCGTAAATTTTTAAAAAATTTGAGAATAGTTTTTATAAAAAACACGGGCTAAAACGCGTCCTTGAGGGAGCATTTTTGCCACATCAGAAAAGCGCGCCCTCAAGGAAGCATTTTTTGCTGATGTGGCAAAAAACGCTCCTTCGTGAACGCGTTTTCCTGCTGCATCCTCTGAAAACGCGTTGGCGTGAACGCATTTTGAGAGGAAATGGCCCTTTTCCATAAATAATTAAATTTTCGGCCCATTTTCGTGAATTTTTTTTAAAAATTGGTATATATTGGTCATTTACCCTATTTTATTTATGTCTAAATCAAAAAAGCATAGAGTAAAAAATATAGATTATACTAGATTAATTATTTTATTATATTTAATTGAAATAGTCGATTAACTGTTAAGTATTAGCTCGAATAGAATGAGTATTGTTCTCAATACAGTAAGACTTATTCTCATATTTATGGGTTGAAAGGGGCTATGGATAGTTCTAAGCATCGTGTCAAAAAGAACAAATAGAATAAGAAACTATAATGAGATTGTTCAAAAATAAAAAAAAATAAAAATAGTAAAATATTTTACATTTGTATTTTTGTTTTAAGTTGAAATTTATATTTTATATTAAATATAAAATTATAAAAATATCCTTATTGTAAATACCCAATTTTGCCCGGGCCCTTGAAAACCAATAAATAAAAAATAAAAATAAAATGTCCTTAAAACAAATCTCATTATAAAGCCCAAAACTAGACCCAAATACCCTAAACTCTAATTACACCCAACAAATAGATACCGAGGCCCAATACTTGACCCAAACTACCATCACACCTGCATGACACCGCCTAAACAAGACCCCTAACCCAACTAACCTACAAGGCCCAAAAGGCCCAAAACCCCAAATCGTAAACGAGGGTTTCAAACCCTAAGGAAGTCTCACACCAAGAGACTTGCACCCACCAACAACAACACAAGCAAAGTCCAGTCCAAAGTAATCGCCGCAAGTCTCGCACCACCATCATTCACGCCACAATTAACTTACCCCATCTCCGTCCTGAGATCATCATCATCAACCTGCAAAAGGAAACAAATTGCATCCAAAAGGGGGCAAAACAGTGCAGCACAAAAGGAAAGAAATCGCAGCAAACATGGAATATATTTGATTTCTTTTTTGTTTTCAAATGGCTATAAAAAGCCTTGCATGTACCTGTAAAAAGGGGGATTTTTCCGAAAAATAAAGATGAAAATACACAGAGAAAAAAATACAGAGAATAAAAAGTAAAAGTATTGTTGAAACAGAATATAGAATCTTTTTCTTCGAAGGTGATTTTCTATTTTTTATTTTTTATCTTGTGCATAGTTTATATAAAGCAGTATTAAAATAAAAGAGGAACGAGGAAAACCACCTTTGGAATAGAGGGCATTAACCCTTGGCCACCGCTCATGATGACAAGCGACGCCAAGTGATTTAAAGCCCTAATGTCCAACGACCGAGCCAAACGAAGAAGGCAGAGAGAATTTCAGAGCTCTCTCACTCTTTTTTTTTAAAAAAAAAAAACCTTGAATAAAATGATTTTTTAAACTTTTTTTTACTTTTATAAAGTGCTAAAAAACGACGCCGTTTTAGGTAATAGGCGCGCAAACCCGAGGACCCGATTAGGATCCGCGTGTTTTCAAAAAATAGAAAATTTATCCATTTGGTCCTTCTGTAATTTCATTTTTTTAATTTCGTCCAATTCAATTTTTATTTATTTTAAATTAGCCCAAAAAAGTTACACTCTGTTTCAATTTGATCCTCAGGCTCCCTAAAGGCTAAAAATTCGGAACGACACCGTTTTAAAAAAGAAGCTTAATTGCCACATTAGTCCTTGGATTTTAACGCACGTTTTTTATTTAATCCTTTTGATCTGCTTTAATTGCTGTTTAACCCCTGTTTCTTTATTTATTTTTTAATTTACTTTATTATTTTAATTGTTTTATCATGTTTTATATTATTTTTCAATATTTATTAATTTATTAATAGTTTATATATATACTTTATATGTATTATTTTATATATATATTTAATTATTATATATTTTATTATTTTTATTATTTTCATTACATATTTTTTATATACTATATTATATTTTTTAAAATTTTTATATTACATAGTATTATACTATATCATATATTATTTTCTAAAACTTCATTTTTGTATAAAGTTTATTTATATTTTATAACATGTTTCACATATATTATTTATGTTATTATTTTTAAAATATCTTTATTCAAAATTATTATAAATATTATTATGTATTATCTTTTATATGTATTAAATTATATTTTTATTATAATATTTATTTGGTATTTTTATTGTTTTACATATATTACTTTATATATTTTATTTGTTTATATAATGCCTTTTTATTTATTTATTATTTTATGATTGCTATAGTGTTGTTATTTTAATTGTGTTTTATATTGCATGCTATTGTATTATAATCGCTTTTTAATATTTGTGTATAATGTTCTATAAATGTAATGTTGTCACAAGGTTATTGTTTAAAATATTCATTTTGCAAAACTATTATATTTTTTAAAAGTTTTTAAAATAAGGCAATGTTTTGGTATTTAGAAATTAGGGAAATAGTGCCCTAACGTACTGAGTTGCGATTTTTCGTTTGACTAAATAACTAAATACTCTTTTAACAAGTTTTATAAATCACGAGATAACATTAATTATGAGGGTTTAAAAAAATGTCGTGTCCTAACGTACTGGATGTGATGTTTATATTCCTTCGGAATAAAGAAATCTCAAGTTTTAAATAATAAAAAAACCTACTCTTGAGAATTCAAGGTGTTGTGCCTTAACTTATTGGGTTCGACATTTTGCGTTTCGAGATAGGGATTTCCTAAAATAAAGACGAGCTTAATTTCAAAGTCATGAGTTGCTATACCTTAACTTATTGGATAAAGTACTTTATTTCTTTGAGATAGGTAAGTCTTGGTTTTCTTTCTAATAAAAAGATCATATTTTGTAATTTTCTTTATTTTCAACATTCGGACATGATCTTATCGATTTGGTACCAATTTTTGGGCGTTATGAGGGTGCTAACCCTTCCTCATATGTAATCGACTCCCAAACTCGTTTTCATATTTTTGTGGACCAAAATTGAATTTTTTTAATAAAACGTTTTATAAGGTGATCCAATCACATCTAAGTAAAAAAAAGGATTGGTGACGACTCCCGTTTTTGTTTTTAAAGTCGATCTCCATTTTTCAAAACTCGATTTTTAAAATGGTTTCGACAGCTTGGCGACTCCACTGGGGATACAAGAGAGCCAGGCCAAAAAATTGATAATTTCATGTCCTTTAGTTTGAATTTAAAAGTCTAATTTTAAAAATATGATCCTTTTATTGCATTTGGTCTTAAATATATTACTCAGCATTACACTGTATGACCATTGTGGTCACACCCTTAAGTGGGAGTGAGAAGCTAGTCCTTCGTGAGGTTTTCACCTCCGTGTAGCCATAGGGAAATGTATTCCCCTGATCCGAACTCAGTCCATATGAGCCTATAATGGGTGAGGATCGAGGAATCTGCTGGTTCGGGTACCTCAACTCTAGAAATAAACCACATATAGTGAACCCTAAGGGCCCACCTTAGGTAGAACTATGTCAAACCCTAGTGGTCACGCTGATAGGTGTTCTATGTTATTTTTTTTTTCTTTCCTATGCTAACATGTTCTCTTTTGTTTTGATTGCATTGCATTCATATTATAGAAAAGAGGTGTTGATTTCTAATTCGATTACTAAATAGAAAAGTTTGTCATAAGAAAAAGGGGTTTTTTGATAAAGTGGATTATAATACGGTCTCTTCCGAATATAGTTTAAGTGAACACAATAAGAGAAGACTGATAGCCGATGAAAGAATACAAGACTTTATTACCAAATGATTCAAGCTGACAAAGACAAATCGAGAATCACCATGTCTCGACGTTCTTGAGGAAGCTAACGAGTATTATGGAGCAGTGAGTCGCGTCTCAGATCAAGCAAAAAGGAGCTAAAGGAGGCATCTATTATAAGTTTGCAAGACTTGACTTTTGCGAAGAAGGGATTCATGTTTTCACTTGAACTATGAGGATAAGGCTGTGTATGTGATCTGTTTTATGTAAAGAGATTTGTTTTTTAGAAAAGTTTTTCTAATGTAACTGAATTTAGAATCAACACCTCTTTCTTTTCATTCATGCATTTGCATTACATCACATCGTATGCATTTAAGTTTATAGAAAGAGTCTAATTAGTTGAAAATATAACAAAGAGAGAGAGAGAGAGGAAAATCGGAAGCTGAACACCACTACGGTACACGAGCAAATACAAGGAAAATAGACCAGAGAACGGAGCAATTCCAGAGGGATATGCAAGACCAGATGCAAGAGCAGATGGCAAAACTCCAACAAGAGATGAAGGACTAGATGTTGGAAGCCCAAAAGACCATGATGACCCAAATGGCCCAGATGATGAGTGGGATAATGGACAAAGCAAAAGGTCCTATAGTCAATGCTGAAGACAATGACGATTTTCCTAGGGATTCACTCCACCACATGTGCAAACACATCCTGAGGAATATCTCGAAAGGCCACCTATCACGATTAGGCCTCAACAGGGGCAAGTTGATAATAAACCGCCTATGAACTTTCAAATGGGTTCAGGATCTAAAACAGGAGATAACCTTGCCAATCCTGTTATTCCTAATTTGGACATAAGAAAAAGAGGGAAAAAGAATTGACTCTTCAGGGAAATTGGAGGATCGCTACAGATGATTGGAAGAAAAGTTTAAGGCTTTGGAAAACAATGATCATCACCAGAGAATTGACGCAAAGGACTGGAGCTTGGTCCCAGAATTGGTACTTTCTCATAAATTCAAGACACCTGAATTTGATAAGTACAATTAAACTACTTGCCCTGATGCTCATATCACTATGTTCTGTAGGCGCATGACTGGTTATGTGAACAATGATCAACTTTTGATTCATTGTTTTCAAGATAGTTTGATGGAGGCAGCTTCTAGGTGGTACAACAAACTCAGTCGCGCTAACATTAGCTCCTAGAGGGACTTGGCCCAAGCCTTCATGAGGTAATACAATCATGTCACGGATATGACGCCTGACCGAATCATGTTGCAAAACATGGAAAAGAAATCAAACGAGAGTTTCAGGCAGTACGCGCAGAGATGGAGGGAAATAGCCATACAAGTTCAACCACCTCTCTTGGAGAAGGAAACCACTATGTTGTTCATCAACACTCTAAAAGCATCATTTATCACCCATATGATAGGAAACACCACTAAGAGCTTTGCAGATATAGTTATTGCAGGAGAAATGATCGAGAATGCCATCAAAAGTAGAAAGATCGAGGTGGGAGAAAGTAACAAAAGAATGACCATAAGGAAAGAGAAAATGAAGTGGATAATACAAGTATGGGGTCCTCAAAGTCGATTGCTGTTAAACAACCAAAAACAGTGACTACTGGATATCAAGGTTCATCAAGAAAAGAATCTGGCACAAGGCAAAGCAATGAGCAACTCCAGTTTACACCTATTCCAATGACATATAGGGAGTTGTATCAAAGTTTATTTGATGAACATGGTGGATCCTCATTACATGGAACCAATACAACCCCCGTAACCCAAATGGTATGATTTGAATGCTCAATGTGAGTATCACGCAGGAATAATGGGTCACTCAATCGATAATTGCATGGCATTTAAGAAATTGGTTCAAAGGCTTATTAAAATAGGGGTGGTAAAGTTCGATGAGTCGAACGGAGCAGTGATAATTGAAGGAGAGGGCAAGAGAGTTGTGACTCCTTGAAGAAATCAAAGAGGGAATCAGAGAACAAAGTTCCCAAACCCTTGTGCACTTGGAAGTGTTTTGAATAATGAGACTGTGGAAGAAATCCATGTATTTAGGGCTAATCTAGAGTAATGTTCAAAACATGCTTGTTGTCTTGAGCCTAGAGGCAACAAGAACTCTTTTGTGAAATAGGCTCATGTTCAAAATTTTATTTCAATAAAATGCATTTGTTTGAGCACATATTTTTATTTTATACTGTATATTCTTTTGTTTTTTTTTTAAAATATTCTTTCATTTTTTATTCATGGCCATACCAATAATCATCCTTAGAATCATTTATTCTTTGGATTCGCTCACCTTCATACCTAGGTATCCAGATATCAACGTCATGAACGACATTGTTACTGACTCTATTTTGAACAAGATATGGGTTTAGGGGATCTCAGGATTTTGAAGATGACAGAGATTGTAACCTACCTTCTGATTTGTTAAAGATGGTAGAACAAGATGAAAAAATAGACTTTACTCTACAAAGGGTTATTGGATATTATGAGCCTAGGGAAAAAGGGAAGACTGAAGCCTAGCTCACCACAAAAATAAGGCAAGACATTATTGAGTTGTTTTCAAGAATACAAAGATGTTTTTGCACAATTATATTAAGACATGCCTTGGCTAATAAGAAGCAGGCTAAACAAAGAGGATCGGGCACTGTTGATTCACCATGGAAGGGGATTGCATCAGTCATACCGTAAATACAGAATTAAAGGAGACAAGATTCATATGCCTACTCCAGTTCTTCACAAATTTTCCATATGTGGGGCATGGATGTGATGGGGCCAATCTCGTCAAAAGTTTTTAGTCAATATTGACTCATCGACATAGTTATCATTTACTTCACTAAGAGAGTGGAAGTAGCTTCATATGCTAATGTTACAAGATCGAAGTCATCAAATTCATCAAAAAAAGGGAAAAAGATCAAATGTCATAAAGGATCGTGTTTAAATAACTGTACAAAGTTAAAGTCTACAGTTTGTCCAAAGATTAGGCAGCATATCACAGTGTAATAAAAGTTGCCAAAAAAAAAAAAAAATGAAGAAGAAGAAATGAAAGGTGGCTAAGACTTGTAAAGATTGGCATAAGAAGCTATCACTACTCTCTATGATTATCAAATGTTGGCTAGAACCTTTGTTGGGGCAACACATTTCTCATTAGAATAGAAATAGTTTTGCCAATTGAATCTAATTGAAGAAAAGGTTAAAAGCTATTCGTCACGGCTAGATGATGCAAGCTTACATTAAAGAAGTTCATCTTAGGGAATTCTACGAAGGAACCTGATGTTGAAAAAGACCTTTCTTCTATAAAACGATTTTAGAGGAAAGCATATACCAAAATGGGAAGGTCTTATGTAAAGCCTGTTCTAGAGGAGCATTGATATTGATTAAGATGGATGGCGAAGACTTGCCCAATCTGGTGAATTCAGGTTTAGTCAAGAAGGATTTTACTTGGAAGAGAAAAATGTCAAGGTGAAAACCCGCAAAGCGCTCCTTGAGTCCCCCCCCAAAAAAAGAAAAATGAGAGGCCAAGGCGAAAACCCGCAAAGGGCATTTTGAGACCAAAGGGATTTTGAGTTGAAAACCCAAAAAGGGTGGCTCAAATTTTGAATAAGTGGGGCATACAGTAGTTTTGCTATGTTTGAATTAGCAATGAGGAAGTATGTTACGCCTTGGGGCATCGACGAAGTATAGCTACGTTTGAATTAGCAATGAGGAAGTATGTTATGCCTTGGGGCTCGACAAAGTACTCCGGATCCCCTAAACACATATTGAGTTTAAAATGGTCCTCAAAAAGTTAGAACAAAGAAGCTCAGGCTGCGATATCTGGGGCACCTAGCTTCTATCCTACACATTTTTGAATTTCTTATCTTTGATTGCTTTATTCTTTTTGAGATACACGTAAATTAATTTTCTTTTATTGTCTGGGTTATCTTTGATTAAATCATTTTTCCGAGCTATGCTCCTAACTAATTTCTTTCTGGTCCATTTTTGTGTTCTTTTTCAAGCATTTATTGAAATAATAATTTATGGACTAATAACTTTCATAAAAAGGAGTTTCGTATATTACTCTAGAAGCTTCTAAATAATATGAGGAATCTGAAACATGACTATTGTTCAGAACTCACCAAGCCTAAGGGCTGAAAATATTGGAAATCGATTATCTCTTCAGATTTTTATTGGATAAGACAATTCTGTGGGTGATACCATATCGGCAAATGACGAACAAGGTCAAGCCAAGTATAAAAGGGGATCATTGTAGAGAGACCCTTCATTCATGGGAATAGTGGAAAACGATACAAGTTATATACCTCTGAGTGGTAATAAATTGATTGGAAGAAGCCAAATGTTATTACAGTAGGAGGCACAAACTTCATGTCCCAAGGTTCGAGTGGAGTGGACTCAGAATTGCCACGGGGCAAAATAATTGAGCAAAAAATGATACTTCAAGGGGAAAGAAGATGAAACCTTGACGGATAAATGAGTGATAACACCTTGAACGGGAATCATACTCATATCATTTTTACATTCATATATCATAGCATGTCCAAATTAGGAGCATTTGATGCATTTAGATCAAGGCATCCTAATTATTAGACAAAAGCATATATTCATTCTACAGGTTATGTCCTCTAAAGGACAATGTAGTAAGATTGAAGAATCCAGTCTGACATCCTTGAGTTTGCGTGGAAGCAGATTGGATATAGCAGATCTGGCAATTCTTGAGCTTGCAGAAAGCCGATCGAAGACATCAATCTAGCGATTTCTGAGCTTACAGAGATCAGATTAAAAATAGTAGATCTGACAATTTCTGAGTTTGTAGGAAGCAGATCAAAGACATCAGTTCTATATTCCTGACTAGCAGTGGAATAGGTTAAAAATTGTAGATCTTATCACCCTAAGCAGTAGGCAACCAAGATCGAACTGCAAATCTTGTCTCCTTAGCGAGAGTGGAACAGATTTAAGCCACCACCTATCTCCCCGACTAGCAAGGAATAGGTCAAAATTGTAGATCTTGTCGCCTAAGTAGTAGAGGACCAAGATCGAACGCAAATCTTGTCTCCCAAGCAAGAGTGGAATAGATTTAAGCCACCACCCTATCTCCCGACCAAGAAGTGGAATAGGTCAAAATTGTAGATCTTGTCACCCTAAGCAAGAGAGGACCAAGATCGAACATCAAATCTTGTCTCCCTAAGCGGTGAGTGGAACAGATTTAAGCCACCAACCCCGCTCTCCGACCAAAGAAGGAATAGGTCAAAATTGTAGATCTTGTCGCCCTAAACAGTAGAGGACGAAGATCGAACGACAAATCTTGTCTCCCTAAGTAGTAGTGGAACAGATTTAAGCCACCAGCCCTATTTCCCTAACCAGCATGGGAATAGGTCAAAAATTACAGATCTTGTCACCCTAAGCAGTAGGGAACCAGGATCAAACAGTAAATCTTGTCTCCCTGAGCAGTAGTGGAACAGATTTAACCACCAGTCTTAGCATCCCTGAGTTTGCAGTGGAACAGACCGAAGATACTAATCTGGCATTCCTGAGCTTTGAAGGAAACAGATTGAAAATGA
Organism: Gossypium rotundifolium; assembly: GCA_025506655.1. Lineage (NCBI taxonomy): Eukaryota > Viridiplantae > Streptophyta > Magnoliopsida > Malvales > Malvaceae > Gossypium > Gossypium rotundifolium. The sequence goes on from CP106728.1 coordinate 37,799,420, forward strand.
CAGATCTGACGATTCTCGAGTTTGTAGGAAGTAGATCGAAGACATCGGTCTAGTGATCCCTGAGTTTGCAGGGATCAGATTGAAAATATCAGATCTGGTCTCCCTGAGTTTGTAGTGGAGCAGATCAAAAGATAGTGGATACTGCTTTCATAAAGTTAAAGCTATCAAGATGAAGTTCTAGTACCCCTGAAGATGCAGTTGGGATTGGAGGCCTTTGAAGAAAGCGAGGATCAAGAAATCGAGGCTCGGCCAAGACTGGGCAAAATTAGTCGTTTTATAGTCTTTTCTCTATTCTCGTTACACGACAATGAGCAAAAAGGGGCAGCTGTAAATACCCAATTTTTCCGGGTCCTTGAAAACCAATAAATAAAAAAATAAAAAATAAAAATGTCCTTAAAACAGTCTGTTACAAAACCCAAAACCAGACCCAAGTACCCTAAACTCGAATTACACCCAACAGAAGATACCGAGGCCCAATACTTGACCCAAACTACCATCACACCCAGACAGACACTACCTAAACAAGACCCCCTAACCCAACTAACCTACGAGGCCCAAAAAGGCCCAAAACCCCCAAATCAGAAACGAGGGTTTCTGAAACCCTAAGAAAGTTTCACACGCAAGAGCCTCGCAGACCGACCAACAAGAAGCGCCAAAAAGCGAGTCCAAATAATCACCGCAAGTCTCGCGCCACCATCATTCACGCCCAATTAACTTTCCCCATCTCCGTCCCGAGATCATCATCATCAACTCCGCAAAAGGAAACAAATCGCATCCAAAAGGGGCAAAACAGAAGAAATAAGAAAGGGAAAGAAATCGCAAAGAAACATGGAATATATTTGATTTCTTTTTTGTTTTCAAAAGGCTATAAAAAGCCTTGCATGTACCTGTAAAAAGGGGGGATTTTTTTCTGAAAAATAAAGACGAAAATACACAGAGAAAAAAATACAGAGAATAAAAAGCAAAAGTTTTGTTGAAACAGAATATAGAATCTTTTTCTTCGAAGGTGATTTTCTATTTTTTATTTTTTTATCTTGTGTATAGTTTATATAAAGCAGTATTAAAATAAAAAGGATCGAGGAAAACTATCTTTGGAATAGAGGGTTTTAACCCTTTGGAAAACTACCTTTGAAAATGACCGGGGCCAGACGAAGAAGGCAGAGAGAATTTCAGAGCTCTCTCACTTTTTTTTTTAAAACCTTGAATAAAATGATTTTTTAACTTTTTTTTACTTTTATAAAGTGCTAAAAAACGATGCCGTTTTAGGTAATAGGATCCGTGCGCCGACCCGAGGACCCGATTAGGATCCGCGTGTTTTTAGAAAATGGAGAATTTGTCCATTTGTTCTATAAATGCAATGTTTCCTATTACCTAAAACGTTTATATATAGAACATTATGCAATGTCGACACCGTTTTAAAAAAAAAGCTTAATTGCCACATTAGTCCCTAGATTTTAACGCACGTTTTTGATTTAATCCTTTTGATCTGTTTTATCATGTTTTATATTATTTTCCTATATTTATTAATATTTTAATAGTTTATATATATATATATATATATATATATTTATACATATTATTTTATATATATTTAATTATTATATATTATTTATTATTTTATTATTCTCATTACATATTTTTTATATACTATACTATATGTTTTTTTTAATTTTTTATATTACATAGTATTATACTATATCATATATTATTTTCTAAAAAATTATTTTTGTATAAAGTTTATTTATATTTTATAACATGTTTCACATATATTATTTATGTTATTATTTTTAAAATATCTTTATTCAAAATTATTATAAATATTATTATGTATTATCTTTTATATGTATTAAATTATATATTTATTATAATATTTATTTGGTATTTTTATTGTTTTACATATATTACTTTATATATTTTATTTGTTTATATAATGCCTTTTTATTTATTTATTATTTTATGATTGCTATAGTGTAGTTATTTTAATTGTGTTTTATATTGCATGCTATTGTATTATAATCGTTTTTAATATTTGTGTATAATGTTCTATAAATGCAATGTTGTCACAAGGTTATTGTTTAAAATAAAAAATTCATTTTGCAAAACTATTGTATTTTTAAAAGTTTTTAAAATAAGGCAATGTTTTGGTATTTAGAAATTCGAAAATAGTGCCCTAACGCATCGAGTTACGATTTTTCGCTTGACTAAATAACTAAATACCCTTTTAACAAGTTTTATAAATCATAAGATAACATTAATTACGAGGGTTTAAAAATGTCGTGTCCTAACGTCTTCGGATGTGATGTTTATATTCTTCTAATAAAGAAATCTCAAGTTTTAAATAATAAAAAACCTACTCTTGAGAATTCAAGGTGTTGTGCCTTAACTTATTGGGTTCGACATTTTGCTTTGAGATAGGGATTTCCTAAAATAAAGACGAGCTTAATTTCAAAGTCATGAGGTGCTATACCTTAACTTATTAGGTAAAGTTCTTTATTTCTTTGAGATAGGTAAGTCTTGGTTTTCTTTCTAATAAAAAGATCATATTTTGTAATTTTCTTTATTTTCAACATTCGGACATGATCTTATCGATTTGGTACCAATTGTTGGGCGTTATGAGGGTGCTAACCCTTCCTCATACGTAACCGACTCCCGAACTCATTTTCTTGTTTTTGTGGACCAAAATTGAATTTTTTTAATAAAACGTTTTACAAGGTGATCCAATCACACCTAAGTAAAAAAAGGATTGGTGGCGACTCCTGTTTTTGTTTTTAAAGTCGATCCCCATTTTCAAAACTTGACTTTTAAAATGGTTTCGACACTTATAATAATATTTTTTATTTTTTAAAAGAACTGAGTTAAAACTTGGTTAAAGTGAATCAACCCTTTAAATAACAATATCAGTAAATAAAAAAAAGAATAATGTCAAATTTAGTCATTAACTTTTACATATTTTATTGACCATTAAATTGAACAATTGTCAATTTCAGAGATTAACTTGGACCATAAAAAATTTAAACCCTAATGTGAAAACAATTGTCAATGCAGGAATACTTGCCAAGTTGACCCCAAATAATATATTCACTCATTGTAAAAAAAAGTCAATCTCGCAACGCAGGATCATATTCCTAGGATAATATAAAACCAACTCTTAAGAGAGCTCTAGAAATAAATAGGGACATAATGATCTTTTATATTTATATTTTTCCACTTTTATTATTCATCCAAGTTAAATAGAGGTAATATTGGTATTATAAATAAGATTTTCTTAATTTATATATTATGTTTATTTAATTAATAAATGATAGTTATATATAACAATTGAAAGTAAGTGGTATCGAAAATCATGATTTTTGAGATATCGTTTCAGAAATTGAGTTCGTAAATATTAAATAGGGATATTTACGAATTATTATATTGATGAATTGAAATTAGGTTAAGTGATTTAGCAAAAATTGTGAGTAATAAAATCTTAGTGATTAAATTATAAAAGTCCAATCGCTATAAATTTTAATTAGGAAATGAATTGAAGACCTAAATAGCAATTATCCAAGGGATTAAAAGGGTAAATAAACCAATGTAATTTATATAGATAGTGGTACATAATGATGATATCTATTTGATTAATTTATAATTAAATCAAACTAGCATGTTTTAATAATTAATTAAACTTAATTAAGTTAATTAGTTAACTAATTTTATATATATATATATATATATATATATATGTTAAGAGGATGAAAGCTTATCATCTCTTTCCCAACTGAAACCACCATTGAAGAAAAGAAGAAAATTTCAAGGTTTTCTTCAAACTTTCGGCTTTATAATAGGTAATGTAATCTAGTCTTTTTCTTGTAAATTTTATGGATTTGAGGTTATGAGAGCTTGATTTAGTTAACTCATGTACCAATTTGTGAAACTGTTAAAGATTTAGAAAATTACCATTGTTGAGTTCTTGAAGAATTAGGTGTGAATTTGATAGAATTAAACTTAGTTTAAAAAATGACTAAATTGTTAATTACGTACATTAGTGACCTAATTGAATAAAATGCAAAATTCTTGAGATTTTTTGTAGGGATAGAAAATAGAGGGTCCCTAATGGGTTTTGGTGAAATTGGATTTTAATCCAAGGCCCTAAATTGAAAGTTATGTTTGTCTTTATTTTAGGGACTAAATTGAATAAATTACAAAATATGTATGAATTTGAAATTGAATGTGATTTAATATGGAATTTTTTATTATATTATTATTTAATAATTTTTTGCAGCTAAAGACGATGCAAGGCCATCGAGAGGGAAAAGAAAGGCGAGAGTCGACGACGAGTGACGCGAGCTTTCAGTTTATATTTCTATGATTCGGAACCATTTATTTTCTGCATGTTCATGTTAATTTGCATTATATAATATTGAGGTGAGTTGCTATTGGATTTTTTAATTGAATTTCTTTGGTTGAGATTGAATATCGAGACAGAGATTAAATTAAATATAATAGAAAGTTGTATGAATAGAAAATTGGTATGAAATTGAGTTTACTTATGTTATTGTAACAGCCCGATTTTGGGTCTAGTCGGAACAGTGGTTTCGGGACCACAAATTTGACACAGTAAAATTTTTTTTATTAAATTTTTATGGGCTACAGTTTTATGAAATGATTTCTTGAAAATTTCATTCAAAAATTTTGACATTTGGGCACTCAATTTAGTTAAAAGGACTAAATTGTAAAAAGTGTAAAAGTTGAGTTCTACATGCTAGAGGTGTCCAATTGTTATGAAATTTTAAATTGAAGGTCCTTAGATGATAATTAGACCATTTGTTAAGTTATTGGACAAAAACGGATATGGTGAGATAAAATTTTAAAGTTATGCATTAAGGGCATTTTGGTCATTTGGTAAATAAATGAATAAAAAGGGAAAATCAAGCCAAAATCTTGTCTATCTTCTCCCCCTTGTGCCAAAAATTAGAAGGAAGACATAGCTGGGGTTTGGACAACTTTCAAGCTCGATTATCAAGAGAAACGAGGTTCGGACCTAGATCGAGGAAAAAATAAGGTGTTTGACGATTAGGTCTCATTTCTACTATTTCTGTACCGAGGTAAGTTTGTATGTAAATAATGCATTGTTTTATTTATGATTTTAATGCTTTAATATTGTATGAATTATGATTGACTCATTGAATGTAATCCATAAAGTTTGACAAGTGAGAAATCCCGGTTGAACCTTAGGAATAGGTAGGATACGGATGTCATGACATTAGGGTTATTTGAGATTACTTGTAAGACCATATCTAGGATATGACATCGATATGAGATTTCGCGTAAGACCATAGCTGGGCTATTAGCATCGGTAAGAGATCCCATGTAAGACCATATCTAGGATATGGCATTGGTATGTTATTGTGTGTGTGAGATTCCCGTATCCTTTAGTATTCCAAGTGGTTCGATGGGAAATTCAACGAGTATGTCAAAGTTGTGAAAGATTATGATTATGTTGCGAATTGGTACAGGTACGTATGTAAAACTCATTTACTAATGAGCTCGATATGTGATGAATCCCTCGGTAAGGTTATGAATAAGTAAGTTATGATTAGAAGATCTTAATACTATTTATGCCAAGTTCATCATGTTTATTTGTATGATACATGTGTGACTATAATGCTTATTATTTGCATAAGAACTTACTAAGCTATATAGCTTACTCCCCTTTCTTTTCCTTTGTCTTATAGTGTCACCAAGCCAACTCAGGGATCGAAAATTATTGGAGATCCATTCACACTATCAACTCAATATTTTGGGTACCATTGATTTTTGATATTTTGAGTTATGGCATGTATAGAGACTTGGTCATTTTGTTATGTGTAATAATTGATTAGCCAAATGTGTTGGTTTATGTTGGTTGATAATTCATTTTGTAAATGGCCATTGAAATTGGCTAATATTGGTTTGAGTATATATATGCATATGGTGATGCTTTCATGGATGTGGGAGTTTACATGAGATGAGATGATTAATATGAAATGTTTGTGTATGATAAATGATAGCATGTGAATAGGGTGTTGATGCCTTAGTTGTGGTTGATTTGGTTGATGGTATATGTTTGGAATGGTTCTATGTTTGTTGTGTAGGTTTGTTCATGGAAGGGTGACAAAATGGATTGGTAAATAGCCTTATTTTTGTTCACACGGGTAGACACACGTGGCGTGTGTCTAGGCCGTGTGTCACATGGGCATGTGTTCCGCCGTGTGTCCCCTGCACTTTAATTGTTGCAAAATAGAATACTCAGTATTGAGAACAAGGGCAGAGACACGAGTGTGTGTCTCGGCCATGTGGACGGCACGGCCTCGAACATGGGCTTGTGCTCGCCGTGTAAAGTCTGCACCTATTTTATGAAAAATTATGAAAATTAAATCGACCACTAACCTAGCACACGAGCGTGTAACACGGCCGTGTGGCACAAGTCAGAGAGTACCCTATTTTGAACACGGCCTGTAGAATGGGCGTGTCCCTTTGGCCACACGGGCGTGTGACCCCTGTTTTAGTGAAAAAAATTTAAGTGTTGTGTGATTTTCTAAAGTTCTCGATTTAGTCCCGAACTACTTCCAATGTATGTATTGAGCCTTGTAGGCTCATTTTAGGGACGATATGAATGTATGTGAAAAGTTTTAAATTTGGATGGAAATTACGTCTCAGTTTTGTATGTTTGTTTGTGTTTGAGTCCGGCAATGCCTCGTACCCTATTCTGATGTCGAACACGGGTAAAGGGTGTTAGAGTTATAACATATGAGGAAATGATGTTGACTTGAGAATGATGGGACGTGAATTAAACTATATGATGAAATTGGAAATTGGTTACTTTATTAATTGTACAAGTTTATACTTTGATATATTTGATGATGCATTTATATGCCAGTATATTTACTTTTGTATATCGATGATGCTATTACATGCTAGTATGATTACTTCGGTTTATCTAATGATGCACTATGTGTGCCAGTATAATTGCTTTGGTTCATCCAATGATGCACTTCGTGTGCCAATATAATTGCTTTGGTTCATCCAATGATGCACCTCGTGTGCCAATACAATAGCTCCGACTTGCTCGATGATGCATTATGTGTGCCAGTATCTTTCCTTCGGTTTATCTGATGATGTATTGCGGTGCCAAATTAAGATGAAGGGTGATGGATATGTGTATCCGATCTGATTTCATGTAGGTTAATAGGGTTACAAATGAATTTATTATATAAATGTTATGTGAACTGATATATGAATTTGAATTGTAATATGCAAAACAAATGGAAAATGAGCCCTAGGGGCCGGTTGAGTACAAATGAGTTTATGGACTCAGAAACGGTTGAAAATGATAACATGAGATTGAGCATAAATATATGTATAAATGAGTTCAAAAAGGATGAATTTATATTTGAGAATTGAATGGTATGTTTAGATGCTCATGTGATGAAATTGAGTTGTAAAAGCGAATGTGTACAAGTTAAGTAGAAATGATAGTTTTGACATGAATAGGTAAATGAATTGGCATGTAAGATTGGTATAAGCATGACTATATGAAATTGAAAGTGTTTGACATAAAAATGGTATGAGATTGGGTTAGGAATTGAATATGTGCATTTTAAATAATTTTATTATATTGTCTTGAATCATAGATTTACCATTGGACATATTTGCTCAACGTACGGTTTGTTTTTCTCTGTGCATAGGTAAAATATATTCTGGTAGTTCAAGCAGTTGATCCAGCATCCAACAATCAATCCCTGACTCAATAAAGTTCATACAAATTCTATTTTGTTCTAAGTTTGGCATGTACCTAAGTTGATTCATTTTTGGTATAATTATGTTACATGCATTTTGGTTCAAAAAGTTGATGTATGAATTTGGTTAATTGATTATGGCTTGTAAAAAGATTTAAGTTTAGTTTGAAATAGTTTGAAATATTAATGGCCTTGGTGAAATAGGTATGAATGTATATAAATTGAATGTATTTCAATAGGTCTTAAGCTTATAGGTGATAAAGCTTGCATTCTATTGAGTAAGCATTAAAGTACATGAATTGAAGTTAGAGGGCTACATATGTTAGCTAAATATGAATTGATTGTGTTTAGAGATTGGTTGGAAGAAAATTGCAATTTGATGTATATTAAAAATGCAAAAGCAGTATATGATGTCACAATGTTGTTGGAACATCGTCGCAACAAGATCTGAATACCATGGCACGGTGCGAAGCCAAAATTTGGTCATTGCAACGAGGCTAGACAATACGTTGCGTCATGACGAGGAATCCCCTGATGTCACGACGTAAACTCAATGTTTTAAATTTGTTACAAATTGGTCCTTTTCGGTCTCGGGTTAACTTTAAAGCTTCTGTAAGCTCATATAAGACCCGAAAATTATCGTATATTGTATTGTATGCTTAATTGAGTAGAAAATTGAACATTTGACAATATGAATTGGCTATGATTGTTCATAGTTGCTCCGGTAACGAATATGTCACCTTGTAACTCGGACTCGATGATCGGGTCAGGTATCAAGGTGTTACACTATAAGTCTTATTGTTACATTTTTAATAATTGTGTTTTGATTAATTTTTAAATATTTTATTTTTCATTTAAATTTTTCCTTTAGTTCTTTTGTTTTAATATTATTTTAATTATTTTTAAATATTTTAATGTTTATTTTAATTCTTTCTATCCGATACCTTTTCTAATTGCTTAATTGGTACTTTAATTTTTTTACGTATTTTTATATTAATTTTTTAATAAATGTTGCAAGATTTTTTTTGTGTATAAATAAACATTCTTTGATGTTTATAAGTGCAAATAGAGGTCAAGCGTTTAAAAAAAATCATGACTGGCTTTTCTAGGATTAGTGGTTTTTTAACCAAGAAAGAGGTGTAACACCCCTTACCCGTATTCAACGCCAGAACAGGGCTCGAGGTATTACCGGACTTATAACACAAGCATTCACACAATTTCGAGTCATAAATTTCGTCCAAATTAAAACCATTCATATTCAATCATAAAGTCCCTTATACGAGCCTATGGGGCCCAAAACATGCTTTGGAGGTGGTTCGGGACTAAACCGAGAACTTTAGAAATTTTTACAAAATTTAGAAATTTTTTGCTAGAAGCAGGGCTCACACGCCTGTGTGGTCCAAGGGACACGCCCATAAACCCCATGGACAAGCCCGTGCTTCAGACCATGTTAAATTAGGTTGCTCTCTGACTTGTGCCATACGGCCGTGCCACAAGCCCGTGTGCTAGGCCGTGTAGCACACATGGCTGAGACACACGCCCGTGTCTCTGTCCGTGTGCTCAATTCTGGACATTCTGTTTCTCAAAATTAAGGTGCAGGGGACACACGGCCGGAACACATGCCCGTGGAGCAAACCATGAGTCACACACAGCCTAGACACACGTCAGTGTGTCTACCCGTGTGGACAAAAACAATGCTATTTACCAAACCATTTTGCCACCCTTACTTGCACACATCTACACAACATCACATGGCACAAATTCAAGCATATAAAATGCAACCAAACAACCACAAACAAGACAATAACATGTCATTCTTATACCATCATTTATCATGCTTAAAACATCATACTTAGCCCATTAAAAACATACTAATTTCACATTCACAAGAGGGCATTAACAAACGAATAAACTTATAATCAACATAAGCCATCATTCGTGACTATATATAAGATGAAGCATTAACAATTACAAGCCAACACATATGGCCAAATTAATCATGACACATAAAACAAGTTGATCTAGTCCCTATACATGCCATAGACTTAAAATAATTGAATTCATTTATATCCAAAATGACAACTTGATAGTGTGATAGGATCTCCGTGATTTCCAACCTGAGCTAGCTTAATAACCCTATAAGATATAGGAAAATAAGGGGGGTAAGCTATAATAGCTTAGTAAGTTCGTACGAAAATAATAAGCAACTCTTACAAATCTTTTATCAAGTTCAACAATTTAAACACAATATAATACAAATTGCTATAAAGCTCACAGTTATAATTTTCATTCAGTCATAAGGTTTACTTTATCAACTTATAAGCATAATTTAACATATCTTAGCATTAGCCTAACAACCATAATCTCTACTTTGTAACATATTACAGTAAATACAAATCATTTCAAACTTCATAGTGACCATGCATATTAATTATGAGTATTTACATTTCAAGCATATACTTTAACATTTTCAATTTCCTAATCTCTTATCTTTCTATACCTCTATAACCTTTTTAATAGGCAATTATGTCAAACTTCCCTTTTTTCTCATATCTAATAAAATACAATTTGTGTGAATAAAATATGCTATATCATAACTCAATTTAGCCCCGATGCCAAACACATAATTGTCAACCGAATTTACCATGAATTTCATACATCACAAGTATTGACCAATAATCACAAGATTTTCACAAAAACATCACTGTGGAAAATCATGAACTCACAATTTCATGAAGTCAATGCTTATAAACTTTACGTACATACCGGTACCAATTCGTAATACTTACAAACTCTTTCTCTCCTTTGACGTACCCGTTGAATTTCCCGTTGAACCATTTGAAATACTAAAGGATACTCGGGAATCTCGTACATACAGTACCGTACTAATGCCATATCCCAAATATGGTCTTACATGAAATCTCATATTGATGCCAATAGCCCAGCTATGGTCTTACACGAAGTCTCATATCGATGCCATATCCTAGATATGGTCTTACACGTAATCACAGTAACCCTAATGTCATGACATTTATATCCTATCTATACCTAATGTTCAACCGGGATTTCTCTCTTGTCAGAACTTCGTCGAATATGCTTATAGAATCAATCATACATTTCATGCAATATCAAAACATTAAAATACAAATATAACATTGCATTATTTGCATACGAAGTTACCTCGGCATCAAAACTAAAAAATGACTAAATCATCAAATACTTATTTTTCCCCCGTTCTAATCCTGAATCTTATTTTTCTTGATCTATAACATGAAATTTAACTTATTTCATCATTATACTATTCAAGTCAGCCCAAAATCACATTATGGCAAAAATTACATTTTCCCTTAATGTTTTGACATTTTACATTTTAGTCCATAGGCTCGTAAAATGATTTTCATTCAATTTCATTACACCCAAGCCTAGCCGAACCTATATCATGCTCATAACAGCCCATATTTTTTATTTATTCACACTTTTACTACTCATTTTACAACTTTTACAAACAAGTCCTTTTGGGCATTTTTATCGAAAATCACTTAGTAGAAGTCGTTTAACAAACAACAAACATGCTTTTTCCACTATCAAACATCAAAATACATATATGTTGTAACACCCTTAACCCGAAACCGTCGCCAGAATAGGGTTAAGAGGCATTACCAAACAATCAAATCATTTCAAATCTCATTTATGACACAAAGTCAATCATCATCATAACACATCAAGACATAATCAAATAGTCCCTTATTAAGGCCTACAATACCTCAAACACATGCTAGAGAGGGGTGAGGACTAAACCGAACACTTACGAAAGTTTTAGAAATTTCAAACATTCAATGAATCTGTTGAGGCCACACGCTCGTGCCACCAGGCCGTGTGCCTCATACGGTCACCAGACACCCCCATGTGTCTAGACCGTGCCAAAACAGAGCAAGCATCCTGACTTCTCCACACGGCTACTAGGCACTCCCGTGTGCCATGGCCATGTGCTCTTAGGCCATATACTGACTTAGCCCCACAGTCACTAGGCACGCCCATGTGCCACAACCATGTGACAAATTAGGCCATATGCAAGGCCAATTTGCCACTCATACAAAGGTCAAACCTACAAGCATATTTTAGCATGATCACACACAATTTGACAACCAAATTCATGTCAAGTGATAAACATATCATCTCATACAATCTCATTCACAACCATGTTAACTAATAGACTAAATTGCACCACTTGAACACATTCAAGACCAATATGATTCATTTCCAAATTCTCTATTTCATACTAGCATCATATCAACACAAAGTTTACCATTCATAAGTCATTCTCTTTACTCAAAAACCTTACCAAAACATGCATCATATATCATTACCACTCATGCTTAAAACTAACACATATTTAGCCACATCAAATGGCTATTTACACATCTCAAACATGATTCAAATAACTAGCCTATACATGTCATATTTCAACTATATACATTTTTCAAAAAGTAACCAAAATAGATTGCCGATAGTGTGATTGAGATGCTGACGATCCCTAGATCCAAGCTAGCTTTACTGACACTGCAAAGCAGAGAACAAATCACACAATAAGCTTTCCAAAGCTTAGTAAGTTCATAACATAACACATTAAACCAAAACAAACCATCACATAGGTTTATTTCACATCTATATATATATATATATCATACCATCCAAAGCTAATATGCTCATTTAACATTTCATGATCTCATTCATAGCTTTATCAACCACATAGGTTTCGAACGTACCTTAACCAAAACATAGTTGTCAATTATATCTGCTACTCAATACTCACTATTTCATCTCAATTAACTTTTGTCTCTTCTTCGATTCCATCGTACACTTAGTGCCCAGATAGTTAGTCGAACCTTAATTAACATCACACACTTAGTGCACCCATATCAAACCGATCTTAAATCAGTATCACACATACAGTGACAACCATAAAGCCGAAGCTTATATTATTTCGCACACACAGTGCTGATCATCTCGGTTACATTTCTAAATACGCACACTCAGTGCCACATGACTTAAGTCCTCACATAGCATTCACATTCAATATTATCATACCATTCATTTTATAGTAATAAACATAACTAAATGCACGTATTATGTCCGAACTTACCTCGGATGTCGAACTATCGAAACGGTCGATTAATCGAGCACTTTATCTTTGCCTCAATCTCGATCCAAACCTCTTCTTTCTTGGTCTCTACACATTCAAATTCAATCCATTCAATCACCAATTCATTTAATTTAGTTCACACATACACATTTAGGACATTTTACAAAATAGCCCTCATATTTTCACATTTCGACATATTAGTCCCTATTTCACAAAATCATCAAATACACAAAATTTCAAAACACATATGCTAACTGAATTCTCCCCATGCTAATACTCACACATTTCATTTCTTTCACATTTTATTCCTTCAATTTACACTGTTCTCAATTAGCCCAAATTACTTAATTTCACCAAAAATCCAAATACAAACTATGTTAATCCAACACTAAGCTTGCATATTTTACCAACTATCAACATAAAGCTCACATGTCCATCCATGGCACATCTCAAAATCTTCACCAATTCACAAAATTGAAGCATGGGTTCTAAAGAGCACAAAGCAACGATTACAAAAACGTAAAAATTATCAAAATCGAGCTCAAAATATACCTTGATTGAGCTTAGAAATGGCCGAACATTCAAAAGCTTAAAAACCCTTGTTCCTTCTCTTATTTTCGGTGAAAAGATGAATAGAAATGGCCATTCTAATGTTTTGTTTTACTATAAAATAACTTAATTATCAAACACCAATTTTGCCCTTAATGAAATGTTTATAAAATCATTTAAACTATGGACATAATTGTCCATCAACCACCCCACTTACTAAATAATGGATCAATTGCCTCATAAGGCCTCCTCAATTAAAAACCATAACACATAGATACTTTAACAATCAGCACACAGCTTTTACACTTTATGAGATTAAATCTTTTTCGCAACTTCAACACACAATCGATAAAATCTTCACACAAACTAAATCACATACTATAAACACAAAAATAATATCAAAATATTATTCTGACTTATGGTCTCGAAACCACTGTTCTGACTAGGGTCTAAATCGGTTTATTACACATGTTCAACATGGGTAAAATTTTAAACTTTGAAATTTCTTCAAATTGGTGGTAGAAATAGATAGATCATGTTACAAGGATTTTAAAAACATAAAAATCATTAAAAACGAGGCTAGAACGGACTTACAATTGAGCTTGGAAGCTTGACAAACCCTAGCCATGTCTTCTCCATGTAAAATTCGGCCATGGGAGGAAGATGGACAAGATTTTGGCTTTATTTGGCTTTTTAATTCATTTTAATTACCAAATTACTAAAATGCCCTTAATGGAAAACTTTAGAAACATACCAAATCATATCCATTTTTGTCCACCAACTTAACCAATGGTCTAATTGCCATTTAAGGACCTCCAATTTAAAATCTCATAGCAATTAGACACATTTAACATATAGAATTCAAGTTTTGCACTTTTGCAATTTAGTCCCTTTAACTAAATTGAGTACCCAAAAGTTAAAATTTTCAATGAAATTATCGAGAAATCATTTCATAAATTGTAGACCACAAAAATATAATAAAAATAAATTTTTCTACGTCGAATTTGTGGTCTTGAAACCACTGTTCTGACTAGATCCAAAATCGGGCTGTTACAAGAGGTTTTCTAAGGATCGAGTCCAAGATGGATGTCAGTTAAAGACTTCATATAAAGTCATTTGCCACTTCATTTGGGGTTCAGTCAAACAAGTTATGTATTTTTATTCTACCATAAAAACAAGTTGTATTTTTAACCCATTAACTTTACAAAAAAAGAAAGGCATAATGATTTATTTGACCCATTAACTTTACAAAAAAAAATTATTTTAACCCTTCATTTAATTTTTTGTCTTTTTTAACCTTTAAACTTGCATTTTTTTTGTCAAATCATCCCAAAATGGATGAAAAAGTTAACGTTTTTTTTAACTTTATTGATGTAGCATACACGTGAATTGCCCATGGATGACATGTAAGCATTTAATTACTTTTTTAAAATTTAAAAAATATAAAAATATTTTTCAAAACTAAAAATCATTAAAATTATTAAAAATATTTTTAATATTTTTAAAAATCGATAGGTCAACTCATATAATGTGGGGAGTTTATATGGTAGGTTACTGACAATGTGGTACTTGAGGAAATAATGAGTCATGCAAGTAATAAATCCTGTGTAATAACCCAAATTCCTCGGGCACTGGAAAAGTGAGTTTAGGGCCTCCGTTTTAGGAAAACGAGTTTGTAAATATTTATTAAAAATATTTACAAAGTTAGTATAGGTTGAATTAGATTTTTAATAAGTGAATTTAGTTTGGTTAGAAGTAATTATTAGAAAGGACTAAATTGAATAGAGAATAAAAGTTTAATTATAGAATAGATAAAAGTTAAAAGACTAAATTAGTAATTAAACCGAATTAGTGACATGTGTTAGTTAGAGAATAAATACATGTGTAACTAAAATATTAGTACAAATGTATATTTTATATATATATTTACTTATTAGTTAAGTAAAATATTATTATTAGTATTTATTTATTTATTTATTATGTTTATTATGTTTATTATATTATTTTTGTTAAATAAATATGTTAGTGCCAAATGTGTGGTGATAATTTGTACATATGTGTTTAGATGAATTAATACACATGTAATTTATATATTGATTTTTTATAGATATTTTATGTTTAATGATATTATAATAAAAAGAAAAAGCAAAGAAAAGAAAAGAATAGAAAGTTACAGAGCAAATGAAATTGGGGAAGAAAGAAAGGAAAGAAAAGAGAAAAGGAAAATTAGGGTTTTGATGCTTGGAGATTATTTGGTAAGTTTAATTAAGTTTTTTATGTGATTTTGATGTTTTGAAGTCCTAGAGTAAAATACTCTTGAATTTATGTGGGAATTTTGAAAATGATAGAATTTTAGTAGGGTTTATGTTGAACAAATAAGGGAATTAGGGATTAATTTGATAGAATTTGCTTTTAGAGTTGAATGGAGGACTAAATTGTAAACTAGGCTATAAGTTTTGAGTTTTATGGGCTAAATGGAAAGAAACTTGAAATTATGGTTAAATGATGAAAATTTAACAGTTATATTGAAGTTTGATGGAAATTGAATAAGGAAAGGATATGAAATTGTAAAAAGGAAGAAGATGAAAATGGTTAGGACAATTTGGGATTTAGGTAAAAGTTTCATGGAAAGTTATTATTTTATATAAAATATGTGTGTTATTGATTAACTATAATTATGTTAATTTTCGTAGCAAATAAGGAAATCGAGATGTCTAATACGAAGGAAGGAAAAAGTGAGCGAGGAGTAGCTCGGGAAATTATCGGTTTGTATTATCATAATTCAAGTTATTTATTATTATATGTTTAACTTCAATGCATGTGTATGGAAAAAGAAATTGAGGTAGGTATTGATATTTGAATAGAATGTGATTTGGATTTGATTGATGAATATATATATATATATATATATATATATATATATATATGTATGAAATTGAGTTGTGAATTTGAATTGGAAGTGATTTGAATTGTGGATTTGAAATTGAGATTGAATTGATAATATATATTAATTGAATTTGGTTGATTTGTGATTATTTGGAAGAGAAAGAGAAATTGATATTTGAACTAATACCCTTTTAACTAGTCAGGCTGAGTCGGATATAGTTGACATGCCATAGAATTGGAAGAGTACAGGGATTCTTCCACCTTGAGTCGATGAGACACTGGGTGTCGTATTATTTACTTCGGATAGATTCATTAAGGTACTGGGTACCACTTTATTTCGGCTAGGCCGATGAGACACCGGGTGTCATTATATTGCTTCGAACTATCCGATGAGGCATTGGGTGCCAGTATGGTGTGTTTGGTTGGATCCGTGTATCCGTCAAAGTCTGAGTCATGTTAATAGGGGTGATTATGTGAAATGAGAAAATCATATGAATTTGATTATTTGAATCATTGAATGTATAGTGAGAGAGATAATGTGAAATGAAATTTTGCTATGTGATTGAAGGCATGAATGATTCCTATTGAAATGTGAATTGAGTATTTATATGTGATAGAGAAATGAACCAAAGATTCATGAACAATGGAAATTCTATGGATGAGTTATTAATTCAAATATTGAAAATGTCACATTGGAAATTATAATAACTTAGTGTAAAAATTATATTTATGATGTGTTATTTATCTAAGTATGTTTATCATATTTGATCATCGCTATAAATTGAATTATGATATTACCACCGAGTAATTCCAATACTCAGCGTACGGTTTGTTTTCCGTGCGCAGATTAGGTCGAGATAAATTGGTCTCAGCATCTGATTCAATCCCGACTTCAGCTCAATTTTTGGTGATGTATCAATCTTTTAGTAAATGTGGCATGTACTAGGGTTAGTTTTGTCATTTGTAGATGTTTTATATTTTGGTTGTAAATGTGGTATAAATCCTTAAGAAGTTTTGTGCAAGATGAATGTCATATGATCAAGATATTGTTAGTAAATGATTGTGTATGAATTAGGTGTTTTTAGTATGTAATAATAACCTAAAAATGGTGAAAATAGCAGTTTTCACACGGCCTAGACACATGGGCGTGTGCCCAGGCCATGTGGCAAAAGTCAGAATCAAAATAATTTGACACGGGCTAGATCCACGGCCGTGTGTAGTAAGTCAGAATCTTCCCACGGGCTGCCCACGGCCATGTGTTTCCCCACGGGCAGGCCACACGGGCATGTCCCAAACCACACGGGCATGTGCCCCTATTTTCAAAAAAGTTTCCAAAGTTCCTAATTTAGTCCTAAATCACTTCTTAATCATATTTTGGGTCTCTTAGGTCTATATTAGGGTCTTAAAGATGAAATTGAAAAGTTTTAAATTATGCCACAAAATTATGTCTCAATTTACTCGTTTATTTGTGTTTAACTCCAAAATACCTCGTAACCGTGTTTAGGCGACTGTTTAGGGTTAAAGGGTGTTATATCCTAGATAGCCAAATCATTTGAAACTACATTGGTGGTCATGGTAGCTACTTTGAAGTAATGAATAAAGTCACGAAGAGATTCATTTTCTTTCTGGTAGATAGACATGAGGTATGCATGAGACTGTTATAGAGTTTTGTTGGCAAGGAAACGACTCATAAAAAGCTTGGCTAGTTGGTCGAAAGTGCGGATGGATCCTTTTGGTAGGGCTAAGTATAATGCCCAAGCGATATGTGTAAGGGTCATTGAGAAGGCACAACACTTGAGCGCATCAGAGGCCCCCTAGTATATTTATATAATGAGCCAAATGATCTTCCGGGTCTCTCGTACCACTATAGGAGACCTTGGGGAATTTAGAAGATAGGAAATTATGGCTCAACACTTCTGGAGAAATGAGTTTATTGGATTAACTCCAAGAAGTTCTATCAGCTTTGGCCCTTCGAACTTTTTGCCACAATTCAATTCTCAATGCCATCATATGCTCCTCCATTGATGGTTATTGCCAGCGGGTAGGTCATTCGGTTGATGGCGCTCGTGGTCTTTACAAATGGTAGATTGAGCTTCATTGTTTGAGTAGACTAGATTGCCCCTCCTAGGGATCTCATGGGTAGATATGAGCTCAACTATCAATTGCTCATTCAGAGCATTTTTTTGGTTAATGAGGCGCTGACACACTTTTTTTATTGGAAGCAGTGCTGTTGTTCAAAAAGTCACTCCTTCATACGCCGTATCTTCTCTTGCATCTCAGTGACTTAATGCTAAGAGCCAGATGGTTGTTGGTGACAAGTTTGATCCAAGGGAGTAGTGGTGGCAATTACTTGATGGGGTGGAGCGACAAGGTAGGAAGAGAGGGCATATTGAAGGTATTGTGATGAAATTCTCTAAGGACATAGAAGGAGGTGTTAGAGGTTGACTAAGACTATGAAGAGACATGCTAGTGGTAGTGGGATGATGTGAGTAGTTGGAAAAGTGGTAGAGAGGTTGAGAATGTGATGGAAAGGCAGAAGAATAAAACTCTAGGGAAAAAAAGTTGTAATAAATATAATTATAATTTACCATAATTAGTTAACAATTTTTAACTAAATAAAAGTTGGTGCTAATTTTATTGATGTAAAATAAAGTTAGTATTTAAATAGAATTTTAAGCATATTTGTAATAGCCCGATTTGGACCCTAGTCAGAACAGTGATTTCGACGCCACAAATTTGATGTCCAAAAAAATATTTTAATATTATTTTTGGTGTTTATAATATGTGAATTAGCATGTGTGAAAGTTTCGTACGAAAATTTTATCGTTTGTGTGTTTAATTTGAGAAAATGACCTAATCGCATAAAATGTAAAAGCTGTGTGCTGATTTTTAAAGTGCTAATTTGGCATGGCTTATTAAAGTGAAGGTCCTTATGCTGTTATTAAACCATTGAATGTTTTAAATGACAAGTTTAGACATAGTTAGTGGAAATTTAAAAGAATTAATAAAAGGGCAAAATGGTAAATTATATGTTAATGTTATTATAATAAAACAAAAAGAATTAAATGGCCATTTTTATCATCTTCTTTGGCCAAAAGTTGAAGAAAAAGAAAGAAAGAAAGCTTTGTGATATTCGGCTAGGGATTAGTTTGATTGAAGTATGTTTGACTCGGTTTTTGATAATTTCTACATTTTTGTGATCGTTGCTTTGTGTTCTAGCTTTGAGATAGTTGATGATGAAATATGAAAGATAGGTGGAAGATTAACACATTTTGTCTTTGAATTTTTAGTAAAATTGAGTAATTTGGGCTTAATTGGGAAAATGAAAAATAGGAGGACCAAAATGTGAAATAAATGAAATGTATGGGCTTGTATGAGCATAGTGAAAATTCGGCTAAGCTTATGTGAATGGAAATTTTGTGTATTTTGTGATTTTGTGAAATAGGGACTAAAGTGTCAAATGTGAAAATGTGAGGGCTATTTTTTAAAATGCCCTAAATATGCTTGTTTGAACTAAATTGAATGAATTGGTTATTGAATGAGTTAAATTTGAATATGTATAGACAAATAAAGAAGAGATTTGGATAGGGATCGAGGCAAAGACAAAGTACTCGATTGATCGGCTAGTTTCAGTATCTCGATGTCCGAGGTAAGTTCGGATACAATACTTGTACTAGCTATGTTTAAATGTTGTGAAACGAATGGTTATGATATTATTGAATTATAAATGTTATGTGAGAAATGGAACTATGTAGCACTA
Source organism: Gossypium rotundifolium (assembly GCA_025506655.1). Classification (NCBI taxonomy): domain Eukaryota; kingdom Viridiplantae; phylum Streptophyta; class Magnoliopsida; order Malvales; family Malvaceae; genus Gossypium; species Gossypium rotundifolium. The sequence goes on from CP106728.1 coordinate 37,819,518, forward strand.
AGTGTGCGTATTTGTAAATGTAACCGATAAGGTTAGCACTGTGTGTGCGAAATAATAGAAGCTTCGACTTTGTGATTGGCACTGTGTGTGCGATACCGAATTGAGTTCAGTTTTGCATTAAGGCACTAAGTGTGCGATGTCATTTAAGCTTCGACTATGAATCATGGCACTAAGTGTGCGATGTCATTTAAGCTTCGGCTATGAATCATGGCACTAAGTGTGTGATGTCATTTAAGCATAGGCTATGAATTGATGCACTAAGTGTGCGATTATAATTAATGAATAACGAAGGTTGATTGAAATGCAATATCGAACATGAATTAACATGGATAGTGAGTAACTAATATCGACTAAGGTATGTATCGAACCGTTGTGGTTGATGAATTTGTATGTAGACTTATGAATGGTAAAGTGAACATACTAACTATGGATGATATGATGTGAATATTTGAGAAATTATCTATGTGATGAAATTACTTGTGCATTGTATTTGAGCTATTAGATTAAATGTATTATATTACGAACTTACTAAGCTTTAAAAGCTTACTGTGTGAATTGTTTCTCTGTTTTATAGTGTTAGTAGAGCTAGCTCAAATTCGGTGACCGTCAGCGACTTGATCACACTATTGGTATATCTATTTTGGTACTTTTGAGAGATGTATATAGTAGGTATATGGCATGTATAGGCTAGAAGTTATGATATGTTTTGAAATGCTTGGTATATGCTATGTGATATGGTTTATTCGTTGAATGGTGCTGATGTATATTTTTAGGTTGTAAAAATGATGAATGAGTGAGAATGAAAATGGTATGTTTTATGTTTGAGTTGGTTGATGAGAATGATGGATAAAATATAAACTTGTAGTATGAATTACATGATGCTTGACTATGTGATTTAAGTTGTGAAGATGATGTTTTGGATGGATTTTTTTTTAGTAGGAATTGAGTATCGAAATTGATGATATAGGTGATGATTAATTTGTGCATATATTAGTATGAATTGGTTGCCAATTAAGGTATAAATGTATGAGATTTGAAGCTTGTAGGTGATTCAAGGTGTGGGAGGCAAGTTTGGCCTTGAAAATGGCCTATAATCGCCTTACCAGCTTGAGCACACTACGCATGTGACTCGACCGTGTTGTTTAAGTTTGCCAAGTGAAACAAGTCAGGCTCGACCACGAGCTGGACACACAGGCGTGTGACTGGCCGTGTGGTGCAAGTCAAACTCGACCACGGGTGAGGCATACTGGCGTGTCTTAGGCCGTGTGGACAAGTCAGTAGGTATGCCCTGTTTTGCCACGGCTTGGACGCACGGGCGTGTCCGAGGCCATGTGAGGCACATGGCCTATCCACACGGGCGTGTGACCTCTGTAACTTAGAAAAATGTTTGAATTTCATAAATTTTCGTAAGTGTTTGGTTTAATCCTGGCCCTATTCTAAAGCATGTTTAAGGTCTCGATGACCTTACTAAGGGACTATATGATTATGTTTGAATATGATTGAATAATAATTGACTTGGTGTCGCGAAATGGATATGAAATGTTTCGATTGTTCGGTAATGCCTCTTAACCCTATTTTGGTGACGGTTTCGGGTTAGGGGTGTTACAATATTAATTATTATTTAATTAATATTAAAGTTAATTAAGTAAATTAATTATTATTTTGAATAATGTTACTTTACATTAATATACCTAAAGTAAAATTATATTGTAGATTGAAAATGTTAAAAAACTTTAATTATTATTTAAAATTTTCTATTATAATATTTGAATTGGTACTTAATATATTCTAACAATATTTAATAATTCAAATAAAATTATTATTTTATATAATTACTATAATTAAAATAAAAATTTAAAAATTAATTAAATATTAAACGAAATAAAATCATATGCAATATACAAATTAATTTATTAAAATAGTTGCTAAACAATTGACATCCTCGTAAATTTGTGTTAAATATTTTGTTATATCATATATTTGAAAAAATTATCAAAGAGTCGTTTTGTAATAAAAAGAATAAACTATAAAAGTAATCATCTAACTCTGCACCTCATTTAGTCTTAAATTTAAAATTTAACAAATTTGATTATTGATATCATAAAATTTGGTAGGTCAATAAAAAATACTCAAGTTAAACCTTTTGCTATTGAATTAATTGCAATTAAAATATTTAATTTTAGAAATTTGAGTGATTAAATTGAAAAGTTAATAGTTAGAGGAGTTTAAAAATAAATTTTATTTAAAAGAAAATTAAAAATCAAATTGAAATAAAAGAAAGGAAAGGAAACTACCTGGCGACCTGTAGTTGCCAGTTGCCTGCCTCAGCCAACAACAAAGCCATCTTCGACCTTCTCTTTTCTTCTTCTTCGTCAATTACTCAATTTCTATTTCATATATTTCTTATTATAATTCATTATTACAATTTACTCCAATTTCTAATGAGACCAATACGCCTTCCGGAACCTCCCAGCCCCACCATAGGAGTGCCGGAGATCTTCGAAGGCGGCGCCTACAGCGTTATCAGACGCGCCGTCATCATCGGCAACGGCTACCCTGGATCCGAGAACCAGAGTATCGGGTTGGTCCGAGCTCTCGGCTTATACGACAAGCATGTTCTTTATGTAACTCCATTTCATTTCACCCCTTATCTGAATCTTTATAGCTTTGCTCTATTGATTTCTAGGGTTACTCTGTTCTTCTTAGTTCCTATAAATTTGACAAAACGATTACTGGGAAAAAAAAAAAAGGTTCTTAGTTACTATTGATCTCTAAATTATTACTATTTTATTAATTGATTATCCGTTGTACTGATAAGCAGCGAGTTACGAGGCCAAGAGGAGGGATAAACGAGTGGCTTCTTTGGCTTCCAGTTAGTCTTCACCAAAAATTGGATTATCTCATCCAGCTCATTCAAATTTACTCCCGAGGGAGGAATTATGTGCCTTTGCCTCTAGAAAATGGTGGTGGAAGTGTCGGCTTGGCTTCTGTTTTAGAAGCTGATGTTAAGCAGATCGTAACCATGGCTCGCCAGACTTTTGAAAAGTACTTAAACATCTGGTTATCGAATATGCTTATAGTTGTTAAGCCAAGATAGCATGTTTATATAGCATAGTCACCGTCGGGTCGCAGAAAGGTTCAGTATACTTTCTTAGGATTTGGAGGAATTTCATGAAACCTGGTTCACACTTCAATGATTGTAAATGCTGGTGTTTTATTTCTTTTCTTGATAATTTGAATCCATGTTTGACTGATTACAGTATAAAATTTGGTATCTTTTGTTGCATGCTGATTATTTCGTCTGGTACTTATGGATGGGTTGATGGTTTTTTTTTTTCTAGGGATGGTCCTTTGCTGGTTGTTGCATCAGGAAGAGACACCATTTCAGTTGCAAGTTCTATAAGACGTTTGGCCTCGGAGAATGTTTTTGTCATTCAGGTTTGTAATGGGCCTTAATTTGGTTTCTACTTTTTATCCTTCCTAGCATGCGTCACCTTTATTTTCTATTTACGGGTATGCTGGAAAAAGAGGAAAAAGTTACCTCCTGCTCCATTATGGTGATATAATCAATGTGTCATGTCTTAGAATGAGTTTACTAGAAATAATGAAGATTGAAATTTGCATTACTGAAAAGAATCGAGCTCTAGAAAGCCACTTTAAGTGTTTATTTGCAAAGTTCTCTCTATCAATCTTACATCTATGTGGTATCTACAATCTATCTTACTCTCTCCTTGTTCTTATGCATCCTTAGTTGCTTTTGTTCTTATATCTAACATAAATTGGATTTTTGGTTGCATTTTGTTATTTAACTTGTTTGGCATGTTTCCAGAGTATGATAGTGTTATTTGGTTGTTGTATATCTAAATATCAGTTTTTGCAATTTCCTTACGTTGCAGATACAACATCCTAGGTCACAGTTGAATAGGTTTGATTTGGTGATCACCCCTCGTCATGACTTCTATCCATTAACTCCTCAAGCTCAAGAACAGGTTCCTCAGTTTCTTCACAGGTGGATTACTCCGCGTGAACCTCCTGATAGGCATGTGGTATGTATTGTCAATCTATATTGCTACTATTTGCGTACTTTTAGGAACTCTAGCTTTTGGTTAAACTTTTAGTTTCTATCTACTGCTGAAGATAGGTTTGTTGTTAACTTTTTACATCAGATACTCACTTTGGGAGCTCTACATCAAATTGATTCAGCTACACTTCGCAGCACAGCTGCTGCATGGCACGATGAGTTTGCACCTCTGCCAAAGCCTTTACTAGTGGTTAACATTGGCTGGCCTACATGTAACTTTTCATCTTGCTTTAAGACTTGTTTTTACCGCCCACCCCATCATATTTGGAGCTTGCTTTTCTCTCTTATAGATTTGTACATTTGATTTGTCTTATCATATTTTTATGCATGTTATCTAGAGATACCTTGATGCTGGTTAGGGATCTTTTAGTCTTTATGGTTGCCACTTTTCAAATAATATTCAAACTTGGTCTCTTCATCCTCCTTTTTTTTTGCTTTATATATAAAATTTCATGATGCTGAACATTTTACATGGTGGTAATTCTTCATGAACTTCGCTTAGGTTGTAGTTTTTGGTTATTTTATTTTCCTTGAAAAGGAAATAAGAATGACTTGGAGAATGGTCACTTTTTCTCTTAATCTCCAATAAATACCTGGATTTTGGTGTAATTAGATACTCAAATGAAGATTCTTTTTTGTTTTTTCCCTCTGCTATTTCTTTTAACCCTATGCTTTAATGTTTTATTTGTATGTTCATCTGCTTTCTGGTTTTCCCTGCAGGCCACTGTCGATATGGTGCAGATCTTGCAAAGCAGCTAACTGCCTATCTTCTCAATATCCTTTCAAGCTGTGGCACTGTCCGAATATCCTTCTCCAGTAGGACGCCCAAAAGGTTTTAGTAAATGACAATTCACTCATAATTTCTTTCTTTTCTTCTATGATGACTAAGATTATGTAGTTTTTACCATCAACTTGGCTGACAGGTATCAAAGATTATTGTGAAAGAATTTGCTGATAATCCAAAAGTTTACATCTGGGATGGTCAAGGTATATTCAGTTGATTAAATTTAGTTTCAAGTGAAGTATAGATTGTATTTAATGAGATTTATATGTCTATCTTCAGAACCAAATCCACATATGGGGCATTTAGCTTGGGCAGATGCTTTTGTTGTCACAGCAGACTCGGTTAGTCTGATAAGCGAGGCTTGCAGTACTGGGTACGATCATTCTTTACTGATATTGTTGAACATGTTGAACCCTCTGGATTATTTATTTTATTATGTGAAATTCGGAGTTAGAATCTACTTTTGGTTCCATGCAGGAAACCTGTCTATGTTATGGGGCCTGAGCGTTGTAAATGGAAACTATCAGACTTCCATAAATCTTTAAGGGAACGAGGTGTGGTTCGGCCATTTACAGGTTCTGAAGATGTAAGTAAATATTCAATGGCATCCTTTCATTTACTTTTATTCCATCCCTTTACCGTTAGACACAGTTTCACAAGACTGGATGAAGTTACATTTACACGTAACCACGAGACTGAGCTGAACCTAGTTCCTAACCAATTTTCTGCTCTTTCGACCATTATAACTGGATTATATTGAGTAATGAAAGCTCTTCCGGTATTAATTATATGAATTAATTCCCTGGTTGTCTTTTAGATTGCAGAAAGCTGGAGCTATCCTCCCCTCAACGACACGGCAGAAGCAGCAAGTCAGGTGCGTGAAGCACTTGCTGAGCGTGGATGGAGGGTTCGGCCATAAATGGTGTCAGATAGTTGTTGTTGTAAGCACACTGTTCATTTCCTTATTTTTTGAAACTTTAAGCCTTAAGATTTGGGTTTGTTGAATAGCATATAAAAATACCACCTTCAAATTCATTCTTCCCCATTCAGGGATTTTCAAAATACTGTTACATGTAGAACAAAGGCCTTAGCTATTTAGAGCGGCTTGTAAATTATGCAGAGGAGGGACAAGCATAAATTTCTTTTATTTTTGGAAGAGTTTGATTTACACACCTGAAAAACAGATCTGATGAAATGAAATTTGACAACACGTCATGCCAACAACATCCCTCTGTGGTGCTATAAATGTGTAATTTTCCTACTGTCATTTTCAATTTTGAATTTGCATGTGGAAGAGTGTTGTTTTCATATGGGTAAAGCATGAGGCATTCCATAGATCTACTTCATCACAACATTCTCTTCTTTCCTGGGAAAATCTTAGCATTATTTGTTTGCATAAACGTAGTGCATTTGTTCACAGCTCTGGGATTGTTTGAACTTCATGCTGATTGTGCTTATGGTAAAGATTATAGGGGTATCATCCAGATATTTTACATCACAAGCTACTAGAAAAAAATTCAATTTCAATTGAATTATCGTATTAAGCGTGAACGTTGCTAGCGATTTAGTTTAATTGAGCATTTCAATATTTATTCCAAATTGATTCCCGTAATTTTATATTTTGATGATAAATGTAAATTTCATTTTGGAATATAATTATTATTATTTTGGATTTTAAACATTTTCAAGAGCTGGTAATTTCTTATTTTCAAATATATAAAGGTAATCTTATTGGTGTGTCTTTCTTTCTTTCTTTTATTATTTTTATCATTTTATATGTAAAAAGAAATGTAACTTTGATTAAAAACGGGACTTCACTTTTAAACACTTTTGTTTATACAATATTTGGGGTAGGAATGGATGGGGATAACATGGTTTGGACAAGGAAATACGGTTTGAATTTGTACTAAACGGGTGTCTTGCAAGAGTTTTAATTGCTGCAAAACACTTTCAAGTACCATTTTATTAACATGTTTATTATTAATTATTATATTATTTAAAATAGTATTTTAATTTTCCATAATTGGTTGGTGATGTAATCACTTTTGATGAGTTTATAAATTTATTGAAACATCATATATTTACTTGTTAATATATAACTTATAATAAATATATTATAAGTTATAGTTTACCTATAATAATAACATAAGTTTGGAAAAAATTTGAACTGACGAGAATATCTTTTATTTTTCATATTATTACTAAATTGACATTTAAAATAATTATAATATAATATATAACAATAGAAAAGAATTACCTATAAATTTATAAATAAGATATAGAATTAAACAGCATCTGATCATTATAGAAGAAGAAGAAATTTATGAAAAAAAAAAGGGCAAAGAAAATTGGGAGAACAATTTTGCCATCCCACGTTTTGTTATTGTACCTTTATTTAAAATAAGGTTTATTTTTGGATGAATTTTGTTTTCCAGGATGGAGTTTGGTAGATACCAAACTCGCTGCTTTCATTGCACTTTTCTTTTGCCTTTGCTTCAGTGCTGTTTTTATGAGAATTGTTCATTTGAAGAATATATTTTAATTTAGATTAAATTATAATAATCAAACTAACTAAATTGGTATTTATAAAATATCATTATCTTATTAAATTGATATTTTAGTATAAAATTAAAATAATAAAAGAAATTCACATGAATATGAAAGAAATCTTATACTACTTAATTACTGATTAACTAATTAAATTCACAAGACAACTTGTTAATTGTATTAGGAATATAATTAATAATTAAACAAATTCATTCAACAATCAAACAAACATGGATACAAAAGAAATTTTATAGCATTTTAATTAAACTAACAATAATCAATAATTAAACCATAAGACAACCTTTTTACAAGTCAATTATATTTTTAAGATTAAATAGCATATAGATAAAATAAAACTCTAATCATCTTAATTAGTATTATAATTATATATCAATTAAAATTTTATCTTTAAATTTATAAATAATATTTAATCTAGTAGCATTTAAAAAATTACGGATAAAATAGAAACTGTTCATTATTAAAATAATAATAATTTAATAAAATGGTGATAATCACATTTTAATAAATATTTATATTTTAATAAAAACGATGAAGAAAAAAATAGATTCAATATCCGCCGGAAGAGAAGGTCTGATGTCGGGTTTTTTACCAAATTAATACAAAAAAAAATTAAAATATCCAAAATGAGGTCCCCTTTTTAAAAATGAAGAAAATGGTATAGTGAGGATGGTTGCGCCTGCATGAGGCGGCACCACCTCTCTGCAGCTCTGATGCGACACCAAATTTAGCACTAAAAAAAAAAACTGAAACAGTGTATAAAAAAAAAAGTCACCTGACAGCACACTGGTCAAGCCTGTGGCACAGGCGACATCGAAGGTGCCTCTGGCAAAGGCGGCACCAACTGAAGTGACGTGACTTGCATGCTATTTCTGCAGGTTGTGGTGTTTGGGGACCTTATAATGGTCCCCAAGAATTAGTATCAGAAGGAGGAGGAGGAGGAGGAGGAGGAGACGGCGGCGCCGGAAAAAGAAAGAGAAAGGAGGAGAGAGAAGAAAGAAGAAGAAGAAGGAGGAGGGGGAGGAGGAGACGGCGGCGCCGAAAAAAGAAAGAGAAAGGAGGAGAAAGAAAAAAGAAAGAAGGAATAAAAAAGAAGAAAAAAAATAGAAGTATGTATTTTTTTTAAATAATGAATCAAATATTGTTGTTTAGGGTTTAGGGTTTTTGTTGTTATTATTATTATTGATTTTTATTTTTTTATTTGTTGTTGTTTGTTTAGTTTAGTTTAGTTATTGTTAGTTGTTAGATTAAGATTAGTAAAATGTTTAAATACTACTTTAGTTAGTAGTATTATTAAATAGTTATAATATTATAATTAGTTTAAAAATGTTGAAATAATAATTTAGTTAGTAAGTTATTATTAGGATTAGTAAAACGGTTAGTAATTTAGTTAGTAATATTGTTAGTTATTATTATAATTAGTTAGTTAAAACCCTAAAATAATAGATAGTTAGTTAGTATATTGTAAGTTATTATTAGGATTAGTAAAAGTTTAAATATTAATTATATTGTTAGTTGTTAGTTATTATTATAGTTAGTTAGTTAAAGACCCTAAAATAATAATTGTTAGTTAGTTAGTATATTGTTAGTTATTATTAGGATTACTAAAAATTTAAATATTAAATATATTGTATTATAGTTAGTTAGTTAGAAACCCTAAAATAATAATTTAGTATATTGTTAGTTATTATTAGGATTATTAAAAAGTTTAAATATTAATTATATTGTATTATAGTTAGTTAGTTAAAAATCTTAAAATAATAATTTAGTAAATTGTTAGTTAGTTAAAAATTGTGTTTTAAGATTACTAAAAGTGACAATATTAATTATATTGTTAGTTATTATTATAGTTAGTTAGTTAAAAAGCCTAAAATAATAATTTTGTTAGTTAAATTGTAATAAAAGTTATTATGTTAGTTAAAAACCCTAATTATTATTTTAGTTAGTATATTGGTAGTAAAAATAATGGTTAGTTAAAAACCTTAAATATTATTTTATTTTAGTTAGTTAGTATATTGTTAATAAAAATTATTATTATTATTGTTAGATTAAATGTAACTATTATTATTTTAGTTTAGTTAGTATTATTATTGTTAGTAAAATTATTATTATTGTTATACCTACCTTAGTTATTAATATTGATATATATATATATATATATATATATAAAAATAATAAAATATGCATTTGAAACATTATGTACTAAAATAATATAAAATAATAAAAGACGAAAATTGTATATTTATATTAAGTAATAGAGTTTGAAAATAAGGAAAATACAAACAAATGGCTAAATAAGTGGTTTTTACTAAATTTATATTAAAAAAACATTAAAATAGGTACATAATAAATTAAATTATGTTATATTTTGTTATATTAAATTATGTTATGTTTTTGTTATATTATTTTTTGGCATGTTATTTTTAGTTATTTAATATAAATTTAATTTTTTTATGAAGATTAAAAATTAAATATCTAAGACGGCAATGGCTCGATTGATTAGTACAGATCCACACATATCTGACGCAACTAATAATATGGTAATATATTGTTATTTATTAATCCCGGGTTATATTTACAAAATAGGTACATAATAAATTATGTTATAATAATAATTTTTTTCTGATTTAACACTGTCAGGACTCGTACCATGTATTAAGGGGCCGGGTGAATGGCTTAAGAAATCCCCCGGATGAATGATTGATGTCGTATATAGAGCAAGCTTGATTCGGGTTAGCAGCACTGATCCGGACGTTTGACTTGCAGTATGATTTAATATCCGCACTAGTCGAGCGTTGGTGCCCGGAGACCCACACTTTTAATTTCCCGTGTGGAGAGTGCACAATCACTCTAGAGGATGTTGCAGTGCAGCTTGGGCTCCCAATTGACGGGAGTCCCGTTACGGGCGTTAATGCAATAGCTGACCCATTTACACTTTGTCAGAGCCTACTAGAGGACTCGTACGGTGATGATGAAGAAAATTTTACGGGCTCGAAATTTACATGGCTGAGAGTGAGGTACGAATAGTTATCAGCTAATGCCACTGAAGGCGAGTTGATGTGCGCTACTCGAGCATATATTATGCACATCATAGGGGGTGTACTGATGCCCGGTGCAAACAATAATAGGGTTCATATTCAGTACCTACCCCTATTGGCTGATTTGAGTAATGCTCGCTTGTATAGTTGGGGCTCTGCAGTCCTTACATTGTTGTACCGTGAGCTTTGTCGACGACAAAGCCAGCGGCTGTAGACATAGGCAGATGCCTTACACTATTGCAGTCATGGGCTTTGTATCGGATGCCATTCTTGGCATCAGTTATCCACCAACCATATGTATATCCGCTAGTAAACAGGTGATAAAATATAACTTGTTATTCATTGAAAATTTCTTTATATTGATACTATTTGACTTGAAATTTATTTTTTGTAGGTGGAGTATTTATCCGGGTATCGGGAGGTCGTACACTGTCCCGATATACCGGCTTATGATTAAACAACATGCCGGGAAAGGGGTAAGCGATTCCAATATTGATTACGTGGTAGTTTGTATATCTTACGCACACCATGTTTAATTTTAACAATGTTATTAATCGTGCAGTTTATATGGATGCCATACCATAGACCAGAAGTTGCAGTAGTTATACCCCCGTCCGCGTATATTCACTCGTATATGTAGTGCACAAATGCACTAATTGTCTGTTTCAATATAGTCGAGTGGTATCACGAGGATCAAGTGCTGCGCCAATTTGGTTGCGTCCAATATATCCCGGATCCGCCATGCCAAGTGGGGGCGGTTCATTGCATAAATAAGAGAGGGAAACAAGGTTTGGATTGGGGGTTAGGCATCGGGGATTTATTGCGGTGTGGAATGATCGCATGTCTCGAATACCCCAGATGGATATGGCTTCCGGTCTTCAATCTCCATTAGAGTACATACAATGGTACTCTAGTATGGGGAAGCCATATATACTCGGAGGGCAGTCGACTGTAGTCCCCCCCACACATGCAGCGACATGGGGCATACGAGCCAGTGGTCGATATGGATGCCGAGGCAACTGCAGATCCTAATCCCGAGCCGCAGCCCGAGTCGAGCTCGAGTAATCACATTCACATTCGGATGCACATTCGTATCATCCAGATGTGCCGGGCAATGACTACTTCCCGCTCGTCAGGAGGTGGATACCAATACGGGTTTGATATATTTGGATCGTACACACCACAATATAGCACTCCCGGCTCGTACCCGACTGCAGGACATCAGCCCTCCTAGGTCATATCCACTGCATCAGGGCACTCCTTTTGGCTCGAGTTCATCTATGCCCTTCGAGCCACATGATTTTTCGGCCATGTTTAGCACACCCCCACCTGGACCCCCACCGGAGCCTGAAGAGGATGTTGGTCGTCGCGAGCACCCACGACGTGAACGTCGACCATCGCAGAAGTACACACCTAGGACCATACCATCAAACCATCAGTTTTAGGTGTTTATTGTGGTTTTTATTTTCCTCTATTTTGTATTTGTAAATATTAGAATGTTTGTACTTTATTTGTGGTAAGAATTAAATTTTTGGTACAATCTAATGCATATAAATTGATATGTGGATAATATGTGATTTTAGTTGTTATTTGTGTTCAAATTGGTTCATGATAACAAGGTCATATGCGCATGGTTTTATGATTGGTAAATGAATATGTCTAGTTTTAAATTGTGCTATTTTAAATGTGTGCAATATCGTTTAAATGAGTGGTATTTAAGTATGTGATATAGTTAATATTGATTGAATTTCAAGGCGCATCATGTTGCTATTAAATAATAGTATGTTCGGCCATGATGTAATGTTACTATACTTGTATATACAATTGAATATTAAATTGTATAATATAATTTGATTGGTTTAATATGTGTATATATTGAACTAATATGATTAATAATCACCATATCATACAAAATAAAAATCCATACAAATCCATATTCATACAAATCCATACATATAATTTGTTTTGCAGTTCAGTCTCTAAATTTATTTATTTTTCAACTAAGGCCTAATTAATCAAAATCACCAAAAATTGAATACAAAACATGTTAATCTGAATAAGCTCAATTCCCACTCGGTCGTGACGATTGTCCAACATGATAGGTTCACTGCGGGCATTTACTTCGATTATGATCACCAAACCTGCATATTCCATAGCGCTTATCGTCGGATTTCTCCCTAATGTCCATTTTATTACGGATTCTGGATGATTGCGACGACCTCTCGGATTCCTGCGTAGTGCTCTGTCGGGGACAAGCTCGAAAGTCGTCCAAGGCACCTCCCATGTAGACAGGTCGGGCAGGACAGGGACTCATTTTCCTAGACACGCAACATACGCTCGAGCATGTACACATCATCGACAAATTGTTCAACATTAAGGTTCGCTTTAGCACACGCCGCCACGACATGTGCACACGGATAATAAAGTGTTTGGAACCTCCTGCATTCGTACTATCTATTTCGAAAATCGACTCCATAAGACCTAGATGGCAAATCGGGTCGACGACCGATGGACTCCGTAACTCAAAAAGTTTTTAGGCGTCGTGAATATATTTCTACAATTATCGACCTCACAATTTGACGGTTTGCAATCAATGCATCCTTGACATCTTCCATAAACACGTGTCCCGCATCCATCTAGTTGACTTGTTGTTCACCCATTCTTGGCATCAAGGTCGCCAACTTGTAGAATGTAGCCGAGAAAATAGATAAAATCGGAAGATGTCGTGTTTTCAACAACACAACGTTTACCCCCTCCACCAAGTTTATGGTCATTTGACCATAACGAAAGCCCTTGTCAAAACTTTGAGCCCATTGCCACGGCTCAATTGTACCCAACCACTCTCAAAAAGATTTGTTTGTTTGACCTTCCATGTCACTCTCAAGTCGAGTCATTCTTTGGCAAAAATATGTGGCTCTAACTCGTACTTTGCATATGTTTTAATAAAAGAGAAGTTATGGTAACTAGATCACATAAAAACATTAAACTTATATTGAAAATTTAAGATTATCCTTTACCCATTTTCACAACTTGTCTCTTCTAGTCTGCATTCTTATACTCTCGAAGGAAGTTAGCCGCAATGTGATGGATGCAGTATTTGATCTCCACGACACATCGGAATGTCTAATTGCGGTAATTAATCCTTTCCCTCTATCAGAGATGATGCAAATATTATCGTTGCTAACAACATATCTCCACAGGTTAGTAAGAAAGAATTTCCAAGATTCCATATTCTCCTGATCTACTATGTCCAACACTATTGGGAGCACGTTCCTATTGCCATCTTGAGCAACCACAATAAGTAAGATCTGTGTATATTTTCCATATAGCCATGTCCCATCCACCTGCACAAACGGCTTACAGTGGGGAAATGCCCGCACTCATGGATCAAATGTCCAGAACATCCAATGAAAAATTCTTTTCCCCGGCTGTAATTGGTCATCTAGGCCGTAATAAGGTCGTGTCTGTAACTTAATCACAGTTGCCGGTATGTACTCTCGCATGGCAGCTATCCATCCCTGCAGCTCGTTATACGATATATTGTAATCTCCATACAGTTGCTCTATTGTCATCTGTTTAGCTATCCACGTTTTTTGATATGATACTCGATACTGAAATCGTGCTTGTATTTCAGCAATCAGTACCGAAAATTTAATGATCGGCATGTCCTTCACCATTGGAATGATACACATACAGATTATTTTGGAATAAAGTTTTTTATGATCTTCTGTCATACGTGTCGATTTGCATGTATGAGGTCCAACCAATTTTTGTATCTCCCACATCTGCAAACTTTGAATGAATGCAGCTCGTACCCGCCAATTGCAGCCTTTCGCTGCCTTCCAACACTCCCCAATATAAACTGTCGGTTTAGGCACTGCAACTTTATAATCCGCTGATATATCCATGCTATACCGTTTAATAGCAGATACGCACTCTTCTTTACTTTCGAATCTCTAGCCTATGAATAACTCATGCTCTGAATTTACGGCCAGCCGGTGAGCAGGATATATTTCAGGGTACTCCGAGAACTCAGCTACACGCACTGCGTCGGGGTCTATGAGCGACATGTGTGGCCTAGGATTATTGTGTATCATAATACATCGCATCTGGTTCCCGACCGAAGACGCGCTAATGTTTCCATCGTCTTTCACGTCTTCATCATCAATATCATATGGTATATCGTCCATATCGGGATCACTGTCACTATTGACATCTTCCTCACAATGATCACTACTATTGTGTCCATCATCACCATCCACATCAATATCGGGTGTAATATTAAGATCGATATAGATCCCATGTATAGTCGATTCGGCATCAACATATGATATTGGAGGCACCATGCATGGTTCTTGAGCTTTATGTTCTTCACCATATACATTGATGTCTTCATTTGCCTCAATACCGGCTAACTCAACAAATAAGTGAATCGGTGCATTTCTGTTACTCCCATTCCCATAGTAAAGAGTTATCATTGTCTCCACGTCTTCGTCATCTACAAGTTCCATTTCTGTGAATTTGATCGGATTTTTCGAAATTGGAAACTTGTAGAAAATTCTCGAAATCGTTCTCCCACAACGACTAACAATTTTTGAGTTTATCTTTCCCTTCATATCATCCAACGAGACATTTCTATTAAATCTCATTGCTATTTGTTGCCGACATTCAAATATGCATCCAACGGTTGTTGTCAAGATGATTCATCAAAATAAACGCATACAAAAAACTAATCATCCATATTCAATATTCAATCTGTTAAAAAATAAACAAAATTGCTCAAAAAAATTTCGATCAGTATATACTATTCTTAAATAAAAAAAATTAATGTTTCAATATGCTATTTTTTTCATTCATTCTTAAGCTCACACTATAACAATTATCATTTTGTACATGAACAACATTTATCTTTATATCTAACCACTTAAAGTCAGTTCTACATTTTATTCCATCTCGGAGCTTGTATCTTCCTCTGGGAAATACTGTACAATCCAATTTAGCAATTCTTGATTCTCTTCATATTCATCTTCTACAATCCAATTTGAAGTTTCCTCGGGATCTTCTTCCTCTACAATCTTTATAACAGGTATTTAATTTAAAAATTATCTTGGTAATTTCCTAACATCTAGTTTATCCATCCATGGTATGTCAAACACACTTTGCTTCCTAGTCAACTTCGGTGAGCCTATACGTTGTCGCACTGTTTTCCTAGCTCCATAAGAGATTATAAACTTCAAAACTTCACAAAGCGTATAACTAGATTCCAATAGGTTTG
The DNA here is from genome assembly GCA_025506655.1 of Gossypium rotundifolium. Lineage (NCBI taxonomy): Eukaryota > Viridiplantae > Streptophyta > Magnoliopsida > Malvales > Malvaceae > Gossypium > Gossypium rotundifolium. Next base: position 37,835,261 of record CP106728.1, read on the forward strand.
TGGTACCAATGTCTTCCAAAGTTCATCTAAAATTATTTGATGCTCCCGTTCTATTAATGTCCCTCTAATGGTTAAGTATTGCACTTTATTCTTCCTAATCATTTCATGACCATTCCACAACACTTCTTGCATCTTTTTATTTACGATAATAAGGTGTTGAACAATATCTTCTTCTGGTTTCATTCTGTAATCTTGCACTTCTCTCATCATCTTATCAACTTTCTCCCTTTGTGCTGAAGTTATTATCTCATCAGGCAATATCCAATATGTTGCCATTTCTAACAATATCTACATCAGAAATATTTTCAATTTTATCACCAATTAACAATTACTTTATGATAGTTTTACTAATATAAAACTTTCAAATATATTAAAAATTTAAAACATAACATCCACAATAAAAATTAATTAATATAAACACGAAACTTACTAACAAATCAAAACTAAATAATAACAAAAATAATAAGGGTTTCTTAATAACAATATCTACTAATACTAACTAAAATATAATATACTAACTAAAATATTAATATACTAACATAGTCAATATTAACATATTAGTCTACTAACAATATAGATACTAACAATATACTAACTAACATATTAACTAAAATATTAATAGTATTCTAACATTTTAATTATACTACTAACAATATATTATTATTTTAGGGTTTTAGGGTTTTAACTAACATATTAATATGCTAACAATATACTAACTAACATATTATTATTAACTAAAATATTAATATAATAACATATTAATATACTAGCAATATTTTATTTTAGGGTTATTAACAATATACTACTAACTAAAATATCATTTTAGAGTTTCTAACTCACAATAATATTAACTAACTAACTAAGATAATAATTAACCTAGTAATCCTAATAACTAACAATAGTTTATAAACTAAATTAACAACAACAAATAATAAAAATAAAATTAATATATATCATAATAATAATAACAACAAAAAATTATAAACACAATAACAACAATATCTTCCATTATTTAAAAAAAAATTATACATACTTTTATTTTTTTCTTCTTTCTTTCTCCTCCTTTCTCTTTCTTCTTCTTCTTCTTCCCTTTCTCAGCTGTTGAAACTTGATTCTTTTTCTTCTGAGCTGAAAATGACTTTGGGGAGCTTATAACGCAGAAAAGGCCAAGCTGGTGCCGCCTCTGCCACTGGCACCATTGGTGCCGCCTCTGGTAGAGGAACCTTCGGTGCCGCCTCTGACAAAGGCTTCACTAGGGTCTTGTCATTTTGTTACATATTTTTTTCTTGTTTCAATTTTTTTTAATTTCAGTGAAAAAAATATACCTACAGAGGATGGTGCCGCCTCTGACAGAGTCGAAACCACACTCACTATAACATTTTCGTCATTTAAAAAAAAAAAGACCCATTTTGGATATTTTATTTTATTTTTGTATTAATTTGATAAAAAACCCTCTGATGTCACTAGCTCGCCTGACACGGAAAAGTGAAATTTCCCGAGCTATAGTAGCCACGTCACGCGCGTAATTTTCACACGTGTTTCACGACAGCAGAGTAAGCCAAGTAGGCAGATGTGGAATTCATGAGGGAGGAGCCAGCACGTCGTCCGCGTCATCACTTTCCCCAGACGGTGGTCTTACCTCCGATCCCACACCTCCTTACTAATCTTCTATCCCATTTTCTCTCTCTATCTATAAAACAAGAAACAACATCTTCAATTTCCATTTTTCCTTTGTTTGCTTTCTTCCTCTCTTTTCTCTCGCTAAATACTGTCCTTTGCCTTCAAGTTATCTTCTTTTCGGCCTCGCCTTTATTCAAAAACCCTAACATACGACCTAATACCCCATCCCCCCTTTTTTTTATTTTTTATTTTTTTGTATTCATCTCTTATTTTGCAGATTTCAGCTGGGTCTCCAAACCTCCTCTCCTCCTTCCTTTGCAGGTGATTTTTCCCTTTTCCTTTTATTTCTTGCTCAGTCAAAGTTGGGTTTCTACTTTTTAATGGTTATATTGCATCTCTCTCTCTCTCTAAAAATATTATTCGGTTTTTGACTTCTGGGTCTTTCTTGCTCGTTGGTGGCGTATTTGATTATTTTCTGTTTTGGAGTTTATTTTGTTATGTTGTTGCCATTTTGCCTGCTTGATTGGTCTAAGAAATGGTAGGAAATATAAAGAAACGAGAAGCTTTCGAGTATTTTAATTTTAGACAACATTCTTGTTTTAACCAGGAAGTCAAGTTAGTTTATTAGGTCCCTCCCTTTCAATGAACCCTTGTTTTTTTTTTTTCTTATTTACTTCAATTATGTGGTATGTAACAAAGGGTTTTTGGTTCATAAGATGATCTTAAAAATTTCCTACCTTGTCTTGGAAACCAAACAATGTTCTTGGCTGATAAAGTTTTCAGTCTTTGGTTGATATTTTTCTTGGAAATTTTAGATGGTTATTGGTTGCAGCTTGGGCTACTGAAGGTGAAATTTTTGGGAATTTTTCTGGGTTCAGTATTTCGAGTAATTTGAGGGTTTTATTGTTTAAAGTTCGAGGTCTGGGTCTCATGAGACTTGTCAGGGGAATGCAGAGATTGTTTCGTGATGAGTGAACGTGCTGGGCTGGAAGAAATCCTTCAGCCAAGGGATTGGCATTACTGTGCCCAAGGCAAGAACTCACGACAAACCTATGAGTAGGGTTTTGAAGGGAAGAATTAGGACAGAGTATCTCACTGAGAATAGTTATCATCAAAAGCTATGACTCGCATTTTGGTTCAAAGAGGTTCCACTGGCAGCTCTTCTTTGAATCTGAGCCGCTCTTCCTCCTTGCCCGGACCATCTGCTTTTTCTACTCATCAAGTTCCTTCAGCTGCAAAAGATGGGGAGGTTAACGAGGAAGTGTCAGAACTAGTTGCTTCAGATGAGCATTTAGAGTGTTCCAGGAGTAGTGAGAATAAGGGTGTGAAAGATGATCCTTTGGTAGAAAATTTGCGAAATGATTGGAATGGAACTTCAAGTGATGCAATTGCTGAGGCTGAGAAAGTGAACACTCTTGCTGCCTTGGGTTCATGTGATATGATGAATGATTCAGGTGAAAAAGTTGCTTCTGAAACCGAAGGTTCAAGTGGTGACCCCCCCAATTGGCAGTAGAAGTTCTCATCCTCCTCCACCTCCTGCTCCACCACCTAAACCTTCATCAGAAAATTTAAATTCAAGAAGATTTGCCTCAGGAAGCTCAAATCCTGTTCGTGCTGGATCATCTAGAAGAGCTGTTGCCTGGCCCGTTGTTTCTACGAGAGCCTCACCATCTGAGTCAAGGCCTTCTTTTCCTAGATCTCGTGGTGAGAATGAGGGTTACAATAGTGCTGATGAACAAAGCCCATGATTTGTATCCTCCTATGGTGATGCCGTAAGTTCTTTATTCTGGATAATCAAATCCTTTGTGTTTCATACTTCATTTTCTTATGGTGGAAAATCATCTAGTATGGAAATTTTCATATAATTGGCATGCAATAAGTATTATCATTTTATGCTATTGTACTGTTTCTTTTTTGAATGATTGCCCTGGTTTACTTTAAGCGGTATTATTTATCCATTTGTATCGTAAGGTTTTTATGCTGAATTTTTAATTTATATTGTTTATCTTGTTTGAAGAATGTTCTGTAGGTTTAGTATTCTTGCTGAGAAATTTTTTGACCTGAAGTTAATGCTTGGGGTATTTTTTTTAAACGTCAAATTAACTTCTGCTGGTATGTTGTATCTGATCCAGGAAAGGGAGCGGCAGTTTGAAATTGATATTAGACTAGCAAAAGGTTTAGAAGTCAAACGGATGCTAGAAGATGGGAACTGCCTCTTCCGAGCTGTTGCTGATCAAGTGTATGGGGACTTTGAAGCTTATCATTTGATTCGTCAAATGTGCATTGACTACATGGTATTAATATCTCATACTTGAATCCTGTTTTTGAAACATAATGAACCATAGGATGTTATTCCTGCGTTGTAGGTCCTAGATGGTCGACCTAAGACGCATGTTAATTTTAAACTGAGTGGAACAGTTTGGTGAATGTTTCCTTAAAAACAGAAAACCTTGAATTATTCCGAGAAAAGAGAACATGTAACTTAGTGATTGCTGTTTCTTTTTGTTTGGAAATAGAGTCCAATGATAGCTGCTGAAGGAGTTTTCTAATAATGTATTTATCTGCATGGGATTATAAGTTTAGTTAACTGCATGGTGAGGAGATACGTATTTCCAAGATGTGGGAGATGAGTAGAAAATCAAAGAAAGAAGATGAGTAGAGAGTTAAGGTTTCATTTATCTGGCATGCCAAAAGTAAAAAAGAAGGCTAAATATTCCAGTTTTACTTAGTAAATTAAAAAAAAAAAAAAGAAAGATCAAAGTACTGTGCCATAAATTCTGTTATATGATTATAGTGTGATTAGTTAGCTTAGAGTTTTGAGCATAATTAGAGGATAGAGGTTTGGCTTTCTGGGGAGGTCATAGAACTTTCTTTATATGTTTGGTAATATAGGACTGTCTCTGCCTTCAATCTGTCTGGCGAGTAAGATCAAAGCTTAGGTTTTGAGGATGTACGAAAGTAACTGGGTTCATTGAAATGCACCTGAGATGAGACATCTTTGGCGTACATCCTCTTGTAACATGTTGAAATGTTCCTTGAGAACATGTTCACCAAACCCCTTATAGGATAGTACTGTTGTTGGCACTAAGATCACGGGATTGTCTTGTCTCTTTGTTTGGGTTGGCATGTTTTCTACTAGTTATTGTCTATAAGCTAGATTAAATATTTGGATGTGGTTAAACATACCCATGCGCTGTTTTGGATCATTGTAATGTTTTTAGTTTGTTTCAAAGGATTATATGATTTCATTTTCTTTTTATGTTTTCCATTTTTGGGGTGTTCATATATTTAGTTTTGAGGTGCTTGAATGACATAATTTGGAGTATTCTCTGATGTATGCTTTACCTTTATATGTTCATCCAGGAGCGAGAGAGAGATCACTTTTCTCAGTTTATAACAGAAGGCTTTACATCTTATTGTAAGAGGAAAAGAAGAGATAAGGTATAAAGAGGCTATAACTTTTTATACGATCTTTAATGTTCTTACGTTAAACTGGCTTTAGCATCATATGCATATAGATATATTTCAATCTTGGTGTGGATTATTACTCATATTTTGTTCTGTGGATTATTGCATAGCCAAGATTACAAGTGTTTCAATTAATCAAATTTGAAAAAACTAACCATGCATTTTTGTATTATGGTTAAAGCATCTATTTCTTGTATCTGGGAATGTGGGTCTATGGGAACAATGTGGAGATTCAAGCCTTATCAGAAATGTATAACAGACCACCTCATATCTACTCCTACAGCATAGGTGATATCCTTGATTGATGTTTCTAATATTGATTTAGTTTGTTTTTTTTTCCTTTGAACATCTTCTTACCTTGAATGAACCAAAATTTATTTGATGCAGAATCTATCAACATATTTCATGGAAGCTATAATACTGACACACCTCCCATAAGGCTTAGCTACCATCATGGGAATCATTACAATTCACTTATTGACCCACGTCGTTTGACAATTGGTGCTGGGCTTGGATTTAGCTGTCTTCAAGGGGTTTGTCTATATTCTTTTTTCTGCTTTCTTGCTTCTTTGTCCCTTGGTTAGAAGTTAGAACAATGCTATATTGCTTTGAGATATATCATTTTGTGACACTGAATTTGTATGCAAGGGTTTGATGGCAAAAAATTGTCAAATGTGAATATGGAGAATAAATTAGAATATGAAACCGTATTTGTGGTTGCAGACTAATGTGGACAAGGATCAAGTCAAGGCTGCTATTAAAGCTCAACAAGACCAACAGATTGATAATGCAAGTATTTTTGATAATTTGGAATTAGTTTGTCTGTGTGCTTAGGAATGTGATAGCTTACTAACGTAAGCTGTCATTTGTTAATTAAACTGCATACCAACAGGCACTCCTGGCGGAGGGGCGGTTCTACTCTGATCTGGAGCTTACTGAGAAGGAAATCGAGCGAATGGTGATGGAAGCTTCACGAGCTGAGTACCTTGGGAATGACAAGTTTAAGATGCATGTGGAGCGTGCTTCAACTGCGGAACCATCATCGTCTGGAGCTAGTACGTCTTGCAAAGATCTGAAAATCTAATATGTTAGGTAATGCTGTTGGTGATATATGGTGTATACTTGATGACATGGGGAGCATCGGGAAGTGAAAGCAGCAAAGTGGAGAGTTCGAAAGAGCAAGTTCTGAGCAGTGGGATGGAATTGGTGTTGTCAATGGGATTCAGTTATCTGCAGGCAATAGAAGCGTACAGCATATTGGGGGATGATGTGGAGTCCACGGTGTGTTATCTCCTAGAAACAGGGAGTAGCAGCAGACGCGAAGGCAAGGCAACATTCGTCTAAAAACTCTATTTGCCCTGTATCAAATAAATTTTCTGAAATCCCGAGAAATGTATGAATTATAATTAAATAATTTAAATAAAATTATTAACTTTTATTTTTAAAATTTTAATAGCCTATGACCTTGTTTGGCTTGGCAGTGGTGGTGTAGAATGACAAATAAGGACATGACAAATTTTATTGTTAAGTATTTGTTTGTTTATTGTATTTTATTTTATTGGGTGAAATTATTAAAATACAACATTATTATGAAGGAATTAAAACATTTATCATGTGAATATTTTTGAAAATTTAAATAAACAAATTTCTTAAATTTTTTATTTGTAAATATTAATATTGTGTAAATTAATAAATATTAATAGTGTATTAATATAATTTTAAAGTATATTTTTAGTGGTAATTATGTCATTCTTAGCATGTAAATTTGGGAGTAAAGTAGCCGTGTAGGCTAGTATACAGAAGAGTCTATTTCTTCTTCATTGTTTTGGAGACTATTTATAGGCAAGATTCTGTGTTAGGTAACATTAACGTGACGGATCTACTATTAGGCCATTATTATTGGATGCGTAGGGTGGAAGTCCTCGCTGGGATGAGGATGTTTGTGATGTGACATATTTTATTATTTTTTCTTATTTAAAATATGGAGTAGTTAAATTCGTGCGAAATTTGGTGACCGAAAAGGTCGCGGAAGACCGAATGCATGGAGGAGCGAGTGATGGCTACATTCTGGGGAACAGATGGGTAGTTTCCTTAAATGGCTTCCTTCCGCTGGACAAGGTGGTTAAGTCAAAAGGTGAAACTTCTGATGATATCCTGATCTATAACAAATGGAGTATGTTTCTTGAATAACTTGTCATGCTGTCACGTATTATAACAATGGGTGACTTAACAAATGCGTGTCATCACGTGCAAATATGTAGGTGCAGATTTAGTTGAAATAAAAGCAAAAAAGATGCGGGTAAGATTTCACGTTTCGTTTAGTAGTTGCAGAAAAGAGCCAGCAACTAAGTTGTAACACTCATAGCTTGAGATATAAATGGAAAACTTGCATTTCACTTCTTTTTTTGTGGTTTCTTCAACTTAATGATTATCTCTTACAATTATATTACATCTGATTCGGTTTCAAAAATGTTTTCAAGTCCTATTTTTGTCAAGTTTGTAATGTAAAATTTTCATGCAATCTTATCAACTATATTTTTCTTTTCTGGATTTTGGTTTGTCCAATGTAATAGATTTTATATCAACCTTTTTTAAACAAGTTCTGCATTAACCCCTTGCCCGTTAATATCTAAGGTTTAAGTTCCGATGGTAATATTATCAAAATAAAAAATGGTTTAAAAATATTTTATAATTAAATTTAAGTTAAAAAATATCATTATAAATTGAATTTAGCTGACTAGGTAAATTATCCCTTGCCCGGGTTTATTGGGTTGGCGGACGGATGGGCCTCTTAGGAGTATATTATTTCTGCCATGCTTAATAGAAGTTTATCAATTTAATATGCCTCTTAATAAAATGTTTAACACTGCATCTCGAGATTATGTAATCTGTTTTCTTTTTTCCCTAAAAATTACATATCAAATTTTATTGGGTTAAGTTTTATTTTATTTTTAGAATAAAAGTATTGATGAAAATTATTTTTTTATATAGTTCGTAATCGCCTTTTGGAATAATATCTATTTCAATATTTAAAGTTAAGTTTTCTCTTAAGTGTAAGGTTTCTTACTATTTTATAACCATAGTTGTTTGAATTGGATCAGATTGGTTGAGGTATTTGTTTAGAGAGAGGTATCAAATTGATTGATTCGAGAATCAGTATAGATTAATCAAATCGGACTAAAAAACCGATTGATTGGGATTTTTTTTATTTTATATTTTTTAATGATTTATTTAATTGAACCGAATGAACCACAAATCAGTGGCCTGATTGATTTAATCACTTCTTAATTTTGAAAGCATTGTTTATAATAGATCATTTTGATACTCTTATATTAAATAATTCATTTCCTCGTATTATTACAATGAGATTATCGTGGAAAACAAAAATTGAAAGCATTTTATTTGTTTTTCGTTGTTTGATTTTAACCAAACTCATATTGATATATTATGTTAACTAAAGTCAAAATATAAAATAGAGAAATATTGGAAGCAGTTTTATGAAATGGGAAATATTGCAAGGACCTTTGTAAGAATTTGGTGAATGATTTGAAAAAGGGTGATGTCAATCAAAGAAGCCCTATTGAGAGTAAGTAGGTTTAAGCAATCTTTTGAAAGTCTTTTGAAAAGTCTTTTGAAGTCTTCGGAAGTCTTTTGAAGTTCTTTTGAAAAATTTAAGTGTTTGGCATTCTTTGTAAAAAAATCTTTTGAGAAGTAAAATGTCTATTTTAGACATGATATTATAAAGTAACAAATATGTATTTAAATAATGTTTAAATTAGTTAATATTATGATATTTTAGCAAAAATATAAAAAATAATTTATTATAATTTATTATTAATATTTTAATAAATAATATTAATTTTAAATATTTTCCAAAGAATTAATATTAATTATTTATTAAATTTAATTAGAATATATAAAACAAGGATAAAAAAGTAAAATACCAAATAAAAGTCCTTTTGCTATGAAAAAAGCTAAAATTTTTGACTTCTCCATCTATAAAAAAGAACTTCTCAAAAGTTGAAAATTTTTTTTCCATTCCTCTTGTTCTTCATTCCTTTTTGCTAAAAAGTCCGTTTGGCCAAAAAAGTCCATCCTTAATGGAGCGCCGAACGAGGCCTAAGTGGAACATGGTTGGTGGCATTGGCAAAGTGCAGCTCTTCCAGCACGGCGGCTGCTTTCATTATCAACCACTTGAAAACTTAAAGTCTACTCTCAAGTGCATTCATCGCCTTAATTATCTTCAACCACCCTCCACTCTCTATTTTCTTCCCAGATTTTGGTTAATTTAATTGGTTGTATATATAAACTTTCAAATTAATTCCATCTTTTTATTATATTTACAATTGAGAATACAAGTTGTTGATGATTCTCTTTCATACATTAGTCAATTGGTTTGTTATATAACTAACAAAACCAAATAAAATTCAAAGGTTTAGCTGAACAAAGATAGGGTTCTCTGTAGACTCTTTTTTTTTTTTTTTTTTTTACTCTAAGGAGGGTTAATTAATTAATTAATCACACTTCTTTTCCACAGTTTATATTATTATTATTATTTATTTCTTTGACAAAATGGTTGGTCTCCCACTAATTAATATTATTAATTTTAACAAATATATTATATGTAAAAAGAGGGTGATTAAGATGGTACCATGTTGATATCTAATAATTATGACTTTTGACAAAGCAGCACACTGGCATTGAAAAAGAAGAGTTAGGTCAAAAGAAAATGGGGGATTGTTGTGAAAATTAAAACCCTTTTACGTCAGTGACAATGGTAGTGGACTCAACAATTAAGATATAAAATATATTTTTATTGAATATAAACTACAGTTTTAAAGAGGAATAAGATTTGAATAAAAATTAAAAGATGAAATACTAAAATCCTTCTTTTCAAATTGAGCGTGTGAGAATTTGAACACGCATAAAGCATGCGACATTTAAATTAAGTGGTGGTTACCAGGAATGAAAATATGGATGATGATTGACTCCTCATAGATGAAAAGTTGCATGTTTATCAAATCTAAATATTAATTCGATGGAAAAAAATATATGTAATTTAATTCAGCAGTCGGCTCGAGACTTTTTATCTTGTCTTCTACCTCTTGTAGTCAACCCAACAGGGTTTTGCTTCTGCCACCTGGCTGTCTTATCCTTTGCAAAAGCCAGATGAATGAATTTCTAATTTTATTTATTTACCTAAGAAAATAAAAATATTAAATAATGTAAGGGCAAAAAAGGAATGGAAACCAAGGAAGGTAAGACGTTGATATATTCAAAATTTCCATTATTTGAATGGAGAAGAGATATTTGGGAATAGTCCGTGTTTGACTGCCATTGAATTACCCAAAAATTTCACTTTCTTTTTACCACATTGAATCCCCTATAAAACCCAATTCCCCTCTCTGTCTTAAAACAACAAACAGATAAAGCAAATGAATTCCACAACATCCCTGCCCCTTCATCAAGGCGGCAACACCCCAATCTCCGCCCTCCATCCTGACATCTTCCAATCCCACATCCTCGCCCTTCTCGACGCCCCTTCCCTCGCCTCCCTTGCCTGTGTTTCCTCTCAATTACACGCCCTCTCCACCGATGATATTCTCTGGTTTAACATTTGTTCTTCCACTTGGCCGTCCCTCAACCATCCACGTCTTCAACAAATCATCTCTACTTTCCCCTCCGGCCACCGCTCATTCTTCTACGATTCTTTCCCCTTCCCCGATCTCCAACCGTTGAAGCTGGACGTCAACTCTTGCACTCTGCCAACGGAATTAATCTTCGCCGTTGATGTTTACTATCAAAACCAGGTTATTTATTCTAAACTCGAAGAAATGGACACGTCAAGCAGCTGGTTTTTGTGTTCCCCGTTCCGGGTGGATTTACTTGACCCGAAAGATTCGGCTTCGATGCCGGTAAAGTACCTCGGTGGTAGTCAATATGAAGCCTGGCTAAAACATTTGGAAGAGAACTTGAGTTTAAGCTGGATCATTATTAACCCGACCCGGAAGAAGGCGGTGAATGTGTCGAGTAGGAGAGCGGTTTCGGTGCAGCGGCACTGGTTGACAGGTGATGTGCAGGTGCGGTTTGGGACAGTGACAGCAGGAGATGAAGGGCGAGGATCATCCAGAGAGTTGGTAGAGTGTGGGGTAGTGGTCACGTGCTGCGGAAAAGAAGGAGGGGAAATGCACGTGAGGGAAGTGTGCATGGTAATGGAGGACATGGAAGGGAAAGGGTTGAATGGAAAGGAGAGTTTAGTCATTTTGGAAGGGATGATAGAGCAGGGGAGGAGGAAAGGAGGGGAGGGAAATGAAGGGAAAGTAAAATACGAGGAATTCCAAGAGAGGAAAAGGGAGAGGAAAGAAGAGAATCAAAGGAAAGAAAGGGTAATGGATTTGGTCTGCATTACGGTTGGCGTCGTGGGTTTTGTTTCCTTTTGGTCGGCTATATTGTTCAAGTAAAAACAATACCAATATTTACTGTATAGTAAAATATGAAATTCAAATTTGACAGTCAAATGTATAAATTTTTACCATGTCCAAAGTTCATGACATTAATTAATTACGATTAATTTGACCGACTACTTCAATTCAAAATGGATGTTGCTCTCAATGAGTTTTGTGCATTTAATAATCGGGCTTTACTTGGACTGCTCGCTCATGACTGCGACACAATATCTCTTCCTTAGATTCTAAGGGTTTGGTACCAATATTTCGTTTTGACGCCACATGGATGTTTCTGATTAAAATTATAATCATATTCATGTTTCATTATACATTATATTACAAATATTATATATATATTGGTAAAAAAAAGAGTAGCAAAAATCAACTACATCTACAGTTGTTGAAGATCTGTCAACAACAATGCTCGAAACTCGTTGGAGACTAAAAGTGCAAACCATATTTAAATCTTTAATAGTCATCTTCGTCAAGTAATCCGTAATCTTATTTTGATCCCTTTGAATATGTTAAAATCTAACTTGCTATCCATTCATAAGTAAAGAGTGGACGAGTCATACTGAAAGGCTATTATCTACTACATAACCATTGCTAATAATATCAATCAGAATGACATTCTCACTTTCCACTTTATTCTGTCTGAACCTTCCTTCCATTCAATAGAAAGTCCCTCATAGATCGTCCTTGCCTCGGTTTGAAAATTTTTTGATTTGCCAACTATTATTGTAAAGCCAAATAATCAAGTTCCATCTTGATTTCAGAACACCCCTTATTGTAGTATAGGATTTTTGAGGAAAAAAACCTCCATCAGTGTTAAGTTTCACCCAACCTGTTGATGGTAAATTATGGGTAGTTCTAAACATTATATCTTTTTAAAAACTTTTAAATACTTTCACAATTAAACTAAATTTAAAAAAAAGAATTGCATACAATAATCACTTAAAATATTTATGATATGATATTATTTTCTTTCTTGCAATATGTTTTATTCTAACATTAAAAAATTGGATTCAAATTTAAATACTTCAAACAAATTTTACATTCAGCACAACAAAAATCAAAGGACAAAGGGTTCATGGAAGCTTATAATTACGGCCCTATTATTAACTTAATTTAATCATATTATGAAATAATTAATTTAATTACTATATTATATACCTCATTATTAATCATATCATATAATAATTTAATTTAAATTGATTTAAGAATCATATATAAATATAATAATATTTAATTTTGTGGAATTCATTAGGTAAGAAAAGAGAAAGAGAAATAATTTAATTTAATTTTTTGTTTATATATATATATATATATCATTTATAAAGTAAGTAACATGAGCATTTTAAGAAACTTTTAATTCTAGGTTAGTTCCTTAAGTTTCAAATGTTTCCTTAATTCTTAGTGTATAATTATGAGCCACAATATTAACTTAATTTAATTATAATATATAGTATTAATTTAATTACCATGTCATTACCCTACTATTAACCACATCATATAATAATTTAACTTAAATTGATTTAGGAATCAAATCTAAACGTAACATTTATTTTTATCAAAATCGTCGGAAAAAAAAAAGGCAGAAGACAAGTAATTTTATTTTAATTTTTTGTTTATTATATATATATATATATATATATGATAACATACATACAAAAATCATATAATATTTACATATACTGGCAGATAAAAACTATATATGTTTAAGTTTAGGTAAAAGTTAAAAGAGTAAATATATTTGCACCAAAATTGAAATTAAAATAAATTACCGGCACCAGCCGGATAATAATAAACCCCGCCTGAGTTGTCAAAATTAGCATGTAATTGATTTTAACTACACATCAATTCTACTCTTCCGCACCATTTTTACTCATTCAAAGCTACTGCCTCCTTTTTTTTTTTTTTTTTAAATATTTGTTGCTTGCTAAGAAAGTTATTATCTATAAGAACACAATTCAACTATCAAAATTTGATTGTTAAATAAATGAGTATGAATAAATAATGTAAGCTTATTTTATTAAATGAATGAGTTTAAATAAATGTGTGTTCTGTTTGTTTTGTTCCCGAATAAATTTGCTTATTAACTCGTTTAAAGATAATATTTTCTTATAAAAATACTTACTATATATTTTCTTTTATTTTATATCTAAATTTAGTTGGTTTATTTTTTATTTGTGAACACGTTTGATTAATGTTCGTGAACATTAATTAAACATGTTTACAAACATTAAATGAACTGAGTCTGAATATACCAAATAATAAACAAACTAAATTTGAAAATAATATTAAAAATTTAAACAGACACGAATTGAATATGAATAACTTTTAAAAATAAGTAAACAGACACGAACAAAATTTTGATCATTTGAGCTCGGTTACTAAACACAAAATAACACAAGAAGCGATGAACAAAAACGTTAAAACTGTAGTGAAAAGAAGAAAGAATGAATGAGGTTTTTGGCCATTAGATCAAATTAAATTTATGGCTGAGATTGAAATAGAATTTTTTCTTCTTTCCTAATTTTCATACACAATAAAACACCAAAAGTTCCTAAAGCTTTCCTTTTAATTACCGTAGCTCAATTAAAAAAATGTTTTCCTCTGCTTTTTGTTCTTCATGGTAAAAACGGTTAATTCATATAGAACCGTATGCATTATATGAATAGAAAGTAAGCAATTGAGATCATTCAATACGATGTATGAACACAATATTAAAACTATAACTATTTTTTTTCATATTAATACATCTAAATAGTTAATTGTAGGTGAATTGAGACTATTAAATGTTCATATCCTACCAAAATATAAATTTGTTTAATTTCAAAAATATATTTAAAATGATTCATCAAAACATTAATTTACTCGTTGATTTGAAATCTTATCTAATCTTAAATAATCATAAAACATTTAATTTTTCTTAAAATAATCTAAAATAATCATAATTAAATTAAATTTTATTTTAAAATTAATTTTAGTGCTAATAAAATAAAAATTGTAAAATATAATACTAGTATATATAAAAGCATAATCCAATTGGTGTATAGGATTATTAGTCAACAGGGTAAAGGAGAGTCCACTTTATCCACTCATTTCTTACATGGCATAAAGCTATTGAATAAATTACCATCCAACAAAATCTTCCATCTCGACCTACGATCATACGATCCCACAAGCTTCCCAATATTCATGATCAATCAGTCACCACTTGCACTCAAAAGTCATACCCCCAGTAATGGCAGCTACATTTTCAAGCCCATCAACCGTTGTGCGCCTCGGCAGCGCCACCTCTTTATCATCCCCACCGAACAAAACCTGCCTCTCTTCAGGTACACTTTTTTATTTATCATGAACAGTGAGACCCAAATTCGTAAAATACCGTAAAACAATAACGTACATTTTGTCTATCACTTTTCGACTCAATGGTAAAGTTGAGATTTTCAAGAATTCTGAGCTCTCAAATATGAGTTTCACCTGTGTAAAACATACGTGGGTGAGTTTAAATTTAACTTAATGCTATCAATAATTGGTTGATATAATTGTAAATTGTATTTTTAGTTGTGTGTTGAGTGTCGAAACTATTTTTTTGTTTGGAAAACGGGCCGACTTTAAAAAGAAAAACGGAGTCGCCACCAATCTTTTTTGAAGTGTGATTGGGCCACTTATAAAACATTTTGGTCTACGAATTTTAAGAAAACGGGCTCGGGAGTCGGTTACGCACGAGGAAGGGTTAGCACCCTCGCAACGCCCAAAATTGGTACCGTATTGATTGATTAATGTCATTAATATCGAAAATTAGAAAATATTTTAAAGTATGAAAAAAAATGTTTGGATGACTCGTATTGGATATCAAAATTCTCTTGTTCCGAAAAGCTGAAATATCATGTCCAAAGACGATAGGACACGATGCTTCAAACTCTCGATACTGAGATCATTTTATGATTTCAAAATACATGTAGTGCAATTTGAAAAGGGTATTTCACTACTTGGCTAAACTAAAACCAAACCCAAAGACGATTGGGTACGATTCCTTGGATTTCCAATCATGAAATATTGCCCTTATTTAAGAAATACGATACAAAAATCATGAAGGATATCTAGTTGTTTAGATGAATGTAAAATCGAAATCCAAACGATTGGGCACGAATTTCTTGAACTTCCAAACACGAAATATTGCCTTATTTTCAAAAATACAATTGAAATCTTTAAAGGACATTTAGTGATTCGACGAGCGAAAAATCGAAGCCAAAGACGATTGGGCACGATTTCGAACTTCCACACACAAAATTACCTTTATGAAACATGATTAAAATCTTTAAAGGATATTTAGTGATCTAGACGAGCGAAAAATCGAAACCCAACATGATTGGGCACGATTTCGGACTTCTAAATCTGAAATATTACCTTCGTAAAAGCCCATTTTATGCATTTTCTTTAAAAACAAAATAAAAATCTTGAAATGTGACCACGGTAATAACAAGGAAAAAAAAATAATACCGAGGAATATAATAATAATAGGAAAATAATTAAAAAAAACTATAGCAGTAATAATATTAAAATAATAATAATAATAATAAAATAATAGTAATAAAAATAACAATATATTAATAATAATAAAGTAATAAAAGTACCAGTAGAATAATAATAGCATTAATAACAAAACATAGTAATAATATAAAAAAAATAGCAGCAGTGAGGAAAAAAGAGTAACCTTAAGGGTAATAAAACTAATAGTAAAAACAGCAATAGTAATAGTAAAGGAAATAAAATAATAATTATATGGGAAAATAATAATAGATGTACTACATATATAATAAGATAGAAAAACGATTTTAATAATAATAATAGTAATATATGCAAAATAGGTCTTGATAATAACAAATATAATACTAATAATAAATATAACCATAGTCATAATAATATGTATATGATAATAATAATAATAATAATAAATAATAAATAATAAGAAAATAAGATAATAATAGTATTAATAAAACAGTAATAATAAAAATATTAAATATAATAATATATATATATATAAATAGTAAAAATAACACTAAAAATGATAAAAAATGACAGTAATAAAATAATAAGCAAAAGAAAATAAGAAAAAAGGACTAAATTAAGCTAAAAATGAAAACTCGGGGCGAATTTTAAAGAAAATAGAAGGATTAGGGGCCGAATTGCAACACGCAAGAAACCTAGGGGGGCCAAAACAGCAATAAACCCTCCTCTGAAGCAGGCGTTTAAGCGGGACTTAATTGAAACTGGAAAATTATTGGGCCACAATCGAGAATAAAAAACACGATTATGAAACCTCAAAAAGCGGAGGGCTAAGCGCGCAATTAGCCCTTCCAAAGCAAAACACGCGATCTTAGCCCCATGCAGGTCGGGTTTGGTCGAGGCCCAAAAGCGACGCTTTTGGCCTCGACCTGATGCCCAAAAGCAATGCTTTTATAACAGTATAAAAGGTAAGTTTTTGGCTTTGAAATTTCATTTGTGTTTCATTAGAGAAGAGAGGGGGGAAAGAAAAAGAAAAAAGTGCTCTCTCCCCAGCCCAACGTCCGGCCGACTCTCCGACGCCGATTGTCAAACCCGTCATCGTCACGCCAATCAAGCGCCTGATGGTTTGAATTTAAAAAGTAAGTTCTTTTTTTTTAAAAAAAAAACTCCTATCGTTTTTTTTAAAAGAAAGAAAACCCGAAAACAGATTCGGAAAAGGAAAAAAATAAAAAATAAAAAAAAACGAAAAAGGGAAAAAAGTTGAACCTTTGTTTTTTCTCGTATTTCTCTGAACTCTCTTTTGTTTACAAGTGTGTTACTTTTTTTTATCTCTCCAAAAAACCCTAATCTCCCTATTTTGATTTCTGTTGCGGCTTTTATAGCCTCTATTTTACAATCGATTTGTTTCCTGTTTTGTAGGTTCGTGGTAGATCTGGTTTCTAACGTGGCACCGTGGTGGCGCGAGTTGCGGACGTGACCGTTCGGAGGTGGATCTTGCTGGCGCAGGTCATGCGGCGCTAGGACTCTCCGCCGACTTAGGGTTTTTTCTTTCTTTGGGTTTGGGCCAGTTTTGGGCCTTTTATTCTTTTTGGTTATTGGGCTCCGAGTTTTTTTTAAAAAATTGGGCCTTACATTGAGTTTTAAGTGAGTGAATGTATGATTTCAGGGTTTTTGAAATCAAGTGTGTAGGAATCCTTTGAGGCTGGCCGTTGCTTGCGGGAGAAAGTTCACATGGTAAGTTGTGACAGTAAAATGTTGATTTGTGAGTATTAATATGATGCTTCGTGGGATTAAATTGTTAATTGTGATTGGATAATGGGAAGCTTTGAGAGGGACTGGCTGCGTAGGGACTTCAACGTAATAGGATTTGGGCTGATCGGATGGATTGCTCCGTCAAGCACACCGGCAATCAATGGCAAGAGCTTGACGGGGCTTTTGTTTGATAGCATTGGAACCGAGCTTGCTCACTTCCCTACTCCTATTACATCTCAGTTTTGGTAAGTATATTCTACACTATGTCTTTTGCTATAGATTTTTCAATGCCATTTGTACTTTGGGTTCATAATTTGTAGACAAGTTTAGCCCATTTTCCAGTATGGGCCTGACCATTAGACCATGGAACCATCTTGGCCACTTTGTTCTTTGTTGAATTGATTTTTAAAATTTTTTTGGACACATTACCCAAACCAATTGAATTTGAATTCTTTTTCATTAATTTTTTATCATACCTGATTTTTTTTTTGATATAATATCTAAAATTATTTATAAACTTCTTCGGCCTTTAAATAAGATATAATATTTAAAATTACTTATTTAAACTTTGAATCTTATTCACTTTATCAGTAAACCAACCTTTAAATAAGAGGATAAAGATTTGATTTATTTTCTTAATATTGGTTTCAATTGTTGTTACTCAAACAAAAAATTCAATTACACATCCTCTTACACTTGGGACTGTTCATCATTCTTACATTTGGACAAATTGGGTTCAAGGGAAGGACTGAGGACTACTTTTAATTCTTATTATTTTCTTTTAACCTGTAATTATTTATGAAATATGATATTATTTTGGTTTTATTTCTTTCTTAAATTCAACTCTCTTTTATCTTCCTTCATTTCCCTATTATTGCAATGCACTTTTTGTCCCTTTCAATGCAAAAAAAAACCGGATTCTCGTAACTAAAATTAATTCCCATTTCTTTTGACTTTTGGGCTATACTAAAAAGTTAATTTTTTTTAATTATCGGAAAATATATTATGGAGGTGTTTGTATTAAGAGTTTAATTACATTTTACCTCCTCTATTAAAAAATTGGTAAATTAGTTCCTACATGTTAGATCAAAGAGTAAACTAGTTCTTCTTTTAAAAATTTCATTTATTTCTACCGTTAAAAACTAGTGTTCGTATATTAGCATGAGGTACACATGGTATGTCCCATGTCATTATTTGGTTATTCTATCAGCTACATCAGTTTTTAACAGTACAAATGGATGGAATTTTTAACATAAATGACCAATTTATTCTTTAATCTAACATACAATGACTAATTTGCCTATTTTTAATAGAGAGACAAGATGCAATCTAACCCTTAATATAAGAACTTCATGGCACTTTTACCAAAAAATATTATATTAAATATTTTTTTTCATGTAGAACATTGTTAACTAATAAAACAAGCATTTTATTTTTTAAAAAAAAACCAAGCATTTTAATTCAATGATAATTGCATATATTTTTCCTCAAAAAATTAGTATAATTAGGATTTATATCAAATTTTTGATTAAATCAGAAAAAAACAGTTGATTTTTCGAGCAACTTGATCAAGTGGTAGTCAAACAACAGCAAATAATAAAATACGCAATTTATATTGTGAGGTATTATTAAGAGAGTTGATCGAGTAACTTCAAACATATATAAATGATGATTTAAATCCTACAACTAATTATGTAAAACTTCATACTCATATTAAAATTTAAATCAGTGTTGTGTAACAAATTCAATATAAACAAATAGAGTAAGAGTAAAGTAATATAAGGAAGATTAAGTTGATGCCTCATCAAAATTTTTATCAACCCAAAATCGTCCATTCACACTAAGTTCATTATCTCATGATTTTTACTCATTAACAATGTTTTATGCTTAATTTCCTTCATTTCTTCCTTTATGATTAAAGTGATTACAAGTATGACAATTATTTCTCATATTTCCACATTATGAATAAGTATTATTTTGTTTCTTATCTTCTTGTTTTGGAAAAATTCAATTAACAACAGTGAAATTCGATTTATGATATTTATAGTAATAATTTTTTTTTGAAAAGTACTCCTACCTTGTGCAAGACAATTTGTATCGTTTTTGACTTTCAACTGAATGACCTTCGCCACTAAGCTTATAGCTCGAATTGCATTGAGTAACACGAACTAAATACAAAACAATAAATAGTTTAATTACTTCATGTAGGAAAGTAATTCTCAATAGAAATTATAATTTTCAGAAATTATAGTTTATTATTTGAAAATAAATTCTCATTACTTTTTGACAAAATAACAATATATAAAACTCATGTGTAAAAATTTATGTAAATAACTCTACCAATATCATTTATTTATAGAAAGAGATAAGAAAATTGTGGTTGAACAAAAATAACATAAATAGCATTAACTAATAAAAACACCGTATATAATAGTTTATTTATAGAAAGAGATAAAGAGAATATCAAAACTGCATTGAAGACGATAAGAATTTCTTTCACAACTTTTTTTCCCTTTGGATTCATTGAGAGAGCATAACGAGAGTATGCTTCATTTCTTTCGTTGATATCAAAATTGACGTTAAAGAGAAAATCACTATCTGGTTGATGGCTTTCCCAATATTTTTGTCCTCCGTCTCCTCTCCTCTCTTCTCTACAATTCCTTTTAAAAAAAAAAAAAAATTATTGCTAAATTTAAGTGGGCAAGATTTCTTTCCTTCACAGCTTTCAATATTTGCTTGAAAGTGAAAATAGGGTTGCAAAGTTTGGTAAAGAGTTGAAGAGTTGCTTGCTTCTTTTATGTTGATTTGGACAAACCAATGAACCAACTTTTTAATTAATTTATCTAAATTATATTTTAGGCTTAAAACATCATTTCCACTTTCGAGTTTTTTGGTTTAAATTAGTACTTAAAATTATATTTTGTTACCATTTCATTCCACTACCATTTAAAAAAAAAAAAACTGATTGAAATGGAGCCCAATTAGAATGTGCCACATGGCACAATTAAGAAGTATCATATGGCATCTATATGTATTAACAATAAAAATAGATTAAAAATAAAAAAAATTAAAAAAATATTAGGTCAACAACCAATCAACGACCGACCAATAGTTAAGGGTTAAATTTAACCATTCACATTTATAAATTCTATCAATTTGATCCCCAAACTTCCTAGAAGGGTTAAATTTATTAAATTATTTAGAATTAGGATCAAATTGATAGAATATGTAAGTGTTGAAGACTAAATGTGTTATTATACCAGTTAGAAAAAAAGGCTTTCTATTATCAAATTAATCGCGTATAACCAAAACAAGAACGAATTCAAACGTTAGTGTCTAAATAAAAAAAAAAGTTAAATGACTAAAGCAAGAACACAAATATAATTGGATGACCATTTATATAGTTTTTATGATTAATATTTTACAAATCAATCATTAGATTTAGTGATATGATTATTTGTTATGCATCTATAGTTTCAAATCATTATGATATCATTAACATCTATATCTATATTATTATTTAAAATTTTGATTGAGTTGATGTCACTCTCAATCGGGTCTCAACTAAAATATAATTTTAAGGATATTTTTACATACAATTTAGAAAAATACATGCATATATGATACTTTAAAATTAGTTCTTGCAAATATATTATCGCATGTGCAATGCCATGTCAACTTACTATTTCTACATATTAAAATTTTAAAATATACAATTTTAAAATTTTAGTCTTAACTACATGGTAACTATTGAATTCATTAAGTTATGATATTTTCAAAATCCGTTGCTGCAAACATATTATCGCATGTGCAATGCCATGTCAACTTACTATTTCCACATATTACTCACAAAAATGCAATTAATAAATTATACAAATGTTGTTTATATTAAGAATGAAAAAATGAAATTTGAAAAATATAACGGCTAAAAATGATCCAGAACATGGGCTAAATCGACTATTTGGTCGGGACTAAAATTTTAAAATTAAAAAATACAAAGAATAAAAATTGACCAATTCGAAAAACAAAAGATTAAAGATAATTAAATCAAAGTTGGTAACTAAATCCAATATGAATGTAGAAAAAATTAAAATTAAAGATTATGAAAGCATGTAAATTTAATTTAATTTTATTTTATAAATTATATTAAGGGTTTGTATTTGATACATTAATAACATATTCTTTATTCTATATTATTGACCCTAGTTACGAGATCTCAAAACTCCCGTGACAATGTATTAATATATTTATAGCTACCATGTTGAGTTTGAAATTTTGAATGATGGGTCGAAAATTGGAAGGAATGAGAAGTGATATATAGAAGGTTTAGATGAAATTAGTTTAATTAAAGGGTTTTTAAACTCATTAAAGACTTGGACCTACATGTTATGAATAAGAGATTAATTGGTAAAAGTTTACTGGTTTTACATAATATCAAGTAGGTGAAGTTACTGAAATTTTTAATGATATTAGGCTTTAAGTAGGGATCCTTTTATTGGATTTGGAAGCTTCATTCAACATTGTGGAAAATGTGTACCACGAAAATTTAATTTAATGGTTTTAATATTAAAAATAGTAAGAAATTTTCATGGTCAATATTTGTCTCCAAATAAATTTTCATTTAAAAGAATATATTTAAATTATTTCTTTTTATCTAAAAGCATCTAAATAATATAAATTATTATAATATTAAGATTAAAATTATGAAATTATTATAAAATAGAGAATAAATAGAGTACAACCTAAGATAAAGTATAAATATCTATAATATGTATGACATGTTGCTTCATTAAAAATTTTATCTGGAAAGCTCAGTGGGATAAAATCCCAATTAAGAGAAAAAGAGTACAACACATATTTACTATCTCTCATGACAACATCACATAATATCTTATATTCTACTTATCCCAATATTAGATATTAGTTTTTCAAATGATAACTTGAATAGATTTTATAAACATTTATATCATTATTCTTCTAATAAAAGTCATGAGTGGAGAAGAATTTTGGGAAAATATATTTTGGTCTCTTCAAGAGTTCTAACAATAATCATAATCAACTTTGACCATGATCCTTTTATGATAATACCTATGTTCCAATCAAATCATTAGATATTTATGCAAATATATTTAACAATTTCACGTTAATTTCTATATGCTTCTGGCAATATTCTAAATCCTTCAAGGATTTTAATATAAACTTCACTATGTAGTTTTTCATATAAAATGTTGTAACAATAAACATTAGATGCATGCCAAATCTTTCATGAACTGCCATATCAATAAGATACCTAAAGTTTATTGCATCCACCATAAAATGATATTATACCTATGCTGAGACTTAGCAAAAAACTTTTAACTTTTTCCTTATTTTGTTTTCACAAAACTACTCATTTGTACCCCAAACCTTTAGATGTTTAGACTATTGGTCAAAAACTTCACAAATTTAATTTTACTTGAATTGCGTTTTTCTATTTTGGTCAATCTACTTCATGTCTATATTTCTCAACAAAGTTATTCAATATCCTCATTTTTTTTCATTATTTCAACATTGCAAAATCGTTGTCGATAAGTTTTCATGTTCATGGTTCCATAGTTTTTTCTATTGGCGTAACTTATCAAGATTTCTTTATTTTCATCTTTAGGTACCTAAATCTCTTCTAGAGTTCTAATAATTAATTATGTCTTGGGTCTGTTCAGGAGCTAACTCCACTATATAACCAGTTAGATTTTTTATTTTGTTTTGCAAGAATTTTCATCTTTGGGACCAATTATTTTACTATGTTTCAGGCATGCATTACTTTCATTTATTCTAATAGATTGTCCTGTTGAGACTTCAAAACATCAGTTGGTATATAACACTTGGTTGTTCTCATTTTGGTTAGTAAATGCATCTATCAATTAACTTGCAATAAAGTGAATTATCTTTTGAATTTCTGGTTCAAATTGCTTTCTATGAGGATCTAGATAATGATAATTCATTCTAAGTAATTATTTCATCCAATTGTTACTTCTATCCCCTTAATATTAGGAAAACTATCAAATAAAAATAGTAATAAATCACATCATATTTGAATCTCTAGTTCAATCAAAATATTTAATAATAAAAAGAGACCCATAATTAATAAATATACCCAACTTTCTTTGAATACCCATTTTGTGCATTGTGGTGGGGCAACATGAACTTAAATTGCACATTCGAAAAATTCTAAAATAGGTTGTGTAACACCCTTCACCCATATCCATCGTCGGAAAGGGGTTACGAGGTATTACCAGACGAAACATAACTTCCGAATATATAATCATATGCATAATTTTTTGGAAACTCTTAAAACAGATAATTATTAATAAACTAACATAATTTGAAAACACACAACAAAGCATCTAAATTTACTACTCAACTGGTCAAAAACCAAATACAATTGTCGAATATAAACAAGTTAAATTCATATGCTTTAAAATACATATAGGAATTATACTTTTCCAAATCACAAGACCATATTAAGTCATTTTATATTCGGCTATTAAATAAAAGTACACTATGAATCAAATTTTATACCTATCATTATAAAACCAAAGTATTAGCCATATATGCACAAAATCCCATTTCTCAATAAAACCAAATACAAGACATATTCGAATCAATAAATTCATGAGTAAAATATCAAACATAAACATACTTAAATATACCAAAACCAAATCAACCAAAACCACAACCAAACATAATCATCAAGCCAAAATATAAATTCCAAGATGGACAAGCCATTTTCGCATGGCTTATACATATATATATATACAACTTCAACCATGTTCGAAAAGTAGTATAGCCTATACATGCCATAAATTTCTAATTCAACTTTTAAAAGTACCGAAAGCAGTCGATAGTGTGATAAACTTCGCTGACGATCCCCGACCCTGCAACTAGTCTCCAAAATCTATAAATAGAAGTAAAAATACACACACAGAGTAAGCTATCATAGCTTAGTAAGTCATAAGCAAATATTAACTCAATAAAAATAATAATTTAATAATACATAACCAAACCATACTTGTAAATTCAAATATCCACATATAACTAAACATGAATTAAGTTTTGTCCAAACACGCATCCGTTCTTTATCCAAAATCATCTTTCATACTCAATATCAATAGAAATTTCATTTGACCGAATACATACTATCATAATACATTTATACAATTCACATTTCCTTAGTCATAATTTCACATTCAATTACCATATAGACAAATGCACATATAAACTTTAACATGAGTATGAAATTCACATTTCCATATCATACATATATTTATATCATTAAACCGGATATGACCAATCATATACTTAAACATATGGTTTCATTCACTTCATTCATAGCTTAATTTTTAATTCAAATATTATGTCAATGGAATTGATAATTTATTAAGGTATAACCAAGCCATACTTATGAAATTTAATTACCAAACATTTATCTACACATAAATTATAACATTTCCAAACAAACATTGATTCATTAACATGTTTAATATCCCATAGACCTTATTTTGCCAAATATATATATATATATTTCCCTATAAACACATTCAAGGTTCACATTTCAAATACCTACTAATCGAGTGCACATAAATCCTTTAACATCAATATGAATTTCACATTTCAATTTATTCCTCATGTAACATTAGGCCGAATATAAGCTCAAAAATCAAACATTAGTATCACATATTTATGCATTAATCCACATATAGATTTTCATATACACATTCACTGCCATTAACGTCATTTATAACTTGTATCACATATCCAATAATCAACTTACCTTATTTCTTAAAAGGTAATAAATTGTCACATACCTGCTCACTTTAACTCATTTGACACATTTGATTACTTTTACCATTGCTCACGTAAAATTTGCTAGGCATAAAGCATAATATAATACACCGGCACAGAGCCTGCTAGGCAATAAGCTTGATATAATTCACCAGCATAAAGCCTAGGCATAAAGCCTGATATTATACACCAGCACAAAGCCTGCTAGGCGTAAAGCCCAATATTATACACCGGCACAAAGCCTGCTAGGCATAAAGCCCAATATTATACACCGGTACAAAGCCTACTGGACATAAAGCTCGATATTATACACCGGTACAAAGCCTGCTAGGCATAAAGCTCGATATTGTACACCGGCACAAAGTCTGCTAGGCATAAAGCCCGATATCACTGATAAAAAGTGTAATATCCCGGGTTAAGGGCTATTTTATTTTGGCATTGTTTGCATGTTAATGGCTTGTTATGTTGTTGTTTGTGTGGTTTCGAGGCTTAGTTGTAGGCTAGGAGTGAGCCTGAGTAGGTGGGAAAATTTTAGTTTTAAGCCTTTGGGTGAGAGGAGCTGAAGGAGTTGGGGGTTATATATATTATTTGTTGAATTGTGGCATAACAAAGGAGTTGGTGGAGTGGCAAGCATGCGCCACTTAGAGCTTGTGTTTGGCGTCAATTGCAAGGGGTGAGGTCCTGAGTTCAAGCTGCGAAAATCCCACAATTTTGGCTTCCATTTTGACGGCATGGAGGGGATGAGTTGTAGGCAGTTCAAACTCTGCCTTGGACTAAGTCTTCCTATTCAAACGGTGGGTGGAGAGTGATTGTAGGAGGTGGACTAATTCAAAGAGATTTGAATTAGTGGCTTGGGAGTGTTTGGGGGGAGGTTGGCCGATTTTGAGGAGATTTTGGGGGAGGTTGGCCGGTAGGTAAGTGTTGTGAGAGAGTGGGAGTGTGCCGAATTTTGGCATTTGGTAAGTGTGCATTTTCGGTCTTAGGGGATAGCAAATTAAGCTCTTTCATTTTGTCAAAAACAAGCCGATTCTCTTTTAGTCAAAAGCTAAGCAAACCTCAAAATACTTCTTCTCTTTTCTCCTTTAACCAGATGCTCAAGTAGCTTATTGCCAAAACCGAAACTAGCACCTTGCTTTCTCAACTAGAGCCGAAACTAGCTTCTCTTACTCTCCTTTTTCCCGCTCATATTTTTCTTCTCTTGGGCCAAAACCCAAACATTTGTGTGCGAAATTTTGCCTTGTTTCTTTCTTCTTCTTTTCATTGTGCAAAGAACCTAGCATCCCATTTTCATCTTTTTTTCTTTTGAAACCTTGATAGCGAAAGTCTCCCCAAAACTTTCTTCTCCATTTCCTTTTCTTTTCCAAGAAAGAACCGTAGGTGTTTCTCCTTTTCTCTTTCCATTTTATTTCTTGGCGAATATCAACCCATTTCTTCTCATCTATACTCTCTTTCTTTTCACCCAAAGCGAAAGTAGGAGTGTTAACATCTAGTAGAATCTCTCTCTCTCTAGTGGTGTTTTGTTGGTAGAATATTGGTTGTTGTTGGGTCTTTGGTGTTCAATCGGTCTTGTAAGGGGTAAGTGGTTGGCGAATGGCCATTTCTTCTCTTTCTTGTACTTTGCGAATTTTAGTGTGTTTAAGGCGATTTGACATCTGTTAAAAAGGAGTAACGTTCAATTTTGGTAATCGTTTCCATATAGGGCCTTTGGATTTGAAGCGGCCGATTGGAGAAGCCAAGTGGTAAGTAGTGGTAAGAGATTATCTTGATAGTCTATTCTTTTAGAATTCTATAAGCCAAGTTTCAATGGATTAACGGTTCTTTTTAGGGTGTGCCGATTGTTCAAGAGGAACCATTGTCGATTCGAGTTTGGTAGGAAACCAAATCAAGTTAAGGTAAGGTTAATCGATATACCCTTTTGGTTTAAATGGTTATGGCCGAATGGTTTAAGTGTTAATCCTTGTTGGCGATTGTAGGCTCGGGGTTGTCGAGGTGATCAAGGGCGTGACCGATTCTTAGGGTTAACATCTTAGCTATTTCGTGTGTAAACCAACACACTATCTTAAGCGAGTAATGTGATAACTTTGATTGTGTAAATGAAACAGGTGTGGTTGATCGCTTTAATATCCATTGAGGTATGGATCTGATTCGGTAAGTCCGTTTCATTATGAGATATGTGATGGTATGTGGTAACATGATTATTGGTGTACATACTTTGAGATGCCATATTAAGCATGTGAGCATGATAGCATGATTGCACGATTTTGCATTTAGTATGATATGCTATTGGGTGATATGAGAAGAGGGGAGTATGATATCCGTGTCTTTGAGACACCGTGTCTTTGGGACACGGAGGTTTGGCACCTCCAGGTGGTTTGGTACCACATATTTTGTGACTTTGGGTCACGGAGGTTTAGCACCTCGGCGTCTCGTCGATGGCTTAGCACCACGGTGGGTTGGCCCCACGATTGATTATCTGGGATTGACGCCGGTGATTTGGTATCACACGATGGGTTGGCCCCATCATCGGTTTGTGATTGCGGTCACGGTGATTTGGTATCACTGCTTGTGTCTTTGGGACACGGAGGTTTAGCACCTCATTCGACTCGTCCACGTGGTTTGACACCACCGTGGGTTGGCCCCACTTATGAGATACGGGATTGTCGCTAGTGATTTGGTATCACACGATGGGTTGGCCCCATCATTGGATTATTTGTGACTTGGTCACCGGTGGTTTAGTACCACATTATGGATATCGTGACTTTGGGTCACGGTGGTTTAGCACCACCGGTGGTTTGGTACCACACGGGGTAGAAAAGGTGATATGGTGGTTAGGATCGGGTGCATTATTTGCATTACTTTGCTATGATATGTGTTGGCATGTTATCTGGGAGAGGATTTACACTTGAGTCTTGCGACTCACTCTCTCCTTTGACATTTCGGTGACACCTAGACGCGGACATGGAGCCGGGATGGACTCGAGGTGCTCATGCCATGCTTAAATAAGGAGTTGCTCAGACTTTTATTAATTTGGTACTTAAGCATATTCATTGCTATTTGGTTTTATTTGGGTTTGTAAATGGCCTCTTAAAATTATGTTTTGCTATGTTTATGTTTAAAGTAGATTTTAATATGCCTTAACAAATTAATTGGGTTAAAATGTGCTAAATCTTGGAAAGACAACGATTTCAAAACTACCAAAAGCGATATTTTTAAGCTATACCATCGGGTATCACACTATAATCTGGGATAAAAAGAACTCAAATGTTTTTCTAACTTAAACTCGATTTTCTACTAAGTTAAAAATGTTATAGTAATAATAAGAGACAACTTAAACTTCTTAACGAGATAAACTGGTTTACCTACCCATCGAGTAAGTTTTAAAATTTTCGGGTTTTCAAATACATCATGATTTCAATCAAACCTACTCAAGTTTTTCTTCAAATACACAATTTAGCGAAGTGTTTTCCTCAAACTTTCAAACTTAAACCTAAACCTCTCAAAACCCTTTTCCTGTGACATACCGATCGATCGTGGTGTGTTGGCCGGGTTTAAGTGTTACAATTGTGGTATCGAGCCAAGTTCAAAGGCTTTCATTTGTGGGCTCGAGGCCCAAAATGTTTTCAAAAGTCTGTTTTAAGTGTTATGTTTTAAAAAGTATGGTGTGAAAGGCATGGCAACCGAGTCTCCGGCACCAATCCGCCCAGGTAAGTACCCCTTACTAATGTTTGTAATAATGATATTGATGAGATGTGATTGAATGGCTAGTGATAGTAAGACTACCTTAGAGACTGAAACTGATAGGACTCTGTGGACTCGCGAAAACGAAACTTCTTTAATAAGCAATATTCATAAGACTTTACTTTTAAACAGTGGAATAATTACTGATACATAAAATTCTTTAAATCACACAAGATTTAGTCATGAGTACCCGAGGTGGACGTGGTCGTGGACGAGGTCGCGGTAGGATGATGCTTTCGAACCCGTAGGTTACGTGAAGTCGAAAATGAGATCTGGGATTCCGCCACCAGGTAGAGGTGGTGAGTTTGAGAACAGTGGGGGACGACGCAGTGTCACTGACGATCTTTGCGGGTTCGGAAAGGGTAGCTAGAGTAGGTGGAGCGTAGGAGCTAGGAAATCGTTGAGCGACTTGAGCAAACGAAATTTGAATTCTTTGAGGTGTCTCGGGTGTTACTCTAACCTTCTTGAATATTGGTGGAAGCGAGCAGAGCGGATAATGGACGATCTGACTGATCTGAAGAAAAATTAAAGGGATCGTATCACTTCTCGAGATGAGTCATACCAGTGGTGGCTCCTTTTCGGGAACAATACTGCAGCAGAAGATCGACTTGGGACTATTTTCGGTGCTTATCGGAAAAAAATGCGTGGGAGCTAATTACATTAATGAGCAACGGAAAGCATTTACGAGGTTAGTTCGAGTAACTGCGTCGTAATCGAATCTGGCGAGTTTTTGAGGTGAGTCGGTATGTCAGGGGTATGGTGGCTACTGATCATGAGAGGTGTGTTCATTTTGAGGATGGCCTGCGAGACGAATTAAGATTATTGATTGCGCCTCAGCAGGAGCGTGAATTTGCCGTTCTGGTTGAAAAGGCGAAAGTAGCCGAGGTATTAAAGAGTCCGTGAGGCAAGGCATGGATAGGAACAAACACAAAGGAGTTTTGGATCTTACGGGTCATCGGTGTCAATGAGAAAAGGGCTAGACCGAAGTGGGCGAATCGATCGGATAGGTTTGTTCTTCGCTAGGCAAGGACCGCCTTGATGTAACCGTTATGGGAAAGCTCATTGGGGAGGATGTTAGGCCCGATGGTAAAGGTTTGTTTTGAGTGTGGCTCATTGGACCACCGTGTGAGGGAATTTGTCCGCAAGTTGGCTAGGATTGATCAGAGTCGTAGGCCGTACTCGGTATAGGAATAACGGACCACCACCGAGAGAGCCGAGGTAATGGCGAGAGGAGGTAATGGTTACGGTCGGTAGTGGAGCACCGGCGGTGCAGTAGTTACGAGGCCGACAATTTGGGGTTGGTGTATCTTTGCGAGGCACCGAGAGGAGGCGGCCTTGCCGGACGTCATGCCAGATGCGTTTTAATCTTTGGTTCTCCATTTATTGCTTTGATTGATGTGGGTTCAACACATTCATATGTTGCAAGTAGCATAGTGAAGACCATGGATTTAGACTACGAGATATCTTCTAGGCGGATGATCGTAATAAGCCTCAGGTCACTCTGTAGTTGTAGATAAGTTTTGTATAGAGATGTACCTCTAGAACTCCAAGGGGTAGTGTTCGTGGTGATCGATGGAGCGCCATTTGGGGAGTTCGATCGATTCTCGGGATGGACCGGTGGTTAAGTACCAGTGAGAGTTGGATTGTGACTAAGCGCATGGTTCTGGCTACACCGAGGTGATGAGGTAGTTCTAATCGGTAATAGAAGGAATTATTTGTCCAATGTGGTATCTGCTTTGAAAGTCGAGAAGATGGTCGAGAAAGAGGTGCGAAGCATATGTGATTCATGTGTATGCCTTGGAGGCTAAAGTGCACTCTGGAGGCGGTTGGACGATTAGGGAATTTGTTGATGTGTTTCTGAGGAGCTTAGGGTTTGCCACGGATCGTGAGGTAGAGTTCTGGATAGATCATTGCGGGCTGCGCCCGTATCTATAACTCCGTGCAGGATGGCACCTAAAGAGTTAGTGGAGCTTAAGGCTCGAGATCCGAGTTGTTGGACCGAGGCTTTATTAAGCCAAGTGTTTACGCCTTGAGGGGCGCGATACTCTTTGTCAAGAAGAAAGAGCGGTACTATGCGGATGTGTATAGACTACATGCCAATCGAATAAGTGGCGATCAAAAATAAGTATCCTTGCCTCGGATAGATGACTTGTTTGATCAATTTGAAGGCGCGTCGATTTTCTCGAAGATCGACTTAAGGTCAGGTATCACCGATTAAGGGTAAAGAGGCGGATATCGCAAGACGGTATTTAGTACTCGGTATGGGCACTTTGAGTTCTTAGTTATGCCGTTTGGATTAACTAACTACCAAGACCTTCATGGATATAATGAATAGGGTGTTCCAACGATATCTAGATCGATTCGTAGTGGTTTTACCGACGACATCTTGGTATATTCAAGGGCGAGGAGGAACATGATGCGCATTTGTGGGTGGTATTGCGATTTTGAGGAGAAACAACTCTATCACGAAGTTGATAAATCGAGTTACGGCTTAAGGAGGTGGCGTTCTTGGGTCATGTGGTATCGGTGAGGGATTAGAGTGGATCCTCGTAAGATAGAGCGATTTTGAATTGGAAGCCGCCTAAGTCGATGGCCGAGATTCGAGTTTTACGGGCTTGGCGGGATACTACTAAAGATTTGTAGAGGTTTCTCATTGATCGCAAAGACCGATGACTAAATTATTGAGAAAGGGGTTAGTTTATTTGGGTGAAAGCGGCGGAGAGCTTCGATAAGTTGAAGAAGATTTTGACGAAGCTCGATTACGATTCAACTTTGAGGTCGGTAAGAAATTCACGATGTCTTCGCGATGCATCACATATGGGTTTGGGTTGTGTCTTTGATGCAAGAAGGGAAGGTTGTGGCTTACGCGTCTCGGCGGTGATGCCACATGAGGTAAATTATCAACGCATGATCCGGAGTTAGCGGTACGTAGTTTTACCTTAAAGATATGGAGGCATTACTTATGCGGAGAGAGATCGATAGTCTACGGATCATAAGAGTCTAAAGTACCTTCCGACTCGAAAGACTTGAATCGAGGCAGTAGCAGATGGATTGAGTGAAAGACTACGATTGCTCAATTGAGTATCATCCCGGCAAGGCTAACGTTGTGGCGACGCGTTGAGTCGTAAGGTTGTTTGGTTTAAGAGCATTGTTTGCCCACTTGAGTTTGTATGGCGACGGAGTATTCTGGCGGAGCGAGTTAAGCTACTTGGGTTGAGCGGATCGGAAAGCGATTGTTGGATGAGGTTTTGGCGCGCAGAGGACACAAGTCTGAGAATGATGGTTTGGAGGGTTCTGACTTGTCTAGTAATGGGGTCTTTGTGTTTTGAAAAGCTTGTATGCCGAGAGATCTTGAGTTAAGCGAAGATTCTTGGGATGCACATAGCGACCCTACGCTATGCATCCTGGAGGTAGCAAAATGTATAGGGATCTCGAGAAAGCGATTACGGTGGTAGATCGAAAAAGGAAGTGACGAGTTTGTAGGAAGTGTCGACATGTCGGTGAGTCAAGGTGAGCATCGATTCTGCGTCGAGGTTGCTTGACCGATGAAGATTCCTCGATGGAAGTGGGAAAGGATAACTATGGATTTCGTCGGTGGATTACCTCTTCGCCAAGTAAGAAAGATTGATTTGGGTAATTGTAGATCGATGACTAAATCAGCTCACTTTATTCCGGTGAGGTGGATTACTCACTTGAGAGGTTGGCGGTATGTATGTGTCGAGATTGTGAGGCGCACGGGTGCCGATGTCGATCATCTCGAATAGGGATCCCGATTCACGTCAAGGTTACGAAAGCGTTGCATCGAGCTCTGGTACGCGATTGGATTTCAAAGACATTTCATCCATGATGACAGGCGATCGGAAAGGTTATCTGATCTTGGAGGACATGTTACGGTGTGTTTTGGACTTGAGGGTAGTTGGGAGGAGTATCTACCGTTAGCTGAATTCGCCTACAACAATAGTTACCAAGCAAGCATCAAGATGGCACCATATGAGGCGTTATGCGGAGGGAAATGTCGCTCACCTACTTGTTGGACGAGTTAAGTGAGCGTCAATTGTTGGGGCGAGTTGATTCTTGAGGCCAAGATAAGGTTAAGTTGATTCGAGCTCGATTGAAAGAAGTTTGGACCGTGAAGTCTATACCGATCTTAAGCGGAGATATTGAATTTCTTTGTGGGAGATCGGGTTTTCCGAAGGTCTCGTCATGGAAGAAAGTGTTAAGGTTAGGAGGAAAGGCAAAGTCGAGTCCGAGGTTTATTGGCCGTATAAGGTCTTGAGACGAGTGGGACGATGGCGTGTCGACTTGAGTTGCCGCGAGCTAAGTCGATTCTAGCGTATTCCATGTTTCGATGCTTGGCGTTATCGCTCAGATCCATCGCATGTAGTGGCGATGGAAGAGATTGAGGTAAATCCAGATTTGACCATGGAGGAAGAACTGTCTGATTTTGGATCGGGATGTGAAGGTTTTGCGTGGAAAGTGCATGCCTCGTTAAGGTTCTTTGGCGGAATCATGGCGTGGAAAAAGCTACTTGGGAACCCGAGGATGTGATGAGACAACAATACCATAACTCTTGATCGATCTGTAATTTCGAGGTGAAATTATTTTTAAGGGGTAGAAGCGTAATATCCGGGTTAAGGGCTATTTTATTTTGGCATTGTTTGCATGTTAATGGCTTGTTATGTTGTTGTTTGTGTGGTTTGAGGCTTAGTTATAGGCTAGGAGTGAGCTGAGTAGGTGGGAAAATTTTAGTTTTAAGCCTTTGGGTGAGAGGAGTGAAGGAGTTAGGGGTTATATATATTATTTGTTGAATTGTGGCATAACAAAAGAGTTGGTGGAGTGGCAAGCATGCATGCTTAGAGCTTGTGTTTGGCGTCAATTGCAAGGGTGAGTCTTCAAGCTGCGAAAATCCCACAATTTTGGCTCCCATTTTGACGGCATAGAGGGGAGGAGTTGTAGGCAGTTCAAACTCTGCCTTGGACTAAGTCTTCCTATTCAAACGGTGGGTGGAGAGTGATTGTAGGAGGTGGACTAATTCAAAGAGATTTGAATTAGTGGCTTGGGAGTGTTTGGGGGAGGTTGGCGGTTTGAGAAGATTTTGGGGAGGTTGGCGGTAGGTAAGTGTTGTGAGAGAGTGGGAGTGTGCGATTTTGGCATTTGCTAAGTGTGCATTTTCGGTCTTAGGGATAGCAAATTAAGCTCTTTCATTTTTGTCAAAAACAAGCCGATTCTCTTTTAGTCAAAAGCTAGCGCAAACCTCAAAATACTTCTTCTCTTTTTCTCCTTTAACCGAATGCTCAAGTAGCTTATTGCCAAAACCGAAACTAGCACCTTGCTTTCTCAACTAGATAAAACTAGCTTCTCTTACTCTCCTTTTCCTCGCTCATATTTTTCTTCTCTTGGGCAAAACCCAAACACTTGTGTGCAAATTTTGCCTTGTTTCTTTCTTCTTCTTTTCATTGTGCAAAGCCAACCTAGCATCCCATTTTCATCTCTTTTTCTTTTGAAACCTTGAAAGCGAAAGTCTCCCCAAAACTTTCTTCTCCATTTCCTTTTCTTTTCCAAGAAAGAACCGTAGGTGCTTCTCCTTTTCTCTTTCCATTTCATTTCTTGGCGAATATCAACCCATTTCTTCTCATCTATACTCTCTTTTCTTTTCACCCAAAGCCGAAAGTAGGAGTGTTAACATCTAGGCCGAATCTCTCCTCTCCTAGTGGTGTTTTGTTGGCCGAATATTGGTTGTTGTTGGGTGCTGGTGTTCAATCGGTCTTGTAAGGGGTAAGTGGTTGGCCGAATGGCCATTTCTTCTCTTTCTTGTACTTTGCCAAATTTTAGTGTGTTTAAGGGCGATTTGACATCTGTTAAAAGGAGTAACGTTCAATTTTGGTAATCATTTCCATATAGGGCCTTTGGATTTGAAGCGGTAGATTGGAGAAGCCAAGTGGTAAGTAGTGGTAAGAGATTATCTTGATAGTCTATTCTTTTAGAATTCTATAAGCCAAGTTTCAATGGATTAACGGTTCTTTTTAGAGTGTGCGATTGTTCAAAGAGGAACCATTGTCGATTCGGGTTTGGTAGAAACCAAATCAAGTTAAGGTAAGGGTTAATCGATATACCCTTTGGTTTAAATGGTTATGGCGAATGGTTTAAGTGTTAATCCCTTGTTGGCGATTGTAGGCTCGGGGTTGTCGAGGTGATCAAGGGGCGTGACCGATTCTTAGGGTTAACATCTTATTTATTTCGTGTGTAAACCAACACACTTTCTTAAGCGAGTAATGTGATAACTGATTGTGTAAATGAAAGCGGTGTGGTTGGATGCTTTAATATCCATTGAGGTATGGATACGGATTCGGTAAGTCCGTTTCATTATGAGATATGTGATGGTATGTGGTAACATGATTATTGGTGTACATACTTTGAGATGCCATATTAAGCATGTGAGCATGATAGCATGATTACACGATTTTGCATTTAGTATGATATGCTATTGGGTGATATGAGAGGAGGGGAGTATGATATCCGTGTCTTTGGGACCTTTGTGTCTTTGGGACACCGAGGTTTGGCACCTCCAGTGGTTTGGTACCACATATTTTGTGACTTTGGGTCACGGAGGTTTGGCA
Organism: Gossypium rotundifolium; assembly: GCA_025506655.1. Classification (NCBI taxonomy): domain Eukaryota; kingdom Viridiplantae; phylum Streptophyta; class Magnoliopsida; order Malvales; family Malvaceae; genus Gossypium; species Gossypium rotundifolium. The sequence continues at coordinate 37,871,238 of CP106728.1, forward strand.
CCTCGCGTCTCGTCCAGTGGCTTATGACCACGGTGGGTTGGCCCACATTGATTATACTGGATTGGCCTTGATGATTTGGTATCACTGCGATGGGTTGGCCCCATCATCGGTTTGTGATTGCGGTCACGGTGATTTAGTATCACACTGTGTCTTTGGGACACCAGAGGTTTGCACCTCATTGCGACTCGTCCACGTGGTTTGACACCACCGTGGGTTGGCCCCACTTATGAGATCTGGGATTGTCGCTAGTGATTTGGTATCACACGATGGGTTGGCCCCATCATTGGATTATTGTGACTTGGTCACGGTGGTTTAGTACCACATTATGGATATCGTGACTTTGGGTCACCAGTGGTTTAGCACCACCGGTGGTTTGGTACCACACGGGGTAGAAAAGGTGATATGGTGGTTAGGATCGGGTGCATTATTTGCATTACTTTGCTATGATATGTGTTGGCATGTTATCTAGGGAGAGGATTTACACTGCTTGAGTCTTGCGACTCACTCTCTCCTTTGACATTTCAGGTGACACCTAGATGCGGACATGGGCCGGATGGACTCGAGTGCTCATGCCATGCTTAAATAAGGAGTTGCTCGGACTTTTATTAATTTGGTACTTAAGCATATTCATTGCTATTTGGTTTTATTTGGGTTTGTAAATGGCCTCTTAAAATTATGTTTTGCTATGTTTATGTTTAAAGTAGATTTTAATATGCCTTAACAAATTAATTGGGTTAAAATGTGCTAAATCTTGGAAAGACAACGATTTCAAAACTACCAAAAGCGATATTTTAAGCTATACCATCGGTATCACACTATAATCACGGGATAAAAAGAACTCAAATGTTTTTCTAACTTAAACTCGATTTTCTACTAAGTCAAAAATGTTATAGTAATAATAAGAGACAACTTAAACTTCTTAACGAGATAAACCCGTTTTACCTACCCATCGGAGTAAGTTTTTAAAATTTCCGGGTTTTCAAATACATCATCAGATTTCAATCAAACCTACTCAAGTTTTTCTTCAAATACACAATTTAGCGAAGTGTTTTCCTCAAACTTTCAAACTTAAACCTAAACCTCTCAAAACCCTTTTCCTGTGACATACCAGATTCAATCGTGGTGTGTTGACCGGTTTAAGGGTGTTACAAAAATTCATCTTACACATAATTCATATATCGAAAATCTTAACTAATCCTTAAGGTTCATATGAAGCTTTTCAAACATCTATCTCAATTGAATCGAACTTGTTCCCAAATCTCATAAACATTTATACATTTGGCTAAGTCAAATAAAAAATCATATATTTATTTCTACATGTATACTTCACATTTTATAAAATTTAGTACGTCTTTTTGCTTATAAACTTACCTCGGACAACGGTAATCGGAATAGGACGATTAATCGACGATTTTAGTTTTCCTCCGATCCAAATCCGATTTTTTTGGTTCTTGATCTAAATGTATTCAAAATAAACTAATTCAATATAATTTCATTCAATTTAGTCTAAGAACACATAAATAGGCAAATTATCATTTTACCCCTAACATTTTCACTTTTTACAACTTAGTCCCTATTGCACAAAACATAAAATACACAAAATTTCAGCATACCCATGTTGAGCCGAATTTTACCCACTCTCAAACAAATCCAATATTTCATTTATTTCACATTTTAGTCCTTAAAATTATTATTTTTATAATTTAGTCCTAATTGCTCAAAATCATCAAAAACTCGAATACAAAACACGTTAATCTAAAACATATCTTTCATATTTCATCATTAAACAAAAAAAATCACAAGCTTTCAACAATGGCATAATTCAAAATATTCACCAAAATAAAAAATTCAAGTATGAGTCTTGTAGATAACTTAGCAACGATCTCAAAAACATAAAAATTATAAAAAATCAAAACCTAAACATACCTCAATTTGCTTAAACAAGGGCCGAACTCAAGGCTTTCTTATTTCTTTTTCTTTTCTTTTCATTTCGGTTCATAAAAAGATGAAAACATGGCTTTTAATTATGTTTATCTTATTATAATAACTTTATAATATAATATATATTATTTAACCTTTATAAATAATATAAAAACTATATATAATATAAACATAATGCCGTCCACTATATTTATTAATGGAAAAATTGCAACATAAATCTCCCTATTAAAAAGACAACAACAATTAGGCACTTTCATAATTAACCATCAAATTTTTATTTTACGCGATTAAGCCCTTTTATCAAATTAAGCACTCAAACAATAAAATTAATTCATGAAACTTTTACACATGTAAATTCACACATAATTAACATAGAAAATAATATTAAAATATTTTTTGGACTCTTATTTGTGGTTCCGAAACCACTATTCCGATTAGGGTCAAAATCGGGCTGTTACAACTCTCCCCTTAGGAATTTTTGTCCCCGAAAATCTTACCGATGAATAGGTTCGAATAACGCTCTTTCATTGCATCATTTGGCTCCCATATTGCTTCCTCAACTCTGTGTTTATGCCACAGTACTTTAACTAACAGAATTTTCTTATTTGAAATTCTTTAACCTCACGAGCCAGAATACGAATCGGTTCTTCTTCATATGTCATATCGGACTTAATCTCAATCTCTGTCGGACTAATTACATGTAAGGGATCGGATCAGTATCTATGGAGTATCAAAACATGGAATATATTGTGAACCTTTTCTAATTCAGGTGGCAACAATAGTCTATAAGCAACCGACCCAATACGCTCTATAATCTCATACAATCCGATATACCTCAGACTCAACTTGCCTTTACAACCAAAATCTGAGTATTTTCTTCCACGTGAGACTTTCAAAAACACTTTATTTTCAATCTGAAACTCTATATCTTTTTGTTTCAAGTCTGCATACGATTTCTAACAATTCAATGCTGTTTTCAAACTATCTCGAATCACTTTCACATCATATATATATTTCAAATTCACACATAGCTTTGAATTTCAAATCTCTTTAATCTCACAACTAAAATTCTGATCTGACTTCCATTGTACATCATCCCTAGCTGAAACTGCTTATAACTGTATTAAATTGTTTCCATTGTCTACTCACATTCTCTGACGGTTTTAATCCTGAGAATCATTTTCTCACAAAACTCGATCCTGAAGTAACGGAGTTTGATATCTGCTTATAATAGCAACAGTCTTTCTTAGTTACTTTGCAATTTTAAAACATAGTGACAAATAAATATTTCGAGAATTTGGTTGGCGTTTCCTGATTTCAATGTAATTTCATACTCACATATTACTGTAATCTCTTTTAGAATTACCATATAAATTTTAGATCTCAATCCAAAACAATGATAACTGACACCATAAACAGATTTGCCAACTCAGAAACGAATAACTTAACTATTTTATCAAAAGAGAAAATCTATACTTACAGAGAGATTTCTTCATACAATTAACCATATTTCATGCAATTCCATCTTTTTCAATGATAAAGATAATCCCAATACAAAATTCATCAATTCACCATTTCTATAATCAACAAAGTCAGATATATCACATTTCACACTCATCATCTATATCATATCTCAAACTGTTGTGCATCTTGTTAATCTCATATGAACACCACCGAGAGTTTCTTATAGCAGTTGTTGCATATTCGTAGAACTTTTTCAGTATACACACTCTATCTCAAAATAACAAATAATTATCTATACCACATCTGAGGTTCTGAATCAGAAATCAATTTATGTTGAACTCCTTTTTAACTTATAATTTGCTGACACATTTATGAATTTCACAACTTCACTATATAAATATTTATTTAGCCTCCAATTCAACTAACAACTATTCTTTACCTGATAAAATCGATCATGTATTCATCACCTAATCAAAACATTTGAAACTATAATCCTTTTCCTCAGATAAGAATCATTCCGATGGATATAATTCGGTATCAAGTCTTCAAGAATACGAGTTTTTCTTCTAGACTATCCCTCAATTCACACATGCACATTCAAAGTTTATTTCCAGTCAAGTGGATAGATTCAGACACATATAACCCAATTATCTTTTTAATCAAATAATTCAAATCAAACTAAACCACTGAATTAGTCTTTTTGATGAAATCTTTTCTTCTCGTTAAAAAGGATAACCCAGACATATTGTTTCATAAATTTGATATTATTCTTCTATCATTTTCACTTTTATCAATGTCGGACCTTCACGAGAACTAGAAAAGAGTTTATAATGAAGTTATCTCGTATATTAATCATCAAAACTCTGAATTATACTGAAATCACCTTAATCAAATAGAAATCATTAGACCTTAATCAGAACGATATCTCAACCCTATAAATAGATATTATCCCAACTGTTAATGAAGCATTTGAACATAGAGAAGTATCAAATATGATTTAAATAGCAATCATTACAGAAACATAACTTCTATAACTTTGAGGACGATACCACTGTACTCTCACATTTCAAGCCAGAAATTAAGATCATAATAGAAATAGTCATCTTTGTCAAATAGAGATCTTTTGTAGATAATCACATGGAACCATGAAAAAACCAGAATAGTAAAATTTCAGTATATAGAGTCACACAGGATATCTAAAAATTACAACCCATATATAATGATATAAAATTTTGAGAATATCCTAGAAAATGTCCAGAAAGAACGATGTCATCTTTAAATACTAAAATCTACAATAACAGAAACATTATATTCTTCATATATGTTTTCAACAGAACAATAGCCAGTAGAAACAGAATATTACTCTCATACAGATTTTACCATCGACTTCCATATCTACTCAATGAAACAAATTATCGGAGAAAGGCATAACAATGTCGAATATAATCCAAATAGATTTTAGTGCTTTCATCTATTATTATGTTTAGCTAATGTTCTTATACAATAAGAATTTCATCTTTGTCGAAACCAATTTTTTCCTTGTTTTAAAAAAAGGGGATCAACTTTAAAATGACAAATGAAAATGGAGTCGCCACCAATCTTTTATTTGAGGTGTGATCGAATCACCTTGAGATGGATTATTTTAATAAAATATTTTGATTTATTAAAATAATAATTTTGGTCTACGAAATCTAAGAAAATCGGTTCAGGAGTCGGTTACGTACGAGGAAGGATTAGCACCCTCACAACGCCCAAAATTGGTACCAAATTGATTAATTGATGTCCTAACGTTGAGAGTTTCAAAGATTTTAAAATTACAACCTTTTTTGACCCATTTGAAGATACTCGAGTTTGAATATTAAGATTTTTTGGTTCCGAAGGAATAAAATATCACATCCAGCACGTTAGGATGCAACAATTTAAGTCTTTGAATTCTAAATCATCCCAAAATTCTCAAAACTCATGCATTGAGATTTTGAAAGGGTATTTCATTATTTGGGAACAAACGGAGAATCGAAACCCAGCACATTAGGGCACGATCTCTCGAATTTCCAAACACAAAATATTGACTTGTTTTTTAATTTAAGAAAATATGGATGATATTTCGAAAGGATATTTAGTTACTTGGTCAAACGAAAAATCAAAACCTAGCACATTAGGGCACGATCTCTCGGATTTCCAAACACGAAACATTACCTTATTTTGAAGTTGAGAACACATGACTGAAATATTAAAAGGATATTCGGTTATTTGGTCAAACGAAAAATCAAAATCCAGTACGTTAGGGCACGATCTCTCGAATTTCCAAACACGAAATATTGCTTTGTTTTTTAATTTAAGAAAATATGGATGATATTTCGAAAGGATGTTTTTGTTGGCTGCTTCCACTGCACCATTCATCTTTGGGCGATACGGCGACGAGTTGTGGTGTCTAATCTTGAACTGACTACAGACCTCTACTATCATACTGTTCTTCAGGTTGAGTGCATTGTCTGATATGGTCTTTTCAGGCATCCCATATCGATATATGATTTCCTTTTTTAAGAATCTGCTAACTTCTGATTTAGTGACGTTGGCGTATGAAGCAGCTTCTACCCACTTGGTGAAGTAATCAATGACCACAAAAATAAATCGATGCCCATTCGAAGCTTTCGGCGAAATTAGTCCAATAACATCCATGCCCCACATGGAAAAGGGCCATAGGGAAGTCATAACGTGCAGGGGTAAAGGAGACACATGAATCTTGTCCCCATAAATCTGGCATTTGTGACATCTCTTTGCATGGTTGATACAGTCTCCTTCCATAGTTGACCAATAGTACCCAAATCTCATAATCTGTCTGGCCATTGTAAAGCCCTTGACGTGAGTCCCACAGACACCCTCATGGACTTCTTCTAGGATTTTCTTAGCTTCAATAGCATCCAAACATCTCAAAAGTACTTGATCCTTTCTTCTTTTATACAAGACCTCCCCGTCTAAGACATAATCATAGGCTAGCCTTCTCAATGTCCTTTTGTCATTCTAAGTTTCATGTTCAGGATATTCACGATTTTTCATGTACCGTAATATATTGTGATACCAAGGGTGATTATCTCTTTCCTCTTCATCCACATTATAGCAATGGGCTGGAGCTTCGTAGATACTTATTTGGATAGGCTTTACATCCTCCTGTTTGCCCACTTTGATCATGGAGGCCAAAGTGGCCAAAGCATCCGCCATCTAGTTTTCTTCTCGTGGGAGGTAACTAAAAGTGATATCATTAAACTCTTCAATTAACCCCATAACTATCCTTCGATAATTGATCAATTTGGGGTCTCTTGTCTCCCATTCGCCTTTGAGTTGGTAGATCACTAGTGTAGAGTCTCCATATACTTCTAGCACTTTGATTCTATGCTCCGTAGCTACCCGGAGTCCTATGATACACGCTTCAATTCTGCCATATTATTCGTACAATCAAAATCTAGTTTGCAAGTGAATGGGTAATGATCTCCATTTAGGGATACTAAGACTGCTCCAATTTTATTACCGACAGCATTTGATGCTTCGTCGAAGTTTATCTTCCAAAGATAATTCTTTAGGGTGTTTTCCTTCATTGCCGCTACATATATTAAATTTTCGTTGGGGAAATCAAAATTTAATGGCTCATAATCTTCTAAAGCTCTGCTAGCTAGAAAGTCTGCTATTGCGCTCCCTTTCATAACTTTTTGACTCATATAGACGATGTCGAATTCAGAAAGCAGGATTTGCCATCTGGCCATCCTTTCATTTAAAGCAGTTGACTCCATCATGTACTTTAGGGGGTCTAATTTCGAGATTAACCAGGTCATGTGATATAGCATATATTGTCTCAATCTTCGACTCGTCCAAATCAGGGCATAACACAATTTCTCAATTGGCGAATATCTCATCTCACACTCAATGAATTTCTTGTTGAGGTAGTATATCGCCTTTTCTTTTCTTCCCGAATCATCGTGTTGACCCAGCACACATCCCATAGAGTAATCAAACACCGTCAAATAAAGGATTAATGGCTTATTCGGGCATGGGGGTGACAATACTAGAGGGTTTGACAAGTACTATTTGACCCTATCGAAAGCTTTCTGGCATTCATCATCCCACACGCCAGGATTATGTTTCTTCAGAAGACGAAATATGGGATCACATTTCTCGATTAACTGTGAAATGAATCGAGCAATGTAATTTAACCTTCCCAAGAAACCTCGAACTTCTTTTTGAGTACGTGGTAGAGGTAATTCTTGCATAACTCGGACCTTGTCTGAGTCAATCTTGATTCCTTTCCTCTGACTATGAAGCCTAGCAATTTGCCAGATCTAGCTCCAAAAGTACATTTCGTTGGGTTGAGCATCAGTTGGAATTTTCTCAACCTCAGGAATAGTTTCCTCAAAACTCGAATGTGTTCATCTTCTGTTCTAGACTTTGCAATCATATCGTCCACATAGACTTCGATTTCTTTATGCATCAAGTCATGGAACAAAGTCACCATGGCCCTTTGGTATGTAGCTACCGTGTTTTTCAACCCAAATGGCATTATTTTATAACAGAACGTACCCAATAAGGTTATGAAGGTAGTTTTTCCCATGTCCTGAGGGTGCATCTTTATCTGATTGTACCCCGAGAACCCATCCATGAATGAAAACAACGAATAACCTACCGTATTATCCACTAGAGTATCAATGTGGGGTAATAGAAAATTATCCTTCGGGCTAGCTTTATTTAGGTTTCTATAATCTACACACATTCGCACTTTTCCATCTTTCTTAGGGACAAGCATGATGTTGGCTACCCATTCTGAATATTTGATCTCTTGCAAGAATCCGACATCAAACTATTTTTTGACTTCCTCCTTTATTTTTAGCACAATATCTAACCTCATCCTTTGGAGCTTCTGCTGAACTGGCTTGCAATCCTCTTTTATGGGAAGGCGGTGTACTACATGTCAGTGCTTAACCCCGGCATAGCTTGGTATGACCACGCATCCTTGAATTCTTGAAGTAAATTTACGAGGTCTCGCTTCATTTTTTCGATTATGCACGTTCCAATTTTCACTTCCTTTCGCTCTTCCAAGGTCACGACCTCCATTGTCTCTTCATGAAGTAGAATTTGTTTTTCCTCTTGTTCTACCATTCTTAACAAGTCTAGAGATAAGCCACAGTCTATGTCATCTTCAAAGTCTTGGGATCCCTCTAAACACACGTCTTGCTCAAAAGGGGATTTTGATCCAATAGCAGCATCGCTCATGTCGTTAATATCTGGGAATCTGTTGTAGTTACAAATGAATATACAAAAAATGAAAAATTTAAGAATAATTATTTGTACAATATGATTATGAAAAATAAAAGAATATTTGGAATAAAGAATGATTGTTTGTATAATATGATTATGGATGAATTGGAAAGAATAAAGAATATTTGCTCAAAAAATTCAGAAGCGTTTTCATTAAATTAAAGATTTTTGGGACATAAGCCTTTTTCACAAAGAATGCTTATTACTCCTAGGCCTAGAGCAATAACTGTTCTGAGACATTACTCTGAAATAGTTCTAAACACTATAAGGATCTCCTCTGCAGTCCAATTATCTAGAATACTCCTATGTTTAAAGGGGCGGATGCCCGACAAGTTCTCCCTTTCAATTGCCTCTTCTGATATGGCATTAATGTAGGCACTGCCCAACATTGCTATAATGTCTTCTTCTTTTGGCATCTTCTACTAAGCATGAATGACCCTTCCGACACAAAGGTTTTGGATATGTGTGGAATTATCATTGGCTCTCACCTAACTTTCTCTTCGTTCAATCGTGCTCTTCTCCTCTCTTACTTCTTTTTGAGTTCCTTCTTTCTTTGTCTCGCGTCTGGCTTAAACTCTAAGCCTAAGCGGTCTTGTTTTCCCTTTAGCAACGGTACCTCAACCTTTCATTGGAGGTATTTTTCTAGCCCTTTTCCTGGCAAAGCTCATTTTCCTAAGGTCATTTGCAATCCCATTCTTGTGGTTTTAGAGATTTTTGGGATCAAAATTTTGTTTCCTTCCGTAATAAAGACTATATTTATGAATTCCAAAGATCAAAAAGAGTACTCGATTGCCTCATCATTCGTCTCCAGATATGGTGCATCGCTGGTCATATCGGCTATAATATCCTCTTCGGCCTTTATTATTACTTGCCGGCCTTCTAACACTAACTTCAGTTCCTGATGTAATGATGAAGGTACCGCTCCCGCTGAGTGAATCCATGGCCTTCCTAGTAAACAATTATAAGAGGGTTTGATATCCATGACCAAGAAGTCCACTTCATATGTTGTCAGACTAATTAGTAGTGGTATTTGGATCCTTCCCATAACTCTTATTTGCGTGCCCTAAATGTGTTCTAGCACTTTTTCATGTGGGAACTATCCACAAGTAATCTGTTTAATGTGAATAAGGGTAATACATTTAATGCCGACTGTTGTTTATCAAAACCCCTAGCAGTATGTACCCTTTGCATCTAGTGGTAATATGCAAAGCCTTAGTAGATCCTCTGTCGCCCTGCGAAATTTCATCATCGTTGAAGTAAATAAAATTATCAGCGTTTATATTGTTAACTAGTCGATCCAGCTTATTAACTGAGATATCATTTGCAACATATGTCTCATTCAAGACCTTCATTAGTGCATTTCTGTGTACCTCCAAACTCTTAAGCAAAGCTAACACAGATATGCGTGTTGGCTATTTGTGTAGTTGTTCTACAACACAAGATTCAATTGTATTTCAAAAAGGTTTTAGCTTCCACTTCTCTATACACTCATTGATGGGAGACTTAGGCTCGACTGACTTTTCTTTCTCTTGCTCCACCATTGAAGCTTTCTCTTTTACCATATTGTAGCATCTCCCACTACGAGTATGGGAACCTATATCTTGATGCTCCTCTGAAGCACTAGCTGGATTCTCTTTTCCTCGGATCGTCACATTACAATCATAGTTCCAAGGGACTCTCTTGCTATCCCTATACGGAAAAACTGCTGGCTTTTGAATTATAACTCATGATGCTACATGTGTCCTGGCTTCATTGACTCTTGGCTTCGAGATGATTACTACTGGGCGGTTGCCCTTTTGGACCCGTTCCATTGATCCTTCCTCTGAAGCATAAGCCTCCCGTTCTTTTGATCCCTCAATCCTCTCGTAAAATTCTATCTCTTTATTATCCATCAAGTTTTGCAATATGGCTCTAAACCAAGGGCATTCTTGGATTCTATGCCCCTCTCTATTATAGAACTTGCAATGGTTCCTCTTTCCTTTAGACCTCTCTTCCGATTTCAACTTGATCAGTTCTCTCTCCACCATCTCCTTTCAGACTTGTCTCAATGGGATTTTGACTTCTGCAACCTTATGTTTGACTTTCCTACTCCCACCTTCATTTATTCCATTTACTCCTTGATCAGTATGATTAGGCAAGGGATTACCTGCTACGTTTGGTACATGTGGGTCACCAAACTTCACAATCCCCATTTTTATTAGCTTTTGGACAACTTTCTTGAACGTGGTGCAATTCTCAATTGAATGCCCCGAGATTCCAGCATGATATTCACACTGGGCGTTTGCGTCATACCACTTGGAAAATGGGGGTTGCAACGGCGTCAAGTAGAAAGGGGCCACCACATGTGCATCAAAGAGGTTTTGGTACAATTCTCTATACGTCATGGGTATAGGTGTGAACTGTATCCTCTCGTTGTTCACCCTTGTGCTGGATTCCTGCCTTGGGGGACCTTGATGATTAATGGTTGCTACTTTTGGCTGGCTCACCGTGATTGCTCTCGAATGACCCTTGTTATGCATACTCATGTTATTCACCTCATTCTCCCTCCTTCTCGGGGCTGATCTCTTGGTGCCTTCCCCTATTTTAATCTTCCCACATCTTATCGTATTTTCTATCATCTCCCAGACATTACGATATCAGAAAAGCTTTTAGTAGTGTTTCCCAACATGTGGTTGATGAAAGGAGCCTTTAAAGTACTAATGAAGAGCATAGTTGTCTCTTTCTCTAAGAGTAGGGGTTGGACTTGAGTCGCCACCTCTCTCCATCGCTGGGCATACTACCTAAGGCTCTCGTTTGTCTTTTTCTCCATGTTTTGGAGTGTAATCCTATTGGATGCTATGTCTGTCATGTAGTTGTACTGTTTCATGAAAGCTTGAGCCAAGTCTTTCCATGAGCCAATTTAGGAATGGGTTAAATGATTGTACCACTTGGTAGCAGGCTCGATCGGACTTTCTTGAAAACAATGGATTAACAATTGGTCGATGTTGACATATCCTGCCATTCTCCGATAGAACATCATTATGTGAGCTTCAAGACAGCTAGTCCCATTGAATTTCTCGAACTCTGGCATTTTAAACTTCAGTGGGAGCACCAGATCTGGGACCAAGCTTAAATCCTTCACATCGATCTCGCAACGGTAATCAGTAGTTTCAATTATTTTAAACTTCTCCTTCAGCCACTTACATCTCTTTTCTATTTGCCTTTGGGATTCTATCGTCACTCTTTCCTCTCCTACCACTTCATCCAAGTCAAGAACAGTTGGATTGTTTGAATTATGGCCAGGGCTAGAGCCTGAGCCAGCCTAAAAATTTATCGGTGTCGAGGCTCCGTCCTGAATTTGTTGTTGCCTGATAGAGACAGATAGCTTTTGTGGATTTATTTTTGGTGGTGCATGTACATGCATTAGAGTAAACCGGGAGATGTTGAGGATACTCAGTATTCCCGTCAACATTAACCATGGGGCTTTTTCCTTTATCCATAAGCCCATTTAACAGCTGCGTCATCTGAGTCATTTGGGTCATCATATTCCTCTGTGACTCCATCATTTTGTCCATCATATCATGCTGGATTTTCACCAGCTGCTCTTGCATTTATGCTTGCATCTGTTCTTGCACTTGCCTCTGTATTTGTTCTAACCTTTCTATTCTTTTATCCATTGCCTTAGTTTTCCTTCTTGTATCGTAAGGATGCGTGTTTGTTTAATTTTGGTCGATTTCTAAATCATTGAAATAATTATTAATCAATTAGAAACTTTTAGTGAACCTTAATGCATATGATGCAATGTAGATGCATGAAATGCAAAAAAAATCGATTCTGATTCAATTCCATTTAGAAAACTTTATTAGAATACAAAGCTATTTACATAAAGCGGATTACAAATACGACCTTTCCCTAATGCTCAGAGTTTTAACTTTCTTAAGTAACGAAACTAGTTCCTGACCCCTGTTTGATTCCAACTCGTACTTCACACTCAGCGTATCAGCCTGAATTTCTAAGGTTTGTAGATAGTCAGCTACCTCTCGGATCTGAGCCACGGCTTCACCCATAATGTAATCTCGATCCTTAACTTGACTCTGAGAGTGATGAAGCTATTCCTTCCAACGCTCCTCATTTACTTCCAGAAGTTCTACCCAAAGCTTATAGCTTTGCAAAGCAGACTCTAGTTCTTCTATTATTCCTTTCAATTCTTCAATTTTGCTCAAACTTGCCCTTAGCTCACTGTGGAATTACAATTTCTATACTGGTAGAGTACTTTTTCAAGCTCTGCCACCCTGGCCTTTAATTCCCTTTTGTCGTTCTGGGCTTCTGATAGACTCCTTTCTAGTGCATCTCTCTGAGTTTGAGCTTCTTGGAACCTTTTCTCCCACTGATCAGCTTTGGTCCTTTCCGCTTGAATTTCTATCGCCATTGATCTAGAGTTTTCCCCAGCCCAGCAATTCTCATTGATAGCCGCATCTTCTTATAGTCTGTCTTTAGATTATCCAAATCCTCTTCAGCTTTATTTTTCCCCTTTCTTAATTTCTCAGCTTCTGACTTTTGAACATCGGCATCTAACCTTAAATGCATCTTCTCTTTCTCTAATTGCTTTATCTTCTTCTCTAGCTCCCGATTCCTCTTTTCAAAGTCTTGTTTTATTATTTCTAATTCTAATGGGACTACCTGTAAATATTCCTCCATCGGTCGAGCTCTTTCCGGACTTGGCCCCGGGATATTGTCATTAATCCTTCTACTGAATCATCTACTATGCTCGGGAATAGTCATTGATCCTACCTTCAACCTTTTCATCCGAAGAGTCTGCTTCTAAGCATCAGCAATTTCTCAAATCCTTTTCTTGTAGTTTTCTCCACTATAGGGAAATTTACTTTGAGCGAACCGTGTGTCACCGGTATAAACTGTCTGGACTTATACTATTTTGCTGCAAGCAAATGAGCATATCCTACAGCTCTCTAAATTCCAAGTAAAGGGACCCAATCAAAGCTTCCACATCTATAAAGTATCTCATTAGGCACCATCCATGGAGCTCTCCATTCGATATCCTCTTCTTGGAGATTCTAAAAATCATCATCCACTTTTCTTTTGATATATCTTCACGTCTTGACGTAACTACTTCTTCTTTTAAAGGAGAATAATTCTCACAGAAAGGTCGGTAAGAGACTTTATCTACCTTCCAGAAGTGACCGTAAAACCAAGCCAATAACAGCTGAGTGCACTCTATGAACCTGCCTTTCCGGATTTCTACATGCATTCAATGACCTAAAAGTCTCGGCCAAGATTGCAGGAACTGAGGTGACCCTTCTATTGAGTCGGTCGAAGAGATCTGTGACTGTTTCATCTACGTACCCTAGAGCCCTTGGGAACAATATCAACCCGTAGATGCTTAATGCAAAGGCATCAACTCTTCTCTTCTCATCAGGATGAGCTATAATCAAATCGCTCAAATTCATCCACGGGATGCATTTGCACTCCCTCTTTTGCTTAATCTTGGCTGTAATCCACTGCTCACTCATTTCGGTAATGCTCGTCAACTTCTTCCAACAGGCTGGGACATAAGCAGCTCTTGAATAGACTTTATAATTTTGAATCCTCGGACAAAGTAGTAGAGCGGTGTACTCTTCCACGGTGGGTACCAAATCCACTCTCCCAAGGGTAAAGCAACTATATTCGGGGTTCCAATACTGAGCAAGGGCTCGAAATAACTGCTCGTCTACCTTAACGTCATGTAAGTACGCAAATCCCCATAATCCTGGTAGAACAACCTCTTGGTCTCGTAGTTCCACTGATCCCATATTTCTTTTAACTCTTGGAGGTTATTTTGTGGAACACTAACTCGAGTGTAATCCCATAACTCTGACACATGCCCCACAGCTAGACTGTCCCCCTTCTCTAATTGTGTTGTTTTTGACCAAGTTCGGACAGTCGCGTTATCCTCCACTTTATTAAGAAAGTCGTTTTCCATGCCGAGCTTTCTAATTTAGCAATCGAACCCGAATTGACACCTCTCTCTAATATGAAAATGCATGCAAAGTAACAAAGATAAAACAAAAAAAAGTCAGTACAATAGAAACAAAATTCAAAGCATGTAAAAAAACATTCAAGTGTCTATTTGGGTGACCACTAGGGTTTATCACGGCTCTGCCTAGGGTGGGCTCTTAGGGCTTTTTATATGCAGTTCGGTTCTAAAGTTGAAGTACCTGAACCAGCAGATTCTTCGATCCTCACCCATTATAGGCTCATACAGATTGAGTTCGGTTCAGGGGAATACATTTCCCTATGGCTGCACGGAGATGAAAATCTCATGAAGACATAGGTACGAATGTATCCCAAAAGCGATTCACTATCCTGCACGGAGGTGAAAACCTCACGAAGGAGTAACTTCTCACTCCCACTTAAAAGGATGCGACTCGACGGTCATGCAATATGATGCAAAAGCATTCTATAAGACTCGAACCACAGCAATGAGATGACCAAGCGAATGCAATAAAAAAGGATTGTAATTTTTCAAAACAAATTTTCAATTTTCGACAAAAGGACAGAATTTAATCAATTTTACGGCTTGACTCTCTTTAAACTCCCCAGTGGAGTCGCCAAGCTATCGAAACCAATTTTTCCTTGTTTTAAAAAAGGGGATCCACTTTAAAATGACAAATGGAAATGGAGTCGCCACTGATCTTTTATTTAAGATGTGATCGGATCACCTTGAGATGGATTATTTTAATAAAACATTTTGATTTGTTAAAACAATAATTTTGGTCAACGAAATCTAAGAAAATCGGTTTGGGATTCGGTTACGTACGAGGAAGGATTAGCACCCTCGCAAAGCCCAAAATTGGTACCAAATTGATTAATTGATATCCTAACGTCGAGAGTTTGAAAGATTTTAAAATTACGAACTTTTTCGACCCATATGAAGATACTCGAGTTTGAATATTAAGATTTTCTGGTTCCGAAGGAATAATATATCACATCCAGCACGTTAGGATGCAACAATTTAAGTCTTCGAATTCCAGATCATCCCAAAATTCTCAAAACTCATGCATTGAGATTTTGAAAGGGTATTTCATTATTTAGGATCAAATGGAGAATCGAAACCCAGCACGTTAGGGCACGATCTCTCGAATTTCCAAACACGAAATATTGCCTTGTTTTTTAATTTAAGAAAATATGGATGATATTTTGAAAGGATATTTAGTTATTTGGTCAAACGAAAAATCGAAACCCAGCACGTTAGGGCACGATTTCTAGGATTTTTGAACACGAAACATTGCCTTATTTTGAAGTTGAGAACACATGAATGAAATCTTAAAAGGATATTCGGTTATTTGGTCAAACGAAAAATCGAAACCCAGCACGTTAGGGCACGATCTCTCGGATTTTCAAACACGAAACATTGCCTTATTTTGAAATACGTTATTTTAAAATTGACTCTAAATGCTTTTTGTTATTTGGTCAAACTCAACATTATAAGAATGAACGTAGTTATAAACATAATTTAACGCACAAATATACAATAACGATAATCGCATGATTAAAAAAACATATTAACAATCAAGAATCAATTAGCTACAAAATATAATATTTCTACAAAATTTACAATGGCAAATGAATATAAAACGGAATTTTGAATGCTAGCAAATGGATTTAAAATAAAGAAAGTGGAGTTTGAAATCTACGAGCTATGAAATTATTTAAAATGGGGTAATTTGTAAATGAATTTATGAAATATGTATAATAAAAAATAAATTGAAATAGATTATACAAATTTTAAAATAGTGAATGATTTTAAATATATAAACATATATAAGTAATAATATATAAAATTTATAAAATATAATTTTTAAAGTGACAAATTAAGTATACTAAATTTAAAATAGAAATATATATATATATATACACACATAAGTAATTTTAAAAGAAACTAAATATATATAGATAGTAGAAAATAAAACAAATTAAAACATTGTAGAATAGATTTCAAAACAATTTTACTAAAATAACTTGAATAATAAATAAATTTGATACAAAAAGGTACAAGAATTTAAATAAAACTAAAAATACTTAATTGAAAAAAAGAAAAGAAATTCGAAGGCTATTTTATAAAGAATTTGCAAAATCCAAGACTAAATTAAAAAGCATTCGAATAATCAGGGGGTTGAAATAGCAAATATTTAAACAATCAAAACGCAATGTTTAGGGGACTAAATTGAAAATGCGCATGACTTACAGAGACTAATTAAAAAAACAATGCAAATGTACCTAGGACCTAATCTAAAGTCGGCACGACATAAAAGGACTAATTGCATGAATATCCCGTCACCGCAAGAACGCGCGGATCCCATGGGCGACGGATCGGGTCAAATCGGGTCATTGGATATTGGCCAACACAACGCCGTTTTGGTGCCAATGAATCAGACTCCAAATGGTGCCGTTTTGGACTGTATATAAGAGAAAAAACCTAAAGCATTAGTATTCAACCATTTTGAAAATAGAAAGCAAAAACCTAACCCCTTTTGCTCCTGTTCTGAGCCGCCATAAAAAAACCTCTCTATTAACCACTAAAACACCACTGTAAATGACGAGGAGCGATTCACGAGGGTTCGATTCGTGTTTATGAGCACCGATTCATCGTGCTCTCCGACTGATATCCCCATCTACACCCCGATTACGATGAGAAAGACAGGTGACATACATTTGCCATGGTAAATCGATCTCTTTTTTTTCATCAATAAACACACAGACACAAAAAAAAAAAACCGAAAAGAAAAGTAAAGAAAATATGAAAAGCCAAAGATTTTTCAGATCACCTTTTCAATATTTTTGCTTTTTTGATTTTGTATATTGCCTCTCAATTTGCGTAAAAAAATACATTGAATGGCCTTTTGTTTATATAGCCGAAACAAAAAAAAAAAAAAAAAATACAAATCTCTTCTTTGTGCTATCATTTCTTTGCCATTCGTTTGCAAGTACAAAAGGCGGACGTGGCGTACGGAGGCTCGCTGGAGGTATGGTGGCTGCGTGGAGGCGCGCGTGGTGGTGCACGTAGGGCACGCGCGCTGCACTGTTAGCTTCTGGAACCCTTAGGGTTTCATTCTAAAACCGAGATTTAGGCCATTCGGCCATTCTAAAAATTGGGTATTGGGTTCTGTTGGGTCTGTGGGTTTTGGGTTAATACGGGTTTATTTGGTTTGTAACTTGGACTATAATTTAATGGACTTTATAATTATTGGATTGTTTTGGATCAATTTTTTTTATTTTGTTTAATATGGTTTACAGTGGGCCCGAGCAAATTTTGGGCCCTACATTCTTAACATAATCAACTACATATACCTCTGACGTAAATGAACACATTGCATACTCAGAAGTGATCGTCATAATTAACTTAACTACAGCCACTGTACTCAACCATCAATACAATTCAAACATTAATCTTCTATTTAATTTTGTCATTAGAAATTTTCACATTATCCCATCACTAACAGAAATCAATTCAGAAAAGCTTCCAGTTAATACTTCCTTTAGATAACATACCTGAATAATTCATTTAATCGGAGTTAACTTCTTCTTTAACAGTAACTTTGCATAATCTGAATAGTCTTCAGAACTGTCCAATATCTCTTTTAGTACTGTCTTCATTTGCTGATTCATTCTCCATTCTGACCACATTACTAATCTTTCAAACACGGATTTCTATAACTCCACACTCGTGAGCTTATTCATTCCAACTCTTATAATAAATTGTAACATTTTATTGATAAGGGGTGAGGGTAGTAAAGCCTCAAATTTAACTCTCACATAAATGAACATAATACATACTATCACAAATAGTCAGTTCATTACTAATTTCACATTCTCAAATCATTTAATAAACTTTTGCTTTTAATCACTTTTATTCTTAACACATTGTTCATATGCCATCTCAAATCACTATTTCACAATCAGAGCATTTTAGGTAGCAATCATAACTCAAATATCATATCTTACATGGTCATATAATTACTACATTTATCAATAACAACATGTCATAAAATTTGATTCTTACCTTTATGAGTCTTAGCTCATCATCAACACATTTCCACTCAAATATTTGAGTATTTACTTCTGTACTATCAGAATTAGCTCAGTTGGAAAACTTATCTATCTCATCAAAATAATCTTCGTCAGAGTCGAGAGATATCACACTATCGCAGATTAAATATAGCATGTATAGCTAGACTCACATACGCTATGGTAGTCCTAGAACCGACTAAACCATAGCTCTGATACCAATAAAATTAACACTCCTAACCCATATCCGTCGTCGAAAAGGGATTATGAGGTATTACCAGGCGAAACATAACTTTCGAATATATAATCATATGCATAATTTTATGGAAACTCTTAAAACAGATAATTATTAATAAACTAACATAATTTGAAAACACACAACAAAGCATCCAAATTTACTAGTCAAATGGTCAAAACCCAAATACAATTGCCGAATATAAACAAGTTAAATTCATATGCTTTAAAATACATATAGGAATTATACATTTTCCAAATCACAAGACCATATTAAGTCATTTTATATTCGGATATTAAATAAAAGTACACTATGAATCAAATTTTATACCTATCATTATAAAACCAAAGTATTAGCCATTTATGCACAAAATCCCATTTCTCAATAAAACCAAATACAAGACATATTCGAATTAATAAATTCATGAGTACAATATCAAACATAACCATACTTATATATACCAAAACCAAATCAACCAAAACCACAACCAAACATAATCATCAAGCCAAAATATAAATTCCAAGATTAACAAGATGAACAAACCATTTTCGCATGGCTTATACATATATATATACAACTTCAACCATATTCGAAAAGTAGTATAGCCTATACATGCCATAAATTTCTAATTCAACTTTTAAAAGTACCAAAAGCAGTCGATAGTGTGATAAACTTCGCTGACGATCCCCGAGCCTACAACTAGTCTCCAAAATCTATAAATAGAAGTAAAAATACAAACACAGAGTAAGCTATCATAGCTTAGTAAGTCATAAGCAAATATTAACTCAATAACAATAATAATTTAATAATACATAACCAAACGATAATTGTAAATTCAAATATCCACATATAACTAAACATGAATTAAGTTTTGCCCAAACACGCATCCTTTCTTTATCCAAAATCATCTTTCATACTCAATATCAATAGAAATTTCATTTGACCGAATACATACTATCATAATACATTTATACAATTCACATTTCCTTAGTCATAATTTCACATTCAATTACGATATAGACAAATGCACATATAAACTTTAACATGAGTATGAAATTCACATTTCCATATCATACATATATTTATATCATTAAACCAAATATGACCAATCATATACTTAAACATATGGTTTCATTCACTTCATTCATAGCTTAATTTTTAATTCAAATATTATCTCAATGGCATTGCTAATTTATTAAGGTATAACCAAGCCATACTTATGAAATTTAATTACCAAACATTTATGTACACATAAATTATAACATTTCCAAACACACATTGATTCATTAACATGTTTAATATCCCATAGACCTTATTTTGTCGAATATATATATATATATATATATATATATCCCTATAAACACGTTCAAGGTTCACATTTCAAATACCTACTAATCGAATGCACATAAATCCTTTAATATCAATATGAATTTCACATTTCAATTTATTCCTCATGTAACATTAGGCCGAATATAAGCTCAAAAATCAAACATTAATATCACATATTTATGCATTAATCCACATACAAGTTTTCATATACACATTCACTACCATTAACGTCATTTATAACTTGTATCACATATCCAATAATCAACTTCTTAAAAGGTAATAAATTGTCACATACCTGTTCACTTTAACTCATTTAACACATTTGATTACTTTTACCATTGCTCACGTAAAATTTGCTAGGCATAAAGCATAATATAATACACCGGCACAGAGCCTACTAGGCAATAAGCCTGATATAACTCACCAGCATAAAGCATGCTAGGCATAAAGCCTGATATTATACACCAGCACAAAGCCTGCTAGGCATAAAGCCCGATATAATACACCGGCACAAAGCCTGCTAGACATAAAGCTCGATATTATACATCGGCACAAAGCCTGCTAGGCACAAAGCCCGATATTGTACACTGACACAAAGCCTGCTACGCATAAAGCCCGATATCACTGATAAAAAGTCATCTTACACATAATTCATATATCGAAATCTTAACTAATCCTTAAGGTTCATACGAAGCTTTTCAAACATCTATCTCAATTGAATCAAACTTGTTCCCAAATCTCATAAACATTAATACATTTGGCTAAGTCAAATAAAAATTCATATATTTATTTCTACATGTATACTTCACATTTTATAAAATTTAGTACGTCTTTTTGCTTATAAACTTACCTCGGACAACGGTAATCGGAATAGGACGATTAATCGATGATTTTAGTTTTCCTTCGATCCAAATTCGATTTCTTTGGTTCTTGATCTAAATGTATTCAAAATAAACTAATTCAATATAATTTCATTCAATTTAGTCTAAGAATATATAAATAGGTATATTACCATTTTACCCCTGACATTTACACTTTTTACAATTTAGTCCCTATTGCACAAACATAAAATACACAAAATTTCAGCATACCCATGTTGAGCCAAATTTTACCCACTATCAAACAAATCCACATATTTCATTTATTTCACATTTTAGTCCTTCAAATTATTATTTTTGCAATTTAGTCCTAATTGCTCAAAATCATCAAAAACTCCAATACAAAACATGTTAATCTAAAACATATGTTTCATATTTCATCATCAAACAACAAAAATCACAAGCTTTCAACAATGGCATAATTCAAAATATTCACTAAAATTAAAAATTCAAGCATGGGTCTTGTAGATAACTTAGCAACGATATCAAAAATGTAAAAATTATCAAAAATCGAAACCAAAACATACCTCAATTTGCTTAAACAAGGTCCAAACTCAAAGCTTTCTTATTTCTTTTTCTTTTCTTTTCATTTCGGTTCATAAAAAGATGAAAACATGGCTTTTAATTATGTTTGTCTTATTATAATAACTTTATAATATGATATATATTATTTAACCTTTATAAATAATATAAAACTATATATAATATAAACATAATGCCTATATTTATTAATGGAAAAATTGCAACATAAATCCCCTATTAAAAATACAACAACAATTAGACACTTTCATAATTAACCATCAAATTTTTATTTTACGCGATTAAGCCCTTTTATCAAATTAAGCACTCAAACAATAAAATTAATTCACGAAACTTTCACACATGTAACACATAATTAACATAGAAAATTATATTAAAATATTTTTGGACTCTGATTTGTGATTTCGAAACCACTATTCTGATTAGGGTGAAAATTGAGCTGTTACATGTTGCATTTAGCTTTTAACCAAAATATAATTGTAATAGGGAGTATTTATCATAACTTATTGGCATGATGCGTATAAGTGCCAATTAATGTAAAATATCATATCATTATACATATACAAAAGTTTTGTTCTCAAAATATATGGTTTAGCTGCTAACCGGAGGCATTTAATAATTAATTCTACTAAACCATTTTATGTGTATAAATAACAAGCTTTTCTATATTCACATTGATAATCTAGCATACAATAAGCATTAAAAACCTAAAAATAAACTCACCAAAATTAGCAAGAATTGTCTCAAATGTATATGAAATTTTTCTTCTTAAATTAATTATTTAAAAGAGTAATCTCAAAACTACAAGTGATGATTTGATAACTCACATGTGATTATCTTGTAGATGCATCTACTAAAAAGAATAAAAAAATCCACTTTCTAGATAAATAACTTGTACTTGTTTTTGAAATGCAAGATATTCAATCTCAATTTCTATAAGTAGGGTTCTAATAAATTGTTGACAACATTGATTGTTAATTGTCGATAGTCTAAAATGTTGACTACAAAGATTCTTTCTATTGTTGTTAATTAGGGATTAGATAGACATGATATTATGGATTGTATATTAATTCTTTCCTTAGATAAGGTTTTTCTCTTTATATAAATAACCTAAGTAATCATCTCTTTCATAAATGAGTGAGATTATTCAAATCCTTACAAAATTCATCCCTCAAATATCTAATTTCATCATGGTATCAGAGGTTTTATCCTAATTTAGGGACCAATTTTTTAATTTTCTTTGAAATAGCATAAACCTTAGAAAAATCCCCAAATTGGTACTCAAGCCCTTAATGTTGTTATTTTTTCTCTCCATTGGTCCTAAAGGAGTTGGAACTCCGTCGCCAACAAAACCCTAGAAGTCGGTGTCTAAAAGAGATTTGCATAAGCCTCACGCAACTCTGTTAGCCACTATCGTTCCTCTATGCCTCAGCACGTGACGCTTACTTTAGCGGAGTTTGTTCATTTCGCCATCGTCGTCGATCTTGAAGCTATATTCTGACCTTTCTCTTTAAAAATTTATTGATTTGGTGAGGTTGAAATTTTTGAGATTTTTTATTTCTTGGTTTTTCTATTGTTGGTTGTTGTCTTTTTGGAATTTTTTTCATTTTCTTTTCTTAAAAATGATAGTAACAGATGAAAAAAGTCATAAGTTTCGACAACCCATCTCTACAAATTAGCCACATTAAACTTGATGGAAACAACTATCTTGCTTAGTCTCGATCATGTTTATTGTTCATCAAGGCTAGAGGCCTCCAAGGCTATATTAGGGGTGCTAATAAGAAGCCTGTTGTTGGTGAATCTACATCCAAATTGTGGGATTCAGAAAAGTCTCTTGTCATGTCTTGGCTAACCAACTCAATGCAACCACACATCTCTAGAACATATTTATTGTTTGACATCATGACAAAAATATAGAGTGTAACTACTCTCACTTATTCACAAGTGGGAAATGACGCTCAAAATTTTGAGTTACGAAATAAGACCCATAGTACAAGGTAAGGTGATGTTAGGATCGACCCGATAAAGCAACGAACAAGTAAAAATAGTAGAAGAAATTGAGAAATTGAACATACAAATTTAAGGTGGAAAAACTCCTCCAAAGAGGATATAAAACCACGGGCAAAGATAATTTTACTATAATGGCAAAAAAACGAGTACAAAAGATGGAGATAAAGACTAAACCCCGAAAACCCGAAAACAAAGAACCCTCAAAACGTAAACACAAAATTCTCTAAATGTGTTATGAGTTCTAATATCTAATGGGTGTATTTTCTAAGGTTGTAAAAGAGCCTATTTATAGGCTAAATTCATAGGTCAAATAATAATAAAATAATCTAAACTAATCAGTGTTTGAATGAAACAAATAAACAAATTTTAACTAGAAAATTACTTCTCAAATTTGACTAAAATAGGAGTCATACTTAACAAATCTCCACCTTGACTCATATTTCCACAATGCCATCTTTGCCAAAGCTCGCCATGAGCCTATCTTGAACCATGCAGGGAATTTACTGAGTCGAATCTGTGCTTAGAAACTGAAAGACTTCTAGCCTTCGACTTGTACACTGCCAAATCAAAACTAACCCATGTTTGATTTTCACAAACACAGTGCCCTAACTTTTCAAAACCTGCATCCAAAAGAGAACCTCTCTTCAAAGAAATGGTCCTACCTTTTTCCCTCCTATGACCAAGTTGCCTCCGCTCTAAATGAGTTGACTTCGACTCTGTAATGGACGAGGGACGTCAAATTTCACCGGTCATAGTAGAACCTTCCAGAATATAAATGTAACACCCCTAACCCATATCCGTCACTGAATTGGGGTCACAAGGTGTTACTTAACAAAATTTGAACACTTTGCTTTAAAAATTTGAGCATACATACAGATATATGAATTAACAACCACAAGCAATATTGCATTTTCAATCCACCATGTATAATTAAGCAAATTATAAATTACAAAAATTATATGTACTGTTAACTATTTCAAAATTAGCCATTCCTTCACGGCATGTATACACTTAACCATGTGACTCATATCCTATTCGACTAGCAAGTAAAATATCATATTATTTTCTATCCAAACACATATGTCACTTTAACATCATCACCCTATAAACAAACATAACATTTATGCAACATTTTTTTATACTCATAATAGTATATCATCATGAACCAATATATAAGCATAAATGTAACACCCCACACCCTACCACGAGCCCGAACCGATCCGTATGTTCCTTAAGTAAACTGGTTTTCAAGTTCTTGTTAATTAGAGAAAATTTGTAAATTTTTCAAAAATGTTGTTGTGGATTGGGCTCAGATTGGGAACCCATTTAATCTATTTGAAAATCCAATTTTTATTAGGGTGACAAAATAATTTTTTTTAAGGTTTATAAAAAATATATCACTTTAACTTTAGTCATAAATAGTTCGTAACATAATAGTTTAAGTAAAGCAAAATAAGAAAAATCCACTGGGCCTTATGGCCTTATTACATCAAGTAAAACCCAAAAAAAAAATAAAATCCAAATAAAATCTCCAAATGAAACATGGCCACCTCAAGGTCTACCGTCCCGTTAAACACATGCTCATCACCAAAATATTTCCCACAACGGGTGAGTCAACAGACTCAATGTGCACACAGATTAACATTCAACAAATCAGCATACATGTTCACATCAAATTCATATTCATATAAAAATAAATGATGATGCAACCCAAACCCAAGCCTAATGGTCCATCCGCTACACACTACCACACTCGCCACCACACCGGGACTACTAAGTCAACCTCCATCCGCTACACACCATCGAAGGCGATCGTTGCCAGCAATGACGTGCTCATCGCCCTATAATTTGTGTCATTAGACACCATATTCAAATAATGTAACCGGTTACCAAATTCAGATAATGTGTAACCGAGTTACCATATTCAAAATGTTGTGACCGTAGTCACCATATTCCGCTTAGTGAGACAAGTCAACACCTTCTTCCCTTTCACATAGATCCCAATGCCCCATAAATTTTATATCATGCACAACATACTTATTTCCACATTCATATATATATATTCACATGTTATAAAATAACATATTTCATAATCCTATCGGTAGGAAACGACAGAGTACTTTTGTACCACATTAGGGTACTTAGCCATATCCACATTCTTACGTATAATCATATAATTAATATTTGCCATATAATGTATTGAAGGTTAGTATGGGTACACACCGATTCGCTAATAGACTCTTTGAGATCCCAAAATCCCGATCTAACTTTAGATCCTATATTCGCCCATCATACAAAAACACATTAATAGCCTTTTCGCTTTTAAAACCAAATCCTAATAGGAATGGTATTATTAATACTTACCTTGCTTGCCGATTTGATTGATGATCAAATCAAGATTTGTGTTCTTCTCCTTGAAATCGGCTAACCATTAAATCTATTGATTTGATTAGTCTCTCGTTAAAACAAATAGATCTAGACATTTAAGAGAGAACTCAATGATTATAACCACTTACCTTATGATGAGATTCCCAAAATTGATTCCTTGCTCCCTTAGTGATGTCGAAATTCCTAAAATTCATATGTTAGATCTAATCTAACTTTAATAAATAAAATTTGGCCTTGGTAGAATGTGCCTCACCTTAAATTCCTTGAATCAAATCTCAAACTCTTCCTTTGATATTCGCCAAGAGACATAAAAAGGGTTATTTCTTAGATCTTGATTAAAAGAATTAGAAGAACAAGAATTAATTGTTCTTACCTTAGATCCTTGATCCTTATATTTGGTAATTGTAGAAACACGAGAGATCCTTGTAGATTCGCCATGAACAAGAATAGGATTAGGCCATTCACTTTCGGCAAATAGAAAAGAAAGGAAATTGAATAGCTTAACCTTACCTTGATGCCTTTAATCGATTGCTTCCTTGCCTAGAGTTACAGAGATTCAAATATGGAGATTTAACAGGATCAAAAGAGAAGGGTTTTGGCTTAACAATGACAAAGGAGAGGAGAAGAAAAGATGGAGTCTTTGCTTAGTAAAGATTTCAAGAGAGAAATAGGGCTAGGAATTTTCGGCACACATAGGAAAAAGATGAGAGAAAATCCTTTAACTCTCCCCTTTAGCCGAAATTATTAATAGGAGAGTCCCTTACTTGTACTACTCCTCATAAGTGATAATATTGTCTCTTTTATTTAAAATAAAAGTGTTTAATCCATCACTTATCTCCTCAATTATCTTATTAAAAGAAAATCCTTATTTATCACTTATTAATCATATATTTATGGAATTAAAACACCTCCTTTCTAGAAGCTTGTGCCGTCACCTCTTCTTACTTATGGAAGCAAAATAAAACCTTCATTATTTGCTTCCCAAGTGACTCGAACTCGTGCCTATTCCTCTTGCACATGGCGCCATTTCTCTAAGCCCTCAAAGGACATCTTCAGCCACTTTTCCAAGCTTTGTTTGTGTCAAAATTCTCCAACTTTTTCTTTTAAGGCCCTCTTGCCCTTATTTCCTATTTTAAACTTTAAAATTTGACATTTCGCATCATTTCTAAGTTTCCTAAAATTTTCGATCGGCTCAGAATTTGCCATTTTTCTTACATTTCCAAGTTTCCAAAATGTTCGGTTTCCATTTCCATTTCTAGGTTTCCAAAATATCAAAAAATTTATTCTTAGTGCTTAAACTTGTCATTTCATACAATTAAACTGAAAATGCATAGGCCCTTTTCAGATGTTACGCTTCTACCCTTAAACAAAATTTCGTCCCTAAATTTCCTAACTAAAGTAGTTGAGGGTATTGCTGTTGCATGGTCTCTTCTGACTCCCACGAAGTTTCTTCCGATCCATGGTTGCGCCATAACACTTTGACTAGAGGCACCGCCTTCCTTCGTAGTACTTTCACATCTCGCTCCAAAATCAACCTCTTTCCTCGTAGGATAAGTCCGGCCTTAGTTCCACCTCTTCAACAGTACCACATGCGTGGATCCGATCGGTGGCGGCGTAGCATGGATACATGAAATACGTCGTGCATCTCGCTGCAATTCTAATGGCAACTCTAATTGGTATGCCATCGGCCAACTCGTTTGAAGACTCGATAAGGCCCTATAAACCTTGGGCTTAGCTTCCTTTTCGATCAACCTCATTACCTTCTTCCAAGGTGAGACTTTCAGAATACTTGGTCTCCTCTTCAAACTCTATTTCCTTCCGCTTAAGGTCTCATGATGACTTCGCGCCTATCGGAGGCTTTCTTCAACCGTGCCCAAATTAACTCAACCTTCTCTTTAGTTTCGCCACTAATTTCGACCCAAAACTCGGCGTTCTCCTAACTCGGTCCAACAAGTAGGTGTTCTACACTTCCTTCCATACAATGCTTCAGATGGTGCCATCCAGAATGCTAGCTTGATAGTCGTTGTTGTAGGCGGACTCACTAAAGTCAAGTAATCTTTCCAACTTCCTCGAAAATCCATTACATGACCTCTCAACATATCCTCCAACACTTGTATAACCTGTTCGATTTGCCCGTCGATTGTGGATGAAAAGTCAGTAGTGAAGTCTAACTTAGTGCCTAAAGCTTGATGAAGTGCCTTCCAAAATCGAGACGTAAACCTTGGGTCTCTATCGGAGATGATCGACATTGGTACTCCATGTAACCTCACAATCTCGCCACATATAACTTAGCCAACTTCAAGAGAATAATCCATTCTTCTCGGGATAAAGTGTGCGGACTTGGTCAACCGGTCCACTATCACCCATACCAAGTCCTTCTTAGTAGGCGTGAGGGAAGCCCACTAACGAAGTCCATGGTAATTCTTTCCCACTTCCATTGGGGAACTTCGATTGGTTGAAGCAATCCGATGGGACTTGGTGTTCACCTTTACTTGTCGACACGCCAAATATTTCCCCACAAATTCGGTCCACCTCTCGCTTCAGATCGCACCACCAAAATCTGCTCCTTAGATCTCTATATGACTTGATGCCTCCGGATGCATAGCATAAGGGCTACCATGCGCTTCCAAGAATCCTTTGTCTCGACTCCTTATCTTTGACTAAGATACCTTTCCCTTATAGCACAATACTCATTTATCATTGATGCCATAGTCCTTTAATCCTCCTTGCAGTACTTGCTATAACTTAGTACTTAAGTCCTTATCACCAACCTGCCTCTCTTTCACCTCCTTCAACTATGTGGCTTAACTTGTAACTCTGCCAGCAAAGCTTAGTCATCATCTGAGCTTAAATGAGCGAACAAAGCTCGTAGATCCGACACAACCTTCCTACTCAAGGCATCGGCTACCACATTCGCTTTGCCCGGATGATATTCTATCGAATAATCGAGTCCTTCAACAATTCCACCCACCTTCGTTGCCTCAAGTTCAACTCCTTCCGAATCAATAAATACTTAAGGCTCTTGTGGTGCATGTAGATAACCGACCTTTCTCCATAAAGGTAGTGCCTCCAAACCTTAAGGGCAAAAACCATCGCTTTGCTAGCTCTAAGTCATGAGTGGGGTAGTTAACCTCATGCGGCCTTAGTCTGTGAGTGGCGCATAGCGACTACTTTGCCATCTTGCATTAGCACACGCCTTAACCCGTATGCAAAGCATCACAAGACACCACAAAATCTTTTCCCGCCTCACCGAATTAACACTGGAACTTCCACAAGACCTTCTTAAGCTTTTCAAAGCTCTCCGCCGCTTATTAGTCCATTCAAAGGTACTTCCTTCCTTAGCAACTTTGTTAAAGCGCGACTATTGACGAGAATCCTTCCACAAATCTTACGTAATAGCTCGCCAAGCCTAAGAAACTTGGATTTCACCACGGACCTAGGTGGTTTCAATCCAACACCGCTTGATCTTCCTTGGATCCACTCTTATTCCTTCTACGGATACCACATGTCCTAAGAATGCCACCTCCTTAAGCCAAAATTCACACTTGCTGAATTTGGCATGAGCTTCTTCTCCTTAACACTTCCAACACAATTCGGAGATGCTCATCATGCTCCTCCTCCGACTTCGAGTACACCAAAATATCGTTGATGAACACAACGACGAACCTATCCAAGTAGGGTTGGAAAACCGATTCATCATGTCCATGAACGCGGCTGGAGCGTTCGTCAACCCTAACGGCATCACTACAAACTCGAAGTGGCCATATCTTGTCCTAAAAGCGGTCTTATGGATGTCAGCCTCCTTCACCTTCAACTGATGATATCCCGACCTTAAGTCGATCTTTGAAAACACTGCGGCTTCACCGATCGAATGTGTCATCGATCTTTGGCAAAGGATACTTGTTCTTAATGGTCACTTATTCAATCGACGATAATCTATGCACATACGCATAGTTTTGTCCTTCTTCTTCACAATAAGACCGTGCTCCTCACGGAGACACTGGGTCGGATGAACCCACGATCCAACAGCTTCTTGGATTTGAGCCTTGAGCTCTACTAACTCCTTTGGCGCCATTCGGTATGGAGCGATTGACACAAGAGCTGTTCCGTGAGCAAATCTATCCCAAATTCCACCTTCTTGTGCTGGGGTATTGCTTAATTCTCCGAAAACACATCCACGAAGTCCTTTGCCGTCCTAACTCCATTAATACCTACTTCCTTCCCACCTATCGCACTTACGAAGGCTAGGAATGCCTTGCAACCCTTCTTAACCATCTTCTCAAATTCTTCAAAGGTCAAAACTACGTTAGACAAGTAGTTCCTCCTTTCTCCGATCATTACTACCACTTCATCCTCCGGGGTTCTTAGTTTCATACGTTTAGCCACACAATCCAATACGGCTCGGTGTTCTACTAGCCAATCCATTTCGAGTATAAGTTTAAACTCTCCGAAGGGTAACTCCATCAAGTCCGCCTGAAAGTTCACTCCCGAATCTCTAGGGTACATTCGAAAGATCTTGTCTACCACTACTGCTTTGGCCTAATGGGCTTACTACGGTCATCATCCATCGAAAGTTCGAGTCTAGGCCTAATGTTTCCACTACACTACATGCAACATAGGAATGGGTCGAGCCCACATCAATCAAAGCAAAATAGGTTTGTCAAAATAAAGAACGCATCTGCTTATAACATCCGCTGCGTCTTCATCTTTCCTTCTATGAACCGCATAAACCAAACCCGGTTGTCTTGCTTCGCATTAACATTAGTAGCACCTCACTTATGTTCCACGGCCTCGCGAGACCACTACCTCGGCATTCAACCACGACCCGTTGAGGTCATTCATCTCTCTACCACCACCAGCTAGCATTCAATCACGGTCGGCTCCATCTCGTTGCTTGGGACAATCCTTAAGCATATGGTCCTTGGACCCACACTTGAAACATCCTCCCGCCTTTCTCCAACACTCTCCCATGTGCTTCTTTCCACAATTCTCACAAGGGCGACATGCCACGGCATTGCAGTCATTGATTCCGTGGCCTGTCAACCCTAGGCCTCTTGACCCTTTTCGGATGGCCCAAATCCTCTTTTGGCCTTATTCCTATCCATGGTCCGCTTAGTAGCGTCCTTAATCCCCTCGGCCACCTTGGCCTTTTCCACCAAAGTCGAGAATTTTCGCTCCTGATGCGGTGCTATCAACAGTCTCAGATCGTCCTTGATTCGTCCTCAAAGCGGACCTGCGCTCATGCTCGATTGCCACTACCCTCGAGCATAGCGGCTCAACCTCGTGAATTTCGCCTCATATTCTCGCGAAGACTTACTCCCTTGTACCAACCCTAGAAAAGCCTTCCTTGTTCATCCAGATACCGGTTCCCACATACTTCTTCCCAAATGCCTCTAACATACTCCTGTGTCAAATTTTCAAGCCGTGGTACCATCCCGAATAGTTAACCACCACTGATACGCTTCATCACGTAACAATACCACCATCCCTTTCAACTTTTCCTCTGGAGTCAGATCGAGCTCATCCATGATACGCTCCGTTACTTCTAACCAAGATTTTCGGTGCGTCTTTGGGTGCTACTCCACACTCCACGAAACATTTCGCTCCATTAGCTCGGAGTCGCTCAGTACCGACTTTCGATTTCCCCATTTCCTCCTCGCACCACCCACCAATTCTAAAACTTCGCGGCCTGACTGCAAAGACAAGATCTTCCCGTCTGAGCCTGCTGCTCAACATTAAAAGCTGGGGGTGGTGGTGGCGGTGGCATTTCATTGTCGGACCCTTGACCCGATCTAACGGGTTCCGACACGGTCATCCTTCCTCTACCTCGACCACGATGACCACGTCTTCTAGAGCTCATTTTCTAGCGTCGAGATCTGATTAAGAAATTTTATGGATTAGTCATTGTTCCACTTATTTACCAGCGAAGGAGTTTTATGAAAAGGGATTTAAGAGTGGTTCTTTCGTTTCATACAAACACATAGTCTTTTCCATTCATTCATTCATCCATCAGACAAGTATGAACTTTCGTTCATTCAGAGAAACGTTGTAGTTCTTGTTGTTGTTGTTTTCCACTACCTGGGGTATTTTCGTAATTTTGTCCTCTGAGCATTTTCATAATTTTTCGTAAGAAAATCGTTCCTTGGTGTTTTTGTCAAAATTATTTTGAAAATTTCAAAGTCTCGGGGCAATTTGGAAAAGTTTGAAATTCGGGGGTATTTCGGTAATTTTTGACCTCAGGGGTATTTTGGTAATTTTTCACAAATCAGGGTAAATTTGTAAATTTAATAAATTAGGGGTATTTCAAAAGTTGTAAAACTTTGAGGTTCTTTTCAAAATTGTTCCTTCAAAATGGGATGTTGCAAAAATTTTAGAAATCGTGGTCATTTTGGTAATTTTGTAAGTTAGGGGCAATTTTATAATTTTCCAAAATCAAGGTATTTTGATATTTTACAAATTAGGGTTTTTGAATGTTTATAAAGTAATGAAATTTTGGTAAAGTTGTTGAGTAGTTGAACATTTTATAACCAAGGGCATTTTTGGTAATTTTACCACCAAGGGCATTTTTGTAATTTTTGCAAATCAGGAGTTTTTCAGAAAATGTTGTAAAAATAATTTTCTCAGATTTAAAAGAAAGTTTTAAAAGTTTGAAAAAACTAGGTTTGTTGTTTTGTTCTCTCTTCTCTCTTTTTTTTTTAAAACATGGCTAGTTCCCTTTCGGGTTTTAGTCATTATGTTTAGCCTATGTCCGAGCCGTCTTGGTCAGGGTGAACCAAAGCTACGCACCAGGCAGGATTCGAGTGGAGAGGAGGTGAGTCACGCGGACTGCTTAAATACCAAGCTCCCACCGAAACCATTCCTAGACATGCGCACAGAGGTTGCCACACCACCGAGCCTCTCGAGTTAGGGTGAACCGGCTACGCACTGTAGGATTCTGCAAGAGGAGGTGAGTCACTAGGACTTCTTAAATACCAGGCTCTTCTGGATCCAATCCTAGACATGCGTATAGGGGTTACCACACCTTAGCTCAGTGACTTAGCCATAGGTTTGTTTAGTGCTTTAAGTCTTATGTGGTTTTGTGTTTGAGTAGTCTAATCCTAGGGTTCAAGTTCCTATCATTCTATTCTACGTTCCATGCCTTTTCTACCCTTATACAGTTCATAAATCACGAAATCACACATAGAGTTAGGGTACTTACCGGTGGACTGCAGTCGAGACTTAGGGGCCATGCCGTAAGCTCGCTTATTTTCAAAGGAAATCATTCTGCTCAATTCAAAACGTTTGGGCCTTAGCCCACGTGCCGAGAGTTTAAAATCGGCTCGATACAAATTGAAACACCCCACACCCGCCCACGAGCCTAAACCGGATCTCGTATGTTCCTTAAGTAAACCGCTTTCAAGTTCTTGTTAATTAGAGAAAATTTGTAAATTTTTCAAAAATGTTGTTATGGATTGGGCTCGATTGGGAACCCATTTAATCTATTTGAAAATCCAATTTTATTAGGGTGACAAAATAATTTTTTAAGGTTTATAAAAATATATCACTTTAACTTTAGTCATAAATAGTTCGTAACATAATAGTTTAAGTAAAGCAAAATAAGAAAATCCACTGGGCCTTATGGCCTTATTACATCAAGTAAAACCAAAAAATAATAATAATAAAATCCAAATAAAATCTCCAAATGAAACATGGCCACCTCAAGGTCTACCGTCCGGTCAACCTTGTTCATCACCAAAATATTTCCCACAACCGGGTGAGTCAAAAGACTCAATGTACACAAGACTAACATTCAACAAATCAGCATACATGTTCACATCAAATTCATATTCATATAAAATAAATGATGATGTAACCCAAACCCAAGCCTAATGGTCCATCCGCTACACACCACCGTGCACCGCCACACACCGTGGGACTACTAAGTCAACCTCCATCCGCTACACACCATCGGTTATGGTCACTGCAATCGACTAGCTCATCGCCCATATAATTTGTGTCATTAGACACCATATTCAAATAATGTAACCGGTTACCAAATTCAGATAATGTAACCAGAGTTACCATATTCAAAATGTTGTGACCGTAGTCACTATATTCTCACAGAGACCAAGTCAACACCTTCTTCCCTTTCACATAGATCCCGAATGCCCCATAAATTTTATATCATGCACAACATACTTATTTCCACATTCATATATATATATATATATTCACATGTTATAAAATAACATATTTCATAATCCTATCAGAAGTAGGAAACGTACCTGAGTACTTTTTGTACCACATTAGGGTACTTAGCCATATTCACATTCTTACGTATAATCATATAATTAATATTTGCCATATAACGTATTGAAGGTTAGTATGGGTACACACCTGATTCGCTTAATAGACTCTTTGAGATCCCGAAAATCCCGATCTAACTTTAGATCCTATATTCGGCCCATCATACAAAAACACATTAATAGCCTTTTCGCTTTTAAAACCAAATCCTAATAGGAATGGTATTATTAATACTTACCTTGCTTGCCGATTTGATTGATGATCAAATCCCGAAGATTTGTGTTCTTCTCCCTTGAAATCGGCTAACCATTAAATCCATTGATTTGATTAGTCTCGTTAAAACAAATAGATCTAGACATTTAAGAGAGAACTTGGCCGATTATAACCACTTACCTTATGATGAGATTCCCAAAATCGATTCCTTGCTCCTTAGTGATGTCGAAATTCCTAAAATTCATATGTTAGATCTAATCTAACTTTAATAAATAAAATTTGGCCTTTGGCGAATGTGCCTCACCTTAAATTCCTTGAATCAAATCCCAAACTCTTCCTTTGATATTCGCCAAGAGACATAAAAGGGTTATTTCTTAGATCTTGATTAAAAGAATTAGAAGAATAAGAATTAATTGTTCTTACCTTAGATCCTTGATCCTTATATTTGGTAATTGTAGAAACCTGAGAGATCCTTGTAGATTCGGCCATGAACAAGAATAGGGATTAGGCCATTCACTTTCGGCAAATAGAAAAGAAAGGAAATTGAATAGCTTAACCTTACCTTGATGCCTTTAATCGATTGCTTCCTTGCCTAGAGTTACGTAGATTCGCTATGGAGATTTAACAGGATCAAAAGAGAAGGGTTTTGGCTTAACAATGACAAAGGAAAGGAAAAGAAAAGATGGAGTCTTTGCTTAGTAAAGATTTCAGCAGAGAAATAGGGCTAGGGAATTTTCGACACACATAGGAAAAAGATGAGAGAAAATCCTTTAACTCTCCCCTTTTAGCCGAAATTATCAATAGGAGAGTCCCTTACTTGGCCACTACTCCTCATAAGTGATAATATTGTCTTTTTATTTAAAATAAAAGTGTTTAATCCATCACTTATCTCCTCAATTATCTTATTAAAAGAAAATCCTTATTTATCACTTATTAATCATATATTTATGGAATTAAAACACCTCCTTTCTAGAAGCTTGTGCCGTCCACCCTCTTTGCTTATGGAAGCAAAATAAAACCTTCATCCTTATACACCCTATTTCGCATGTTAACTACCAAGCATAAATCACATTCACAAACCGATTCCTCTCTCTCCCATTTCGCTATTAAAATTTGGTTCAAGGGTAGCACAAAGAGCTTAACCATGCAATATTAATCTAACCTTTGTTAGTACAATTTGTAATCATCCTTAGCCATCACAAGCCAAACCCAAGTATTCAATTTTTTATGATTTTTACAATGGCATATGTACGTATTTTACTAATAACTTACCACTCATAACCATTCACATGGCATCTTTAATAATCCAAATAGACCAAATTAATTCACAACCGAAAGTACATTCTCTCAACTATATCTACCTCATTCGAACCA
Organism: Gossypium rotundifolium; assembly: GCA_025506655.1. NCBI lineage: Eukaryota > Viridiplantae > Streptophyta > Magnoliopsida > Malvales > Malvaceae > Gossypium > Gossypium rotundifolium. The sequence continues at coordinate 37,907,238 of CP106728.1, forward strand.
AATTAAAACAAATGCAAAACATATCAATATATCATGCTTATCCCAAATGCATCACATCTATATATAATAGGCATATTACTTATTTAATATACTGCATGTTATAACTCGTCAAGCATTTGTCATTTTCTTCATTGTTAAAACATAGGACTACACGCCACAACATGCATATCATATGACCACATTCCATACATGATTAAACCATGGCCGAATTTCACATCCCTTAATATTATAATCAAGCCATTATATCAAGAACATATGAATTAAACTTGATCAAAAGAAATATTCATTTTCGCAAGGCTATACATATATACAAGACCGAATGTTATTAGTCTAAACCTTAGTCTAACCTATACATGCCTTAGATTCAAAATAAAGATTGATTACCAAAAAGGGGTGATAGTGTGGTTGACTTTTCCGACGATCCTCTGATGCCCGTAGCTTAATCGAAATCTATAAAACAGAACAAAGAGCACACACGGAATAAGCTCACTAGCTTAGTAAGTCTTAAGCAAATTTAAAGAAAATAATTCAATTAGACACCTAAACCTTCCAAGTTAAATACTTGATATTAATACAAACTTTAACAAATCGCACATATGGTATCACATTATCGAACTTCAATATCATCTTTAACCTGACATTTCTTATTATCCTACCTTTAACAAATAGTTCATTAATTCAACTCAAAATTCAAATGATAAACATCCATTTCTTTCCAAATACTCAATTCGTATGCACATCATTTTAAATAGAATCATATACAAGAGCATATATATATATATATATATATATATACACTCATTCACTTCACATCTTATCACTCCCGGGTTCAATATGCACGAAATATCAATATGATTTCCTAAACAAACAACCGAATATACATACATAATAATATACCACATTTTCGTCCAACGTCACATATATATATATATAAATCGAACGAATATATAAACTCGATTAAACAACTCACAAGTACTTACACATGCGGCTCAGTAATTTAATTCATACGAATAAGCTTAACTTTGTCCTTTTGGCAACATAACTCCACTAGTTTATATGTATAAGCTCAGATTTAAAAATCACCTAAGATTTAGCACGCTAGGCAATAAGCCCAAAACTTTTCACCTAAGAGGCCTCGCTAGGCTCAAACCCGATACATTTCACCGGCACAAGGCCTGCTAGGCATTTAGCCCGATACTTTCCACCAGCACAAGGCCTACTAGGCATTTAGCTCGATACTTTCGATATAATTCAAATATAACATGTGCCGTGCTTATTTTAAATCACTTGTACAAAATGAAATCAATTAAGTTTAACTACCATTCATAATCAAATCTTCATGTCACATTCGGCTATGATTAAATTTCAATCCAACAGTTCAAAGTTGGAAATGTAAATTATATTACGAACAATATTTACAGTAATAACTTGCTTAAGGACTTACCTCGTCTATCGACGAACAATGAAGACCGGCTATTCGATAACCTTCACCTTTCCCTGATCCAAATCTGTTTTCTTTGTTCTTGATCTAAACATATTAAAATTTAGCTCATTCAAGCACATTTCATCTCAATTTTGTCCCAAAACACATAGATGTACAATTTACTATTTTATCCCTAATATTTTACAATTTAACAAATTAGTCCAATTTGTATAAAACACGAAATACACCAAATTTGATTATACATATCAAGGGCCGAATGCTCCATATACCTATACAAATGCATACATTTCATTTATTTTGCAATTGGGCCCCTCAAAAATTTATTTTTATTAGCCCTAAATACTCTATTTCACCAAAATTTCCCATTCAAAACTTATTAATATCTAACATAACTTTAATATTTTTCCAACAAACATCATAAAACACAAACATATAACCATGGCATTTTACATAAACATCATCCATTCATGAAATTAAGACACTGGTTTTAAAGCTCTCAAAGCAACGATTACAAAAACGTAAAAATTATCGAAAACCGACCAAAAACTAACCTTAAATCACCAAATTTCTCTTGACCGAATGCCAAACCTTGATCTTATTTTCTTTTATTTTCTTTTTGTATGTTTCGGCAAGAACAATGCAAATGAGACCACTTTCTATGTTTCTTTTATTTTATTATAAACATAACTTTATAAAATAATTAAAATATAACTTTAATTATTTTATAAATGAAATAAACATATAATGTAATCATACACCACTAGTCATTGCCGTCCACTACCCTTTGAATTGGGCAATTTGAACTTTAAATGCTCCCAATTAGAAAAACAACTTTAAATTTGTCCTTACACTTTAAACTATCAAGTTTATAATTTACGCGATTAAGCTCTTTTTATCTAATTAAGCATACAAACGATTAAATTTTTCTACGAAACTTTCACACACATCAATTCACATATAATAAGCACATAATATTTTTCTAAATATATTTTAGACTCGGATTCGTGGTCCCTAAACTACCGTTCCGATTAGGGTCATATTCGGACTGTTACAATAAAGACTGCCAATTCTTTTACCTTTTAACAAAATGAGAGCTCCACGAGATACTTTAACGTTGCTTGAATTAATGTTGATTCTACATCCTTTCAAGTTTAAAATACTTAAGGAGATGAGATTTTTTCGTAAATCAGGTACATACCTAACATCTGAGAGTGTCCTAATCGTCCCATCATGTATCCTAATTTTAACAGTACCAATACCAATTACCTTACTAGATGAATCATTTTCCATGCACACAACTCCACCTTCAATCGAATTGTATGTGGAGAACCATTCTCTATTGGGACACATGTGGAAAGAACATCCCGAATCTAGGATCCACTCGGACGTGAGCTTGGAGTTATCGCTCGTTGACACTAACAAGAAATCATCACCGCTTTCATCGACCAAATTAGCACCAGCTACATCTTCTTTGTTACTCTCAGCAGCTCTTTTATTTCACAATTTATAACAATCTACTTTGACGTGACCGAACTTTTACAATAGCGACACCTTTTGTCTCGTTTCTTTGATGCTATCAAAACGAAGCTTGCCTATCTGCCTTGCTATCCAAATAAAGCTCATTGTCGAGTTTGTCTCTACTCAAAAAATGACCCTTCACATCTTCGAACGAGAGTTTGTCTCTGCCATAAATCAGGGTCTCCCTGAAAGACTTGTATGAAAGGGGTAAAGAGCACAATAATAGCATAGCCTGATCTTCATCGTCAATATGAACCTCAACATTCTTTTAATTATTTAAAAGAGTAATAAATTGACTGATGTGATCTCTAAGAAGCTCACATTCATTCATGCAAAACATAAATAGACGTTGTTTCAACACTAAACGGTTAGCCAGAGACTTAGTCACATAAAGAGCTTCTAATATTTTCCACAAGGCAGATGAGGTCTTCTCCATCAATACCTCCTGCAATACTGTATTCGTGAGGCACAACTGGATTACAGACAAAGCCATTTCATCAAGCTCTTCCCATTCTATTTTATTTAGATTCTCAAGCTTTTTCCTGATAACAACTTTTTCAAACCAGATTGAACTAGAATTGCCATCATTTGAACTTGCCACAGATTGAAATTTGTCTCACCATCGAACTTCTCAATTTCAAACCTTGTTGTTGCCATATCTGAATGGCATGATCTATGAAAATTGAACTAGCTCTGATACCACTTGTTAGGATCGACCCGATTAAGCAACGAACAAGTAAAAATAGTAGAAGAAATTGAGAAATTGAACACACAAATTTATCGTGGAAAAACTCCTCCAAAAAGGATAAAAAACCACGGGCAAAGATAATTTTACTATAATGGCAAAAGAAACGAAGAGTACAAAAGATAGAGATAAAAATTAAACCTCGAAAACCCAAAAACAAAGAACCCTCAAAATGTAAACACAAAATTCTCTAAATGTGTTATGAGTTCTAATATCTAATGGGTGTATTTTCTAATGTTGTAAAAGAGCCTATTTATAAGCTAAATTCATAGGTCAAATAATAAAAAAATAATCTAAACTAATCATTGTTTGATTGAAACAAATAAACAGAGTTTAACTAGAACGTTACTTCTCAAATTTGACTAAAATAGGAGTCATACTTAACATGTGATATATCAATTTCTTAGTATTATGCTAATCTTAATGGGTTGTGGCAAAAGTTGGATTACTATCAAGACTTTCAAGCAGATTATGCTTAAGATGCTATTAAGTTCCAAATACTTGTTGAAAAGGAATGAGTCTTTGATTTTTTAGCTGGACTCAACCATGAGTATGATCAACTCACTCACAACAGTATTGAATACCCATTGCATCACATCCACATTAACACTAAGGGTCTCTACCACTTGTTCCTTAAGTTAATCTTGCCTTGATTCCAACTCTGTGGCATGCCCATCAACTTCCTCAAGGGTCTCCCTCATATCACTCATGGAGCCCTCAAGTTTGGCAACTCTGTCTTCCAAAGCTAACAATATATCCCTCAAACTACTAACTTTTTACCCCCATCACGGGTCTCTTTAGGCTCAATCTGCTCATCTACTCCTTTTGTTATCTCAACCGATGCCTTCGGACCTTAGCTTTGATACCAATTGTCATAGTGCTAAAACTTAAATCTGGCAAACTGCACAGCCTTAGGAAATTTCTTAGCTTCAAATTCGCCTAAATTAGCCTAACTCTCGAAAGCACATATCACAACCTGTTACACAACCCGATGACATGACCATGTGACATTTTGATTAATTACACTTTTGACCCACACGACCACAGTGAGTTACACGGTTTGTTCGCATGGCCGAGTGACTCCAACTTCAGACAGCCTCAGCCTTTCACACGGTTGGGGGACACAGCCGTGTGACCCCTACTTACAAAATATTCCATCTTTTTTTTGTATTTGCTTCAAATTTATCCATGATTGATACCAGGTTAATCTAAAACTTTCGTAAGCTCGACTTAAACCCGAATTTGGTTGTATTGCATGTTATATCCGATCATATGTGACAAATTGATATTAAGCTTAAATTTTGAGTTTTGAATTGCATATAATTATTTCGTAATTTTCTGTAGCACTCTATTACTCGAGTTTGGCAATTGGACTAGGTAAGGAGTGTTAAAATTTTCTCACAAAAATTCTCTTAAGGCACCAAAATATAGAAAAAGCAAACTCAAAAGACAAAGGAGCTCAGAAGAACTGAAAAGCCAAAAGAAAACAATGCACACCAAGTATTTGAGTAAATGCTCTCAAATATTTTTTAACTTAAGAATAATGTACTATGAGATTATTACAAATGAATGGGAAGACCTCTATTTTATAGTTAAGCTCCCCCAGATCCAACAATATAGATTGAATTACATCAATTACTGAGATTAGTGCCTATCTGCAAGATGAGAGTCGAGAGTCCTTAAGATATTTAAACTCTATACATTCTTATCCTTTAGGATTTACAATAATTACTTTGGTAAATTTGGTTTTACGGGAATGTTTCACTGGGTCACCAATACTTCAAGTAGATGAGCTTCTCCATATGTTTTACAAATCGAGCCAATACAAGTGAGTCAAATAAGCCCCATTTAAGCAATTAATCTCCATGAAATGCTCTATGTGCATTCTTCATGAACTTTAATCTGCGACTTGTGATACAAGTACGCATTTAGATAAGACAACAACAGTGCAAAAATTATGGCTGATTTGGATAATGGATATTTTAATCCTCCGATCAGAGAGATCTTCAATTTCGATTCTTTTTGTGTTTGTAATAGTTCACCAGGCTACCAGTGTTGCTGGTTAACTGTTGAGATGTTTTCTTCACCTACAGTTTGATGTTTTGATTAATAAACCTTTTAAAAAAAAGATTTTGTGTTATAGAAAAATAAATAAAATAATAAATAAAAGAGGATGGAAAATACGAGAGAATTTCATTGTTTATTTTCACTTACAAGGTGCTATTTATAAGCTCCTTTACATTCAATTAATAAAGGTATTACATTTAATGAATTCAAGTTTCTTAATTACTCTATTTAATAATCTCCTGATTATAAATTAAGTAAAGAGTTTTATCTCATTACTTTAATATGCTCAAAGGGGGTTATGACATCCATTTAATTTACAACACTCCCCCTTGGATGTCTTTTAAATAAGAATGTGCCTCATTAAAACATTTACTAAGAAAAACCCTGTGGGATAAAAACCTAATGAAGGAAAAAGAGTACACAATCTCCTATTACAAGTTGCCTCGTTAAAAACCTTTACCAGGAAAACCCAGTGGGATAAAACCTTGGTTAAAGGAAAAGAGTACAACATGTTTTAGACTCCCCCTAATGGCGACATCACATTATATCTTTGAGTCGACGCATTCCAATCTTGTTTCGTAGTCTTTCAAATGTTGAAGTTGGCAATGCATTGGTAAAAAGATCTGCTAAATTATCACTAGAACGAATTTGTTGAACTTCTATGTCACCTTTCTTCTCAAGATCATGAGTAAAGAATAATTTTGGTGAAATATGTTTCGTTCTGTCACCTTTGATATAACCACCCTTTAATTGAGCTATACATGCTGCATTATCTTCGTATAAGATAGTTGGCATATTTTCCTGTAAAGGCAAATTACATATCTTCTAGATATTTTAGGTTAATAACCTTAGCCAAACACACTCTCGGCTTGCCTCATGCATTGCAATTATTTCAGCATGATTTGAAGAGGCAGCAGCTAATGTTTGCTTTGTCGAACGCCATGATATGGCAGTACCTCGACTTGTAAATAAATATCCCGTTTAAGATCGACCTTTATGTGGATCCGATAAATATCCAAAGATCGAGATAACCAACTAATAGGATTTTGAATCATTTGAATAAAATAACCCCATATCAATGGTCCTCTAAAATATCTAAATACATGTTTAATTCCATTCCAATGTCTACGTGTTGGAGAGGAACTAAATCTTGCTAACAAGTTTACAACAAAAGCTATATCAGGTCTTGTGTTATTTGCAAGATACATCAATGCTCCTATGGCACTTAAATATGGTACTTCATGACCAAGAAACTCTTCATCATTCTTGTAAACACTAAATTTTGTCCGGCTCAATTTCGTGTTTAAAACTAAAATTTAAAAAAATTAAAAAATACAAAAAAATCAAAATTACATTTTAACCCCTAACTTTTTCAAAATTATATTTTAATGCTCTAACTTTTCCAAAATTAAATTTTGACCCCTTGAATTTTCTAAAATTATATTTTAGCCCCTAAACTTTTTTAAAATTACATTTAACCCCTTATTTTTCTTAAAATTATGTTTTGGCCCCAAAAGTTTCACTGTGTTTGCAATTTGGTTCTTCTAGCAGAATCACGAGATTTGGGCACCTACTCTCCGTGATTTCCGGCCACCAGCCTAAGGGATGGCCTCCTTTCCTCCTAGCCACCTGCTACCTGCAAAAAACAACAATAAAAGGGGCTCTTACCCCCCAAAAATCGGACAAGCAAGAAACCCAAAAAAAACATCCAAAAGAAGAAAACCCACGAGAAAGAGAAAAAAAGAGAAAGAAAAAAGAAGAGAAAAAGAGAGGAAAGAATAAGGAAGAAGAAGAAAAGAGAAGAGAGAAGGAGAAGAAGAGGAGGCGTCGTACCACCGGGGAGAAAGAGGCGAAGGTGACGGCGACGGCAGTTGGAGAAGAAGAAGAAAGAAGAAGAAGAAGAAAGAAGAAGAAAAAGGAAACGAAAGAAAAAAGAAAAAAGAAAGAAAAAGAAAAAAAAGAAAAAAAGGAAAAAAAGGAAAAAAAGAAAGAAAAAATAAAAAATTTTACAATGGTCGACCGACCACCCAGACCCAGAACCCAACCCACAAGAACCCACACCCCAGCTAGCCCAAGCCCGACACAAAAAAAAAAAGAAGAATCAAGAAAAAAAAAGAAAGAGAAAGCAGGCCAAAAGAAGGGTGCAGCCCAACAAGCCAAGCTTGACCCAATGTACCCATTTTCACAGCAGACTCCCAAGCAATGTTTCAATAGCAACAGAGACCCATCCCAACAAAAGCCTAATTTCAAAGAATTTCAAAACTCTATAATTTTGGGCTTTGGTACACTCTCAATCTTTTTTATTTATTCATGTTGTTTTATTTTAATTAATTTAGCTTTTTATTTTTTATTTTTTTAGTATTATTGTATGATTTTAGTTATAAATTTAAATTTTAATAAATTCATTAAAAAAAGAGGCAACGTATCAATTTGACACTAAGTCGTTGATTTTCATCGCTATGTTGGGTGAATATCATCGATTCGTGTTAAATACGATACGCCCTTCTAAAAAAATCAAAAATCTAAAAAAAAAATTTCTCGAGTTTTAAAATAAAATGATTATCTTTGTAGTTATTTTTTAAATTATCAAAATTTTAATTTTAGATTATAATATGTTAATATGTAATTTATCAAAAAAATTCGTGTTTAAAATTTTTTCGTCTTTTCAAAATTTCCGTGTTTTAAAAATATATATTCGTGTTTTCAAAAAAATTCTATTTTTTAAAAAAATCTCGATTTCAAAATTTTCGTGTTTTCAAAGTTTTCGTGTTTTTAAAAAATTGTTTTAAAAAAATTCCATGTTTTAAAAAAATTCTCGTGTTTTCAAAGTTTCCATATTTTCAAAAATTTCGTGTTTATTTTTGTGGTTATTTGTAAATTATCAAAATATCATTTTATATTGTACAATACTTTAATATTTAATTTATAAAAAAAATCGTGTTTAAAAAAATTTTCTCGTGTTTTAAAATTTTCGTGTTTTCAAAATTTTTGTGTTTTCAAAAAATTTCGTGTTTCAAAAAAAATTCTCGTGTTTTCAAAATTTTCGTATTTTCAAAAATTTCGTGTTTTCAAAATTTTCGGGTTTCAAAAATTTTCGTGTTTTCAAAAATTCTCGGGTTTAAAAAAAATTCTTGAGTCTTAAAATTCTCGTGTTTTAAAAAATTCTAGTGTCTCAATCGGATCACGATTAAATATTAAATTGAACTTGTATTTAAAAACTAAGACAACGCGCTTTAACGAAATACCAATTTTGGGCGTCGCGAGGTGCTAATACCTTCCTCGTCAGAATCGACTCCGAACTCTATTTTTCTCTGGAATTTTGACGTAGACCTAAACTCGGCCCCTTTTTTAAAGAAAATTTAAAAAGATAATATTTCTTTTAAAAAGGAGGATTTATTAGGTGCCCGATCACACCTAGAAAAAAAGATCGATGGCGACTCCCTTTTTTAATAAAATTAAAAATTTGTTTTTAGTAATTTCCTCAATTAGCGCCCGTACTAAATTTTACGTCGCTACAGTTGGCGACTCCACTAGGGACTTTTTTGAGAGTCGAGTTTGGAATTAAATGCGTGTTGTCAAAATTTTCGAAACTCCTTATTTAAATTAATATTTAGTCGTGATGATTAAATTTTGTATTTTAAAAAGTCATACATTTGCATCATGTTGTAAATATTTTTCTAACTTGTTTTTTCTTTTTATTTTTCAGCTCTAAGTTTTTGCGGTTTTAATTTTTTTTAGTTTTAAAATAAAAACGAAAAAGTTTGTGAGTTTCTCCCCACACACCGAGCACTTGCATTTTTGCATAGCATGAGCTCTCTACCCGGGCTCCGTCCGCTTAAGTGGAAGTAAACGCTATGCCTTCGTGCGTTAACTCGTCCCTCCGCACAGGCTAGTGAATACTTTCGGGTTACATATGACTTATGCTTTCGTGAGTTAACTTGTCCCTCCGCATAGGCATAAGTAAACGTAATCCCTCGAATTCGAGTACCTTTTTAGAACCGAAACTGCATATAGTCAACCGTATGAGCCACCCGACTAGAGCCATGCCAAACCTTCGTCCGTTAATAGTCACCAAAATAAGTACATGGGAGAAACACATCTTACCTTTTATTTCTTTAATATTTACACTTTTTTTGCAAGAGAATTAGGTCTGTTTAATAGAATTGGATCGAGTAGATTATTTAATGAGCATGTGGGGTAAGTTTATTTTGTAAAGTATGATGGGGTAAAAACAAAAAAAAAAAAACAAAAAAATGGCAATAAAAAGTAGGTCGGTTTCATTAAAATGCACGATTAAATAGCTTAATTTGTTAGATTTGCCATAGTTTTTCTCTGTTTATATTTGTTGTGATTACTAACCAAGGTTATTTATCTTTATTTTTATTTTATCATGCATGATAGGCATCTTATTAGGAAGGTGTTGATTAGAGATTGGTTGCCAAAACGGATTTACGATGGAGGAGTCAATTACACAAGTAATGAGAAAAAACGCCGTGGTTCGAGACTGGTCTTTGAAAACCCAGAAAGCAAAAGGAGATAGTTTAAAGGAAGGATGTATCTCCAATCTTCCCGAGCATGTGACTATGAATGTTCGTCAGAATAACCTCGAAGACTTGACTAGGATTTGGAAACAGTGGGACTCAAACATTAGGGGCATCTTCACTAAAAAGTACGAGGATATAGCTCACTTGATCACCGTCAACGTAGACGAATAGTTGATTCAAGCCATGGTTCAATTCTGGGACCCAGCTTATCAATGTTTTACTTTCAATCAAGAAGATATGACTCCGACCATAGAAGAGTATGTCGTCTTGCTTCGCGTTGACAATGCACAATTTAGCAAGATATATGTGAAGGAGCCCAAACCAATGACCTTCAAGAAAAAGCTAATGAAGTTGACGGGAATGACTGATACATGGGCTAAAAAATAGATAAAGAAAAAGAACGAAGTCAGTTGTGTTTCGTGGTTTTCTCTGCGAGACTTAGCTCAAAACCATCCAGATATTGTGAAGAGAGTGGATCTGTTTGCTTTGGCCATTTACAGATTAATCGCCTTCCCAAAAGTCCTTGGGCACATAGAAGTTAAGTAGTGGATTTCTTCGAAAAGTTGAGGCAAGGAATCAACCCCGTCCCAACTATCTTGGCCGAGACTTTTAGATCTCTAAGTAGTTGTAAGAGGAAAGGGGAAGGACGTTTTATCGGATGCGCGCAGTTACTTAATGTTTGGATTCTGAGCCACTTCTGGAAAGTGGAGCGCACACCTTTCCACATGTTTTCAAAAACATTCTCTCCATTGGAAGCTTACCTTGGAAAAGATTGGCCAAAGGATGTCACCGAACAGCACTGGGTTTCAGTTTTTCAGAGCCTCCGCGCCGAGGATATAACTTGGAGAGCACCATGGATCCATCCTTCGGTTCTGTTATACAAGTGTGGAAGCCAAGATTGGGTGCCTTTACTCGGATTATGGTGAGGAGTTGAATATGCACCATTAATGGTTCAAAGGTAGTTTGCTTCACGACAGTTCATACCAGCTACCGGGGGATTGGCACAGTCTGAGTTTGCTTTTACAGGTGAAGGTTACATGAAAAGATTCCGAGATACTGCAAAGTCTTAGAAAGAAATTTACCTAGTGGAGTTAGCTATCTATGCTGATACTATCACTCAAGATTATGACATATGGAGACAACGACGAGTGAATAGTTAACAAATCTCATCGACGGATTACACTTTCCAGAATCCTTTCTCAGAAGAAATGCAGTTCGAGCTGAAAATGGCAAGACATGAATTTGAACGTGAAAAGGCCAAGTTGTTACGGGATATTAGTTCTCTTCAAAAGGAAAACTACCAGCTGAAGATCGATGTTCAAATTGAAGAATCCAAAACTGAGAAAGTCCAGAAAGAAGCTGAGATCATGAGAAATGACTTAAAGGATCTTCATTTGGAAAATAAGAAATTAAGAGGAACTGTAAGGAATAGTGGGCTGGGCAAATCATCAGCAGAATGGAAGGAGGAATTAAGCATCATTAAAGGTGGGATGAAATTCTGGAGAGGAGAAGCGAAGAAGGAAGAGGAAAAAGTTGCGCGTGCTATGATAGAGTTAAGGAAGAAGAATGTTGAATACGAAACCATGTCTGAAGAATTAATAACTAGTCAGTCTGAGCGTCAAGAGCTAAGAAGGAAAATACAAGATTTAGAAAATACGCTACAAGCTCATCAACGACATTTGGATACTCTCCTAAAAGCCCTAGAAGAAAAGAATGGCCAGCATGACAGAGACATTCGTGCCTACGAAAGAGCTCTCCAAGAAAAAGATATGTATCTTGGCGATTTGATTAATGAAATTCACAAGGTGGCTGTGCAAATCGTGCAATTATCAGATGAAGCAGAAGATCTCAGTTACCAATTCCCTCCGAGACAAGGATCAAGCATGTCAGAATTCCTAGAACGAGTGAAGAAACAAGGTGATGTGGCTAGGAAATTTTGTAATCATAAATCGAGATATGGCAAAAGTTTTGTAATGGACTCTTTTGATTAATGAAATGCCTAAGTATGGGGCTATCTTGAAATCAACACCAAATTCTTGCATATTTATTCATGACTAACATGCATTTTTCATTTATTCATTCATCCATTCATTGCATGTGCATATCACCCTAATCATTCACTGAGGCTAAAACCATACAATCTACAGTTGCAGAAAGATCAAGAAATAAGGTTTGCAGGAGCCTCAGGTCGGGAATTGGAATGGGAGCCCATAGCGTATCCTCATTTATCAAAAACATTTACATCTACAGAATGATGTACCTGTATGCAGATAATCCACAAAGCACGATGTTATGGATTGAAAGGGTCTTCGAACGTCAAGATAAATGTTGTTGACAAAGGGATGATGCAATTGAAGATGTTTCAATGATACGCCTTGTCCTCCTCAATTCATTTTGAACAATTGGACTGTGGGATCTTCTTGTAGTTTCTAAGTCCTCTCGAGTAAAGCTCAATGTTAACTCTCTTTTGTGTGCCCCTAAGTAATAGTGGGATTCTTTTGTAAGAGCTTATATTTTCTCTTTATCATTTAAATGAACATAAATGGAGATGCATTTTGTCATAGTCTTTTCATTCTCATTAACTACATAATTATTCTCTCTTCTCACAGCCTGTCCTTACATGTACCTCATATCATGCCATAACATTATGTTTGTTGGTTCCAATACCTTGATTCTCCTCTATAGTTTTCTTTTCCATTCACCTTTCAGGTGCTCAGATATCAACGACATGAACAATCCCATTACAAGTCCTGAAATCGATTTTGAGAAAGCTATTTGTTTAGGAGAATTCGAAGCTGAGGAAAATGCTGAAGATTATGTATCGTCTCCTGACTTACTAAGGATGGTAGAACAATAAGATAAACAGATTTTACCCCATCAAGAATCTGTTGAGACAGAAAATTTTGGAAATGAAGAAAAGAGACAAGAAGTAAAGATTGGGACTTCTATTTCAGAGAACACCAAACATGATTTGATCGCCCTGCTTCGTGAGTACAAAGATGTTTTTGCATGATCGTATCAGGACATGCCAGGGTTGAACGAGAATGTAGTGGTCCATAGACTCCACCGAAACCAAAATGCAAACCTATCCAATGAAGCTAAGACGAATGAGGCCTGAAATGTCATTAAAGATAAAAGAAGAAGTCAAGAAACAATTTGATGTCAAGCTTCCTACAAGTCTCCAAATACCCGAATGGGTAGCTAACATAGTCCCAAAGATCAAGAAAGACGGCAAGGTATGAATGTTCGTGGATTATCGCGATCTGAATCGAGCAAGTCCTAAAGATAATTTTCCCTTGCCACACATTGATACGTTGGTGGATAACACAGTAAAACATTCATTGTTTTCTTTCATGGATGGATTCTCGGGTTATAATCAGATAAAGATGGCTCCCGAAGATATGGAAAAAACTACCTTCATAACGATGTGGGGGACATTCTGCTACAAGGTGATGCCGTTCGGATTAAAGAATGTTGGGGCAACATATCAGAGGGCAATGGTGATGCTATTCCATGACATGATGCACAAAGAGATAGAAGTCTATGTCGATGATATGATTGCCAAATCTCGGGGGGAAAGAGAGCATGTTGGGAACCTCAAGAAGTTGTTTGAAAGACTAAGAAAGTTTCAACTGAAGCTTAATCCAACCAAGTGTACGTTTGGGGCTACCTCGGGAAATTTACTAGGCTTCATTGTCAGTGAGAGAGGTATCGAGGTTGATCCAGATAAGATAAAAGCCATACAAGAACTACCATCTCCGCGCACACAAAAAAAAGTCAGAGAATTTCTAGGGAGGTTGAACTACATCGCTCGATTCATTGCTCAACTTACCAACCAGTGTGACTCAATTTTTTGACTCCTTCGAAAACATAATTCGGGAGAATGGAATGAAGAATGCCAAGTGGCTTTTGACAAGATAAAACAGTATTTGTCTAGCCCCCCAGTGCTAGTACCGCCAACTCCCGGAAGACCGTTAATATTGTATCTAACTGTGTTTGAAAACTCAATGGGTTGCGTACTGGGGCAACATGATGAGTCAGGGAAAAGAGAAAGGGTAATTTACTACCTCAGCAAGAAGTTCACAGAGTATGAAGCAAAGTCTTCGTCAATTGAAGAATTCTGTTGTGCTTTGGTCTGGGTAGTTCGAAGGCTCAGACAATATATGTTGTATCATACGACATGGTTAATTTCAAAGCTGGACCCAACAAAGTATATGATGGAATCACCTGCACTCTCAGGAAGAATGGCACGATGGCAGATCCTACTATCGGAGTACAACATCGTATATGTGAGTCGAAAGTCGATAAAGGGGAGCGCGATAGCTGACTTCTTAGCAACTCGAATAACAGAGGAATACGAGCCATTGAGTTTTGACTTCCCAGATGAAGACTTGATGTGCATTACAGAAAAAGAATATGAGTCGTCCAAAAAAGAAATCATGGAAGATGAGCTTTGATGGTGCATCGAATGCATTGGGGCATGGGATTGGAGCAGTCTTAGTGTCACCAGAAGGGAACCATTATCCGCTCACTGCTAGATTAAATTTCTTCTGTACCAATAATGTAGCGGAATATGAGGTTTGCATCATGGGACTTTGCGCAGCTATTGAACGAAACATCGAAATCTTAGAGGTGTACGGGGACTCAGCGTTGGTGATTTACCAAATCCGTGGAGATTGAAAAGTGAGAGAATTAAAATTAGTTAAATATCGCGATCTCATTGCGGAACTGATTAAAGAATTCAAATAAGTGACTTTTAATTACTTCCCACGAGAAGAAAACCAATTGGCTGATGCGCTGGCCACTTTGGCCTCAATGTTCAAAGCAAACAGAGAAACAGAAATAATGCCTCTCCAAATGAGCATATATGAGGTCCCTGCATATTGTTTTAGCATTGAAAAAGAGACAGATGGATGGCCGTGGTTCCATGATATTTTAGAATATGTCAAGAATCAAAGGTATCCCTAGCAAGCAAATGAGAACGACAAAAGAACAATCAGAAGTGTCGTAACCATTTTTGAGAACAAAACGGGGTCCGACGTTGGGTTTTGAAAATAGAAATGAAACGGGAGTCGCCACCGACCATTATTTGGTGTGATCGGATCACCTTTATTTTAATAAAACATTTGGCTTTATTAAACAAGTGTTTTTGGTCCGCAAGTTTTAAAAGTCGGGTCCGGAGTCACATTCACATACGAGGAAGGGTTAGCACCCTCGACACGCCCAAAATTGGTACTAAAATGATTAATTAGAGTCTTAGTGTCGGAAATTTTAAAAGGTTTTAAAATACAGATCCTCTAAAAATGTTTGGATAATTAGGGCCAAAATTTTGAGATTTCTTTGCTCGAGAGGATACAAACATCACATCCAAAGACGTTAGGACATGATGCTTTAAACCTTCGTAATCAAAGCTATCTCGAGGTTTCACGGTTTATCAAAAAGGATGTTTAGTTATTTAGTCAAACGGAAAATCGCAACCCAGCACGTTAGGGCACTATTCCCTGAATTCCTAAATACAAAACATTGCCTTTATTTTAAAAATCTTTGAACAGAGTGCAATGACTTTTCAAAATGCATCATATGGGATTGAATTTAAGAGAAGGTTTGAGTCAAAATTCGAGATTTCTTTATCCCGAGAAGATATAAACATCACATCCAATACGTTAGGACACGATGTTTCAATCTCTCGTAATCAAAGTCATCTCGTGATTCGCAAAACTTCAGAAAGGGATGTTAAGTTATTTGGTCAAACGAAAATCGCAACTCAAAGACGTTAGGGCACTATTTCTCGAGTTTCCAAATACCAAAACATTGCCTCATTTTGAAATCTTTTAGATGAAATGTGATGATCTTATGAAAGATGTTTTGTTCAAAAATATAATACAAAACAAAGATAATAAATATGGATGTGAATATTATAAATAAAAATACAAATGATAGTAATAATAATAATAATATTACGATAATACAAAGTAGTAATAAGAATTGAATAAATAAATAAATGAAATGACGATGGCAAGATAGTAAAGACGATACTTGAAATGAAAATAACAATAATGATAATAAAAATGATGGATGCTAATAAAATAGTACATGCAACACAAATAAACAAATATATATACATAAAAATAATAGTTTTAATAATAAAATGATAACGATAATAAAATGCACGAATAATGATATAGTCATGATAATAGTAATATGAACAAATAATAGTGAAAGTACAACCAAGATAACAAATAATGACATGTTATAATAAATAAAAGTAATAGAATCAAATAATAACGAAAATACTATCGAAATAAATAATAAAAGTAATAAAAAAAGTTGGTGAAATGTATTAATAATAAATATCAAAATATAATAATGATAATAACAATATGAATAAAATTAACAAAATGACTAAAAAAATTTGCACAATAATTAAATCAGATTGATTTGCATTAAAGATAAAAATTTTGGGGCTAATTTGAAATAAAACGAAAGGACGGGGACTTATTCAACGCTGCGTGAAAACAAAAGGATCAAAACAGAATTTTCCCATAAATCAAAACGCAGATTTAAATGGGGACCTAATCGCGAACCGTAAAAATTATCGGGGCTAATTTTGAAATCTCAAGAGTTTAATTTTAAAATATTAAAACGCGAAGGACCAATCACGCAAATAGACCATCCTTTCGGCAAAACACGCGGATCCTAGGCGGGTCGGATCGGTCGGGTTGTTCGGGGTGAAACGACGTCGTTTTGGGCTTTTGACGCCTACCAAAACGACGCTGCTTTGATTCGGCTATAAAAGCAATTTTTAAACAAAATTTCATTTCTCCAATTCTCTAAAAAAAACTGATTTTGCTCTCTCCTTCCTCTGCGCAGTGAGGGAATTCCGAGGGGGCCATGTCCCAAGGTTTGCGCTGAGTTCTACCACCGTGGATGGTGTGTCGGAAGGTAAAAAACTTTGCTTTTTTTTCCTTTTTTTTTATATACATACCTTTATTTTGTTTTTCGGATTATAAGCATTTGCAAAAAAAATAAAATGAAAAAACAAGAAAATAAAAGGAAAAAAAAAAGTTTCGAAAAATCACCTCTTCGATTTTTGTTAGCAGATCTACTTTTTATATTTTTGACTCTCTGCTTCGTGTTTTTGTTCAAACCTTTCCTTTTTGTGTTAATCTTTTCTTTTTTTTTAAAAATCTCGTTTTTTGCTTGAATCTCTCGCCTTTTTTATTTGATTTCTCCAAGAAAAAAACATTTTACAAAGCCACTCTTCTACTTTTATAGCGAATATGTTTTTTGATTGCTTGTCGCCCTCGCTTCGCTTTTGTGTAGTCTTTTCTTTGCGGGCGTGGGAGCGGATGGAGCAGTGGCGAGGCGACGGTGTCGGGGTAGGTTCATGGTGGGTGATGTCGGTCAAAGGTCGGGGTAGGTGGCTAGGGTTGCGGCTAGGTTCTCGTAAACCCTAGCCTGCCGACAAAAGGAAGTGGGCCTGTTGGGCCCCGTAGGTTTGGGTTCAATTGGGCCTTTTTTATTTTGGGTTTGTTGTTTTTTTATTTTGGGTATGTAATTGGGTCATTATTTAGGTTTTGGGTTTAGGTCATTGGTTTATTTTGGGTAGGCGATTTTGGGCTTTGTACAGCTGCCCCTCTTTGCTCATTTTCGTGTAACGAGAATAGAGCAAAGACTTTAAGAAGCCCAATATTGCCCGGCCTCGCCGAGTCTTGGCCTCTCAGGTGCTCTCCTTCAGGTAGCGTCGCTTCTGCCTAACGCATCTTGTTGCTTCGATCCACTCCACCGATATGTGGCTTCAATCTACTCTTGCTGCGACTTCGATGGGATGCGACTTGTTTATTTTCGATCTACTCGTGTAAATTTAGGAATGTCTAAACTGCTATCTTCAATATGATCCTTGCAAACTCAAGGATCACCAGACTGATATCTTCGATCTGCTTCCTGCAACTTCAGGGATGTCGAATCTGTCATCTTCGATCTGCTTCTTGCAACTTCAGAACGTCAAATCTGCTTTCTTCAATCTGATCCTTGCAAACTCAAGGATCACCAGACTGAATCTTTGATCCGCTTCGCAACTTCGTGAATGTCAACCGCTTTCAACAATCGATCCTTGCAAACTCAAGGATCACCGATCGATTTTCCGATCCGCTTCGCAACTTCGGGAATGTCAAGTCCGCTTCTTTCAACTGATCCTTGCAAACTCAAGGATCACCAGATCGAATCTTTGATCCGCCTCGCAACTTCAGAACGCCAAATCGCTATCTTCGATCCGCTTCTTGCAACTTCAAGAAGGTCAAATCGCTTTCTTCAATCTGATCCTTGCAAACTCAAGGATCACCAGATCAATCTTTGATCCGCTTCCGCAACTTCGTGAATGTCAAATCGCTTTCTTCAATCGATCCTTGCAAACTCAAGGATCACCAGATCGATTTTCCGATCGCTTCCTGCAACTTCGGAATGTCAAGTCTCTTTTTCAATCGATCCTTGCAAACTCAAGGATCACCAGATCAATCTTTGATCCGCTCGCAACTTCGTGAACGCCAAATCGCTATCTTCGATCCGCTTCTTGCAACTTCAAGAAGGTCAAATCTTTGATCCGCTTCGCAACTTCAGAACGCCAAATCGCTATCTTCGATCGCTTCTGCAACTTCAAGAAGGTCAAATCTTTGATCCGCTTCGCAACTTTAGGAACGCCAAATCGCTATCTTTCAATCGATCCTTGCAAACTCAAGGATCACCAGATCGATCTTTGATCCGCTTCCTGCAACTTCGTGAACGCCAAAATCGATTTCTTTGATCCGCTCCATCGCATACCTGTGGAGGCGAGATCTCGCTCAACCGTCTTTGTCCTTCTTGGGGACGCAACTCAGAGAATGAATGCATACTTATGCCTAATGATTAGGATGCCATGAGTATGATGAGTCGAATGTTATGAGTATGATTCCTATTTAAGGTGTTTTCACTCATTTGTCTCATCAAGGTTTTATCTTCGCTTTCCTCTCAAAGGACTGCTGCATGAATGGCTTGCCCTCGTGGAAATTTTGAAACCTATTTTAGGCCTTAGAACAAAGTCTGCCTTGACTTCTAGCCGTCTTCCCCGGGAGTCACCACTCCTTCTTGAAGAATACTCGACTTGGTTTGTTTTAGATTCGTTCCTCAACAATTTAGGGTTTTTGAATCTTTCCTTATCGAAAATTGGCCTGTCTTACTTTTTAAAAGTGACCAAGCAACATTATTTACCCTTGCCACAATTACTGAATCGGGCGAAAAATTTCATATAAATGGCCTTTATTGAGACCCCTTTTCTCCAATGTCTTCATCTTGTGTTCATGGAAGTTCTAAACAAATGTTCTGTTTTGGCTTCCTGTTTTATCTAGAGATTTCCAAAGTGATACGTGGAACTTTCTTTTGTAAAATCATTAGTTCATCAATTTGTTTTTTAATGCATCATGTTAATGGTGGATAACAGTAGATCGAATTCAAAGAGAATCAAAATGAATTTATCTATGAAACAAAGAGGATTGATTGGGGACATATTCCCTCCTTTTTTGGGGAAAAGGTCCCAAAAATGGTAAAATAACAACATGGATCGATGCCCTAGACATCGCCAATTGGGCTTCTATATACAAGCTCAAGAAAACCGCCTCGAGCCCGTCATGTGTTTAGAAGACTCAAAGTATTTTGTCAATGCCCGATATGCAACGATTTCCTCTTCTCATTGATTATGGCATCGCGAGATCGTGACGTGTCCGCTCAAAATTTGAGCCGCCTTTTCGGGTTTTCAACTCAAAATGCCCTTTGGTCTCAAGGTGCCCTTTATGGTTTTCACCTTGGCCTCTCCGTTTTTTTTTTTTTGAAGTCTCAAAGTGCCCTTTATGGGTTTTCACCTTGGCTTCTTCTATCTTAAGCAAAGTATTTTTAATCGAATCTGAGTTCACGGGGTTGGGCAAGCTTTTTCCGTCCATCTCTGTCAGAATCAGTGCACCTCCCGAGAAAGCTTTCTTCACCACATACGGTCCTTCCCAGTTCGGCATCCATTTTCCTCTGTGGTCCTTTTGTATGGGGAGGATCTTTTTCAGCACGAGGTCCCCTTCGTGGAACTCCCTTGGGCGAACCTTTTTGTTGTAAGCTCGCATCATTCGCTTTTGGTACATCTGACCGTGACGGATAGCTCTCAATCTCTTTTCTTCAATTAAGTTCAACTGGTCATATCGAGCCTGGATCCATTCAGCTTCGTCCAATTTCACTTCTGATAATACTCGGAGAGAAGGTATTTCTACTTCAATAGGTAGGACTGCCTCCATCCCATAGACCAATGAAAAAGGCGTTGCCCCGGTAGAGGTTCGGACGGACGTTCGATAAGCATAGAGTGCGAACGGCAACTTCTCATGCCAGTCTCTGTAAGTCTCAGTCATCTTTCCCACTATCTTTTTGATGTTTTTGTTGGCTGCTTCCACTGCCCCATTCATTTTTGGGCGATACGGTGATGAATTGTGGTGTTTGATGTTGAATTGGCTACAAACCCCTGCTATCGTGCTATTGTTTAAGTTCAGCGCGTTGTCTGATATGATCCTTTCGGGCATTCCATACCGACAAATGATTTCTTTCTTCAAGAACCCATTAATCACGATTTAGTGACGTTAGCATATGAGGCGCCTCTACCCATTTCGTGAAGTAGTCGATGACCACAAAGATGAATCGATGCCCATTCGATGCCTTCGGGATATTGGCCTAATGACGCCCATGCCCCACATGGAAAATGGCCATGGCGAAGTCATAACATGTAAAGGTGACGGGTACGTGAATCTTGTCTCCATAACCGCATTTATGACATTTTTGGCATAGTTGATACAGACTCCCTCCATGGTGGACCAATAATATCCGAATCTCATTATTTGTCCGCCATTGTGAAACCATTAGCATGAGTTCCACAGACACCTTCATGGACTTCTTCTAGGATTAGCTTAGCTTCGGCGGCGTCTACACACCTCAGCAGCACTTGATCCTTCCTTTTCTTGTATAAGACTTCTCCATCCAAGACGTAATCACAGTGCTAATCTCCTCGGCGTTTTTTTTTTCATTCTCGGTGGCTTGATCGTGGTACTCACGGTTCTTTAAATACCGCAATATATCATGGTACCACGGTGGGCGCTTTTTCCTTCTTCCTCGACATTGTAGCAATGGGTCGGGTCTTGATGAATGCTCATTTGTATTGGCTTCATATCTTCACTTTCATTTATTCGGACCATGGAAGCTGTGGTGGCGAGCGTCGGCCATCCGATTCTCGCCCTCAAGGTGTAATTGAAAGTGATGTCATCAAACTCTTTGACAAGTTCTTGGGCCAATCTTTTATAGATAACCAATTTTGGATCCTTGGTTTCCCATTCTCCTCTAAGTTGATAGATTACTGTATGGAATCTCCATAGACTTCTAATACCTTGATTTTGTAGTCGATAGCAATACGAGCCCCATGATGCAAGCTTCATATTCACCATATTATTAGTGCAATCAAGTCCGCTTTACAAGTGAATGGATAATGGTCCCTTTGGGGATATCAGATCGCCCAATTCCGCTACCCACAAAGATTTGATGCCCCGTCAAAATTTAATTTCAAGGATGGTCTTGAGGTACCTTCTTCAATGTCCGCCACGTACATCAAGTCCTCATTAGGGAAATCAAAATCTAAGGGCTCATAGTCTTCAAGGGCTCTCATCAAGCTAAAAAGTTCGCTATCGCGCCCCTTTTTACCGCCTTTTGGTTTACATAAACGATGTCAAATTCGAAAGGTGATCGCCACCGCCATCCTTCCATTCAAGGCGGTGGCTTCCATCATATACTTAAGGGATCTAGCTTTGAGATGAGCCATGTCGTAGATACAAAGATGTATTGCCTCAACCTTCGAGTTGTCCAAATCAAGGCGCAACATAATTTCTCGATTGAGGGTACCTCATTTCACATGCGGTGAATTTCTTCGAGGTAGTATATTGCTTTTCTTTCTTCCCGATTCATCATGTTGACCCAAAGACGCATCCCATCGAATTATCAAGCAATCGTTAGGTAAAGGATGAGGGCTTGTCCGGTTGAGGCATTAATACCGGGGCCCGAGATGTATTGTTTCACCTTTTCAAGGTCTTTTGGCACTCTTCATCCCACGTGCAGGGTTGTGTTTCTTGAGAAGTCGAATATGGGTCACATCTCTCGGCCGGTTGTGAAATGAACCGAGCGATGTAATTCAATTTCCTAAGAAACCTCTAACTTCTTTTTGGGTACGTGGTGGTAATTCTTGTATGGCTCGACTTTATCGGGTCCACCTCAATCCCTTTTCATCGACTATGAACCCGAGCAACTTCCTGACCGAGCCCCAAGGTACACTTTGACGATTAAGCTTCAATTGGAATTTTCTCAGCCTCAAGAACAATTTTCTCAAGACCTGCACATGCTCTTCTTCAGTTCGGATTTGGCGATCATATCGTCGACGTAAACCTCAATTTCCTTGTGCATCATGTCATGGAATAAGGTTACCATGGCTCTCTGATATGTCGCGCCTGCATTTTTTAGCCCAAATGGCATCACCTTGTAGCAAAACGTTCCCCACATGGTTATAAACGTTGTCTTGTCCATGTCCTCAGGATGCATTTTTATTTGGTTGTACCCCGAGAAACCATCCATGAAGGAGAACAACGAATACCCTGCTGTATTGTCTACTAAAGTGTCGATGTGAGGAAGCGGAAAATTGTCCTTCTGGCCGCCTTGTTCAGTCTCTCGTAATCTCGCACATTCGCATTCTTCCCATCTTTCTTGGGGATGGGGACAACGTTAGCCACCCAATCCGAGTACTTGACCACTTGTAAGAACTCGCATTAAATTGTTTCTCGACTTCTTCTTTGATCTTTAACAAGACGTCTGGTTGCATTCTTCCGAGCTTCGTTGACCGGCTTGCATTCTTCTCTTATAAGGCGGTCGATTGTAATCGCAATATCGATTTTAGTCCGCATATCTTGGTACGACCATGCGAACACATCCTTGAATTCATGGAGTAGTTCGATGAGGTCCCGCCTGGTTTCTGCAGTAATACAAGCTCCAATTTTCACCTCTTGCCCCTCTTCTAGGCTCACCGTTTCTACCGACTCTTTATGGGTAGGATCTGCTTTTCTTCTTGCTCCACCATTCTCAACAACCGGAGGCAAGTCGATTCTCGTGTCATTTCCAAAGTCCCGAGATTCCTCTCAACACATGTCTTGCTCAAAGCAAACCTCTGAATCAGAGTATCATTACTCATATCATTGATGTCTAGAGACCAGAATGGGTATCAAGGGTGTATAAAGAATAAATGAATTTGAGGACAATTATTCACATGATATGAATGAGAACAAAGAATAAATGATAAAAATGTAAAATAAGAGAATATTTAGTAGAATTGAAGATGCATTTTATTAAAACAAAATGTCCGAACATAAGCCTATTTCACAAAAGAAATCTCATTGTTTCTAGGCTTAAAAACAACAAGAGTGTTCCGAATATTACTCTGCAAAATCTCTAAACACTACAGGAAATTCCTCTGCAGTCCAATTGTCTAATGTGCTTCCAAGTTCATATGGGCAGATGCCCGACAATCTTCTTTGATCGATCTCCTCCTCGTGTATGGCATTGATGTGAGGACATTCCCCTCTAGGAGACTTTTTTCCCGGGTAAATCATTCCTCCCGATACTGAAGGTGCGAGATATGTGGGAAATGTCATCGGTTCCCACTTAACGCCTTCTCCATTCACTCGCATTTCTCCTTTCTTGTCTTTTCTCTATCTCCTTCTTCATTTGTTTAGCATCCGGTTTGAAACCTAAACCAAAGCGATCCCTTTTTCCTTCAAAGATCGGGGCTGGACTTTCCTTGGAGATATTTACCCAATCCTTTTCCCGGTAGAGGGCTCCTTTTCCCATCACATTTGCAATCCCATCCCGGTAGTCTTGGATAGTTTAGAGACGGGACTTTATTTCCTTCGAAATGAAAGTCGCATTCACGAACTCTAAGGACCGAAATGAACATTCAATGGCTTCCTCATTCGTCTCTAGGTATGGCGCCTCATTGGTAACAGTTGCTATGATATCATCTTCAGCGTTTATAGTTACCAGCCGATTTTCTGTTACCAATTTCAATTTCTGGTGCAGTGATGAAGGTACACCCACACGAATGAATCCAGGGCCTCCCTAGTAAGCAGTTGTAAGAAGGCTTGATATCCATGACCAGAAAGTCTACTTCATAGGTATTTGGCCCGATCAATAATGGTATATCTATTCTTCCCATCACTCTTCTTTCGGTGCCATCGAACGCCTCACTATGTTTTGGCGGTGACTTCATATGAGAACTATCTATCGGCAACCTCTTGAGTGTGGCTAGTGGTAAGACATTTAATGTCAACCCATTATCTATTAGCACACTTGGCAAGGTGTATCCTTGCAACGGTAGTTATGTGTAATGCCTTTGTTGACCCCATACCTCCTTGGGATTTCGTCATCGTCAAGTAGATGAAATTATCAGCACTTATGTTACTAATCGACGATCCAACTTGTTGACGGATATATCTTTAGTAACATAGGTCTCATTCAAGATTTCATTAATGCTTCATGATGCACTTCGAGCTCGAAGTAGTGCTAACACAGAGATACGGGCTGGTTGTTTATGCAGTTGTTCCACCACACTGTATTCGCTGTGTTTCAAAAATTTTAAGAACTCTTTAGCCTCTTCCTCTTTTACGGGCTCATTGACAACGGCTTCGGGTTCTTTTTCCTGCCCAATCGACACGCCTTCGCTTTTGCTTTGCTCCGTTCTCCTGTTCTCAGGATCATAACGCTTTCCACTTCGCGTATAGGAACCTTCGTTCTTGACTTCCTCCGAAATACTAGTGGAACCTTGCGCTCCTGGTGTTGTCACATTGCAATTATAATTCCAAGGTACCCTTTTACTATCTTGGTAGGGAAAGGAAGTGTTTTTGAATTGTGATTTTCGGTCTTCCCTCAGACTCCACCTCTCAGATTCCGCGAAATGATGATTCTCGGGTAACTAACTCCGGGTTTCACAATTCTTCCTCACACGATATTTCCTCTTCCTCCACTCCTTCTTCATAAAACTCCACTCTTTGTTGTTCATGAGGCCTTGCACCAAAATTTTAAAATCGGCACATTCTTGGATCTCGTGCCCCTCGCCTTATGGAATTCACAACAATTCTTCATATGTATTTTGCTTCTCGTAAATCGACTCTATCAATCCTCTTTTACCATTTCCTTCCGGACTATTCATAGAACGGGTCTTCACTTCGCGACGTCTCTCTTGATCTTTCTCACAATCTCTTCACCGATTATGCTTCACCCTTTTTCCTCATGATTAGGCAATGGGTTCCTTTTCTTACCAAGTCATCGAGCGCTATAACACCCATTTTGATTAGCCTCTCAACTACCTTTTTGAAGGCTA
Source organism: Gossypium rotundifolium (assembly GCA_025506655.1). Classification (NCBI taxonomy): domain Eukaryota; kingdom Viridiplantae; phylum Streptophyta; class Magnoliopsida; order Malvales; family Malvaceae; genus Gossypium; species Gossypium rotundifolium. The sequence goes on from CP106728.1 coordinate 37,933,022, forward strand.
GGCGCTTCTCATCGAATGCCCTCTATCCTCGCGTGGTAATCGCATTGAGCGTTTGGGTCGTACCACTTAGGTATGGGGCTGCAATGGTTGTAAGTAAAACGGGACACGATGTGCTCATTGAATAAAATCGATATAACTCTTTATGCGCTATCGAATCGGCGTGAATTGGATCCTTCGAATTTGATCTAGTTCCCGATTCTGCCTTCTTGGCCCTAGTTGCCCGGTTGTAATCGCCTTTGGTCGATTAATCGCGATCGCCTTTGGGTATCCTCTATTATATGTACTCACATTATCGACCTCACTTGTCTTTCTTTTTAGGAGCGACTCTCCGGTGCTTTCTCCCGTCTCGATTTTGCCACCCCTTATAGCATGCTCGATCATCTCCCCGCCATTACTATATCAAGAAAGCTCTTAGTTGTACTCCTATCATATGGGTTATGAAAGGGGCCTTCGTGGTATTAATAAAAGCATGGCGCTTCTTTTTCCAAAAGGGGCGGCTGAACTTGTGTGGCCACTTCCCTCCATCGCTGGGCATATTGCCTGAAACTTTCATTTGGCTTCTTCTCCATGTTTTGGAGCGTGATTCGATCAGGCGCTATATCGACTATGTGCTCAGATTGTTTCGAAGGCTCTGCTAGGTCCTTCCATGACTTGATCTGAGTACTACCGAGCCGATTATACCATTTGGTCATGGACCCAACCAGACTGTCTTGAAAACAGTGAATCAGCAGTTGATCGTTGTTGACATGCCCCGCCATCCGTCGACAGAACATTGTGATGTGCGTTTGGGCAACCGTCCTGCTGTATTTTTCAAAGTCTGGGGTCTTGAATTTTGGAGGAAGCACGAGATCTGGGACTAGGCTCAAGTCTTTAGCGTCCACCCCATAGCGATGGTCAGCGGTCTCTATTTCTCTAAACTTTTCTTCTAACCATTTGCAACGATCCTCAAGTTGTTTGGGAAGGTTTGCTTTTGCCTTATCCATTTCAGCCATTTCATCAAAATCGGGGACTATAGGGTTGGCCGGACATTCTCCGGGATTGGTGCTCGAACCACGGGTAGTCTTACCGGCATTGCGGTCTCAACTCGCACTGTGGTTCGATAAAACAGGCGTCCTTTGGGGCCTATTTCTGTGGTGCTTGGGTATTTGGCGGGTAAATCCAGAGGGTAAGGTGGTCATCATTATTCCTAAGCTAGCAGCGCGCCTTTCCCTGCTCATTGGCCAATAGTTGCGCCACCGACTTATCATGTTGTTTTGGGACTCTTGCATCCGCTCCATCATATCTTGTTGGAGCTTCATCATTTGCTCTTGCATCCGTTTTGCATTTCTTTCTCAAATTGTTCAAATCTTTGATCCATTTTTTGGTCTTAGTACGAGTCCCGTAGCGTTGTTCGGTTCCTGATTTTCTCTTTTCTTTTTCCTTTTTCCGATAATTTTAACCAGCTTAGGCTTCTTTTTATAAACTTTAATGTATGTAATATGATGCAATGTAATGCTAATGCATGCAATGTATGCAAAAAAGGCATTAATTCTAATTCAACTTCCATTAGAATAACTTCTCTAGAAAACAAGTTTCTTTACATAGAATGGATTACATATAAGGCCTCGCCTCTAATGCTTAAGGCCTTGACTTCCTCAAGGAGCCTAGCTAACTCTTGCCCTTGTTCGACTTTGATTCATAAAATAAACTTAGTACATCGCCTTGGACTCCTAAGGTTTGCAAATGCTCATGACCTCTCGTGACTTGAGTCACGGCTTCCCCATGATGTAATCCCGATCCCCGACTTGATTTTGGGAGTGATGAAGTTGTTGCTTCCAACGCCCTCATTGACTTCCAGCAGCTCCACCCGTAGCTCGCAACCATGTAAAGCGACTCTAGCTCTTCAATTCTCGCTTTCATTTCTTCAATTTTACCTGTGCTAGCTTTTAATTCTATCGCAGAGTTACTGGCTACGACATCGACATGTGGTTCTTTCCAATTCGCCACCCGAGCCTTTAATTCCTCTTTCTCGCCTTGGTTTTTGCGGACTTCTTTTCAGAGTATCTTCTCGAGCTTGAGTATCTCGAGTTCTCGCTCCCATTGGCTAGCTCTATTTTTTCTTCTCTCGAGTTCTTGACCCCATTGCTCGATGTTTTTCCTAATCCAAAGAAGCTTCATTGACCTCCGCAGCTTCTTATATTCTGCCTTCAAACCGCCCAAGTCTTCCTCGACTTTATTTTTCCCTTTTCTCAATTTTTGACCTCTAGCTTCCGAATGTCGACGTCCAAACCCAAATTGCATCTTCTTCTTCTAACTGTTCTATTCTTTTCCCTAATTCGCATTCCTTTTCTCAAAATCTTGTTTGATGATTTCGAGCTCGATGGGATTACCCGTAGGTGTTCCTCCATTGATCGAGCGCCTTCCCGGCCGGTGTGGGAATGTTGTCGTTGATTCTCCGCTTCTCCATCGGTCGATTCGGAGTTGTCATCGGGTTTATGCAAATCTTTTCATTCTATGAGTCCGACTCAAGCGCTTGCTATTTCACGAACCCTTTTCTTACAATGATCCCTTTGTATTCAAATTCACACCGAAGTTAGACCTTGTGTTGCGGGTATAAACCGCTCTCGACGGTATTGTCTCAACACAAGGAGAGGAGCATATCCGACGGCTCCCCATACTCCAAGTAGAGGAACCAGTCCAAAATCTCCACATCGGTATAGGATCTCATCGGGGATCATCAAAGGAGCTTTCCACTCCACGCCTTCCTCTTGCGTGTTTTGCGTAATTGTCATCCATTTCTCTTCCGTAAGATCGTCCCGCCTTGGTGTGGCTGCTAATTCCTTTAGCGGAGAATAGTCCTCTGAGAAGATCCGACCTGGTGCCTTTTCCACTTTCCAAAAATGACTGTTGAACCATACTAGCAAAAGCTGTGCACAGCCGGTAAATCTTCCTTCGCCCGCTCTTCGGCACGCGTTTAGAGACCTGAAAGTTTCAGCCAGAATTGCAGGAACGGGTGTGACTCTTCTATCCAACCTGTCGAATAGATCTGAGACCGCCTCATCTACATGCCCTAGAGCTTTAGGGAAGATGATCAATCCATAAATGCTCAAGGCAAAGATGTCAACCCTTTTCCTCACATCCGGGTGTGCTATGATCAAGTCCCTTAAATTTCTCCAAGGGATACACTTACAATCTCCTTTTTGTTTTATCCGTGCCGCAACCCACTGCTCACTCATTCCCGTAATATTCATTAGCTTTTTCAAGAAGGTGGGAACGTTAACAGGTCTCGTATAAACTTTGTCGGCTTGAATCTTCGAGCAACGAAGTAAAGCTGTGTATTCTTCTATAGTAGGCACTAAATCTACTTTCCCGAAAGTAAAACAGCTATAAGCGGGATTCCAAAATTGGGCCATAGCTCGAAATAGGTGCTGGTCTACCCTGACGTCGAGCAGATATGACAGATCTCCATAATGACAGTAGAATAATTGCTTGATCTCATGATCCCACTGACCCCATATCTCTTTCATCTCTTGAAGATTGTTTTGGGTGACACTGATACGCGTGAAGTCCCATAACTCTGATACGTGCCCTTCTGCGAGGCTATCACCTTTTTCTTGTCAGATCCTCTACCAAACCCGGACGACGCGTTGTCTTCCACTCTATCAAGAAACCCCTTTCCATGACAAAGCTATCTATTTGGGCAATTGAACTTGAATCAACACCTTTTTGATGAATATGCCATGCAAAAACAAAAATAAAGCAAATCAGTATTTCATACATATTAGGCAAAGAATAAAAGTACCTAATTTGTTAACCACTAAGGTTTGGCATGGCTCTACCTAAGGTAGGTTCCTTAGGGCTTACTATATGAGGTTTGGTTCTAAGGAGGGGTACCGAACCAAGCAGATTCTCGATCTTCACCCATTATAGGCTCATATAGACCGAAGTTCAGCCAGGGGGATACATTTCCTATGGTCGCACGGAGATGAAAATCTCACGAAGACATAGGTACGGATGTATCCCGAAAGCGATCCACTATCCTCGCACGGAGGTGAAAACCTCACGAAGGAGTAGTTTCACTCTCACCTAAAGGTGTGACCACAACGGTCATGCAATGCAATGCCAAAATGGAAACAACACGCAATAAAAGATTGTAATTTTCAAATCAAGCTTTCGAACTTCCGACAAAAGATAGAAAATAATCAATTTATGGCTTGACTCTCTAAATCACCTCCCCAGTGGAGTCGCCAAGCTGTCGTAACCATTTTTGAGAACAAAACGGGGTCCGACGTTGGGTTTTGAAAATAGAAATGAAACGGGAGTCGCCACCGACCATTATTTGGTGTGATCGGATCACCTTTATTTTAATAAAACATTTGGCTTTATTAAAACAGTGTTTTTGGTCCGCCAAGTTTTAAAAGTCGGTCCGGAGTGATTCACATACGAGGAAGGGTTAGCACCCTCGATACGCCCAAAATTGGTACCAAAATGATTAATTAGAGTCTTAGTGTCGGAAATTTTAAAAGGTTTTAAAATACAGATCCTCTAAAAATGTTTGGATAATTAGGGCCAAAATTTTGAGATTTCTTTGCTCCGAGAGGATACAAACATCACATCCAGCACGTTAGGACATGATGCTTTAAACCTTCGTAATCAAAGCTATCTCGAGGTTTCACGAAGTTTATCAAAAAAGGATGTTTAGTTATTTAGTCAAACGGAAAATCGCAACCCAGCACGTTAGGGCACTATTCCCCGAATTCCTAAATACAAAACATTGCCTTTATTTTAAAAATCTTTGAACAGAGTGCAATGACTTTTCAAAATGCATCATATGGGATTGAATTTAAGAGAAGGTTTGAGTCAAAATTCGAGATTTCTTTATCCCGAGAAGATATAAACATCACATCCAATACGTTAGGACACGATGTTTCAATCTCTCGTAATCAAAGTCATCTCGTGATTCGCAAAACTTCGTAAAAGGGATGTTAAGTTATTTGGTCAAACGAAAAATCGCAACCCAGCACGTTAGGGCACTATTTTTCGAGTTTCCAAATACCAAAACATTGCCTCATTTTGAAATCTTTTAGATGAAATGTGATGATCTTATGAAAGATGTTTTGTTCAAAAATATAATACAAAACAAAGATAATAAATATGGATGTGAATATTATAAATAAAAATACAAATGATAGTAATAATAATAATAATATTACGATAATACAAAGTAGTAATAAGAATTGAATAAATAAATAAATGAAATGATTTATGGCAAGATAGTAAAGACGATACTTGAAATGAAAATAACAATAATGATAATAAAAATGATGGATGCTAATAAAATAGTACATGCAACACAAATAAACAAATATATATACATAAAAATAATAGTTTTAATAATAAAATGATAACGATAATAAAATGCACGAATAATGATATAGTCATGATAATAGTAATATGAACAAATAATAGTGAAAGTACAACCAAGATAACAAATAATGACATGTTATAATAAATAAAAGTAATAGAATCAAATAATAACGAAAATACTATCGAAATAAATAATAAAAGTAATAAAAAAAGTTGGTGAAATGTATTAATAATAAATATCAAAATATAATAATGATAATAACAATATGAATAAAATTAACAAAAGCAGACTAAAAAAAAATTTGCACAATAATTAAATCAGGATTGATTTGCATTAAAGATAAAAATTTTGGGGCTAATTTGAAATAAAACGAAAGGACAGGGGACTTATTCGAACGCGCGTGAAAACAAAAGGATCAAAACAAGAATTTTCCCATAAATCAAACGCAAGATTTAAATGGGGACCTAATCATGAACCGTAAAAATTATTGGGGCTAATTTTGAAATCATCAAGAGTTTAATTTTAAAATATTAAAACGCGAAGGACCAATCACGCAAATAGACCATCCTTTCGGCAAAACACGCGGATCCTAGGCGGGTCGGATCGGTCGGGTTGTTCGGGTGAAACGACGTCGTTTTGGGGCTTTTGACCGGCCAAAACGACGCTATTTTGATTCGGCTATAAAAGCAATTTTTAAACAAAAATTTCATTTCTCCAATTCTCTAAAAAAAAAAGACTGATTTTGCTCTCTCCTTCCTCCGCAGTGAGGGAATTCCGTGAGGGGGCCATGGTCCCAAGGTCTTGCCGAGTTCTCAACCACCGTGGACTATGGGCTTTAAAGGTAAAAAACTTTGCTTTTTTTCCTTTTTTTATATACATACCTTTATTTTGTTTTTCGGATTATAAGCATTTGCAAAAAATAAAATGAAAAACAAGAAAATAAAAAGAAAAAAAGTTTCAAAAATCACCTCTTCGATTTTTGTTAGCGAGATCTACTTTTTATATTTTTGACTCTCTGTTTCGTGTTTTTGTTCAAACCTTTCCTTTTTGTGTTAATCTTTTCTCTTTTTTTTTTAAAAAAATCTCGTTTTTTTTTGCTTGAATCTCTCTGCCCTTTTTTTATTTGATTTCTCCAGTAAAAAAAAACATTTTACAAAGCCACTCTTCGGCCTCTTTATAGCCGAATATGTTTTTTTGATTGCTTGCTGCCCTCGTTTCTGTTTTGTGTAGTCTTTTCTTTGCAGGGCGTGGGGAGCGGATGGAGCAGGTGGCGGAGGCGATGGTGTCGAGGGTAGGTTCATGGTGGGTGATGTCGAAGTCGAAAGGTCGGGTAGGTGGCTAGGGTTGCGGCGCTAGGGTTCTCGAAACCCTAGCTCACGACAAAAAGGAAGTGGGCTGTTGGGCCCGTGAGGTTTGGGTTCAATTGGGCCTTTTTTATTTTGGGTTTGTTGTTTTTTTTTATTTTGGGTATGTAATTGGGTCTGTTATTTAGGTTTTGGGTTTAGGGCTGTTGGTTTATTTTGGGCCGGGCGATTTTGGGCTTTGTACAAGAAGAATGGCAGTGGGATTTTTCCTTGATGGGGATATCCTGTACAAAAGAGGAAAAGATCAAGTGCTCTTGAGATGTGTGGATTCTGTTGAAGCCAGAAAAATACTTGAAGATGTCCATGAATGAATTTGTGGGACGCATGCCAATGGTCTCACTATGGCCAGACAAATTATGAGACTCGGTTATTACTAGCTGATGATGGAAAGCGACTGCATTAGTTACGCATGAAGGTGCACAAATGTCAAATTTATGGTGATAAAATTCATGCGCCCCTTTGCCCCTTCATGTCATGACTTCTCCGTGGCCTTTTTCTATGTAGGGCATGGATGTTATAGGGCCAATTTTCCCAAAAGCTTCTAATGGACACCGATTCATTTTTGTAGTTATAGATTACTTCACAAAATGGGTAGAAGCCGTTTCGTTCGCTAATGTCACAAAGACTGCAGTTTGCAGGTTCTTAAAAAAAGAAATCATATGTCGATACGGTTTGCCTAAGAGAATCATTTCAGATAACGCTTTAAATATGAACAACAAGATGATGAAAGAAGTGTGCGAGCAATTTCAAATAAAGCATCATAATTCCTCACCCTATCGCCCAAAGATGAGCAGAGCAGTAGAAGCGGCTAACAAAAAAATTAAGAGAATTATTGGGAAAATGACAGAGACATATAAAGACTGGCACAAGAAGCTACCATTCACTTTGTATGCATATCGCACATCTGTGTGGACATTTACGGGAGCAACTCCTTTCTCTCTGGTTTATGGAATGGAAGCTGTGCTGCCCATCGAAGTTGAGATCCCCTCTCTACGAGTCTTAATGGAGTCGAAACTAGAAGAATTAGAATAGGTTCGAGCTCGATATGACTAGCTAAACCTTATCGAAAAAAAGCGCTTGAAGGCAATCTGTCATGGACAAATGTACCAGAAGAGAATGATTAAGGCCCATGATAAGAAGGTGCGACCAAGAGAATTCCGCGAGGGAGAACTCATACTGAGAAAGATTCTCCCAATACAAAAAGACTTTCGAGGAAAATGGGCACCAAATTGGGAAGGGCCATACGTTGTAAAGAAGGCTTTCTCGGGTGGAGCTTTAATTCTCACTGAGATGGATGGGAGGGAGTTACCTAATCCAGTGAACTCAGATGCCGTGAAAAAGTACTATGCCTAAGAAAAAAAAAGAAAAAAATCAAGATGAAAACCTGAAATGGGCGTCTTGATTTAAAAAAAAAAAGAGAGAGCAAGATGAAAACCAGAGGAGGGCGTCTTGATAAAAAAAAAAAAGAGAGATCAAGATGAAAACTGAGGTGGGCGTCTTGATAAAAAAGAAGAAGAAGAAGATCAAGATGAAAACCGAAAGGGCGTCTTGATAAATAAAAAAGATTAGGATGAAAACCTGAAAGGGCATCCTAATGAAGGGGGTTCGGACATAAGGAGCAGGACGATTTGAACGAGGAGTCATGTGGCGAGATTACGATATTTGAAGCAGTCTCGGAAGCTCGAAATCTTCTACACAAGAAGTCGTGCTCGAAAAGATCCAGGATGAAGAAATGTGGAGAAGTTCATGCGTTGAATATCTAGAGCATTTGTGACAATTGAATCTGCTTTCCTTTCTTTATAATGTTTTCTTTATTGAGTTATTCCTTGTCAATTTTCTTTGCTTGTTGCTTTTGAAATAAATATGAATGTGAGGTATCCTTTTCATAACTACTTTGCCATTTTCATGCATCTCATTTATGGTTTATTTAAATGATAAATAGTGAAATGACGTGCTCTAAACAAAAGGAATGTTGAGCATTACTCGGATGAGAATTTGGTAAGTACAAGAGCCTCAAAGCAAGGACAAAGTTTAACAGGGGGCAAAAGGGTGATATACGAGAAATGTAGATTACTCGTAAAACTCGAGGACAAGTACAAAACCTGAAAGGAAAGTCAAGAGTCGAAGCAATGAATGCAGATCATCATGAAAATCGAAACGGAAAGGGATATATGACAAACAAGCCCAATGCACATGACATAATCATGTAGGCATGAAAGCATTTAAGACAAACACGTGCATGTCATGATAACATCATGCATGACATATACA
>CP106728.1:39142203-39319219 GCA_025506655.1 Gossypium rotundifolium
GCTGCGAGTCCAAATAACTGGCTCTACATACTTCCCTTCAAACTTGGCCTTAAAGAAATCCCAATCCGGTCGATCTGCGGTACACCTTGTTTGACAATGAGCCACCAACGATAAGCTTCGTCATGAAGCAAGGAAGCAGCCTTCGGTTTTCTTCATTGGTACAATCCAAATCGTCCATGATTCTTCCTCTCGCTTCTAGCCAATACTCATTACGTTCGAGACTACTCCGACACTCCTCTAAAGATCTCGGCCCGATTCGATCTAAGCCTTTCCGACAACGACTTTCGAGCTCCGTTTCCCATACCGACTCTTGCCACTTCTTGTAGCAGCGTAACATAGCTTGCGACATCGCTACATCTTCTCCTGCGATCTTGCCCTCTACGTCCCTTCTTGGTGGCACTTCACTTCGACCCATGGCGGACCCTATCGGTTAAAATCTTGCCATTCTACCTCTCTGCGTCCCTAGAACTCATCTCTATCATCGCGATTTATCGATTAAGAAGTTTTATGCATTAGTAATTGTTCCATTATTTAACCGCGAGCATATTTTATGAATGAAAGATTTTAAAAGTAGTTCTTTCGATCACACAAGGTTCAGTTCAAATTGCTATTCTAATTCGAGAATCACTTGGTTCCTCGCTAGGGACACATTCATTCATCATCAAACACATTCATTCCTCATCGAGGCACATTGATGGTATCTACCACCACATTCACTATTCGGACATTTACGCGCTTTACCCGAGGTATTTAGTCATTTTCCTCTGAGGACATTTTCGTAATAAACCGGAGAAATTTTAAAACTTAATAAACCGAACATTTTGAAATTTCCACATCGGGAGGCATTTGAAAATTTGTCAAATTAGAGATACAATGAAATTTTGGAAACCGGGGTATTTTAGTAATTTTGTCAACTGGGTAATTTTGTAAATTTCAAAAGTCGAAGGTATTATTTTGAAATACAAAATTTGGATACTTTTGCAAAGTGAGAGAATTTTATTAAAGTTGGGGTTATCTCGAAATTTTGAAAGTCGGGGCATTTTAGTAATTTTTAACACGGGGTATTTTAGTAAATTTTCCCAAATCGGGTATATTGATATTTTGAAAACTAGAGATTTTAATATTTTGCAAAGTGAAAATCATTTTAACAAAAGTTGAGTGTAGTGTGGTAATTTTATAATCTGAGGGGTATTTTGTAATCTTGCCACTAGGGGCATTTTGGTAATTTTGGTAAATCGAGAGAATGTTTTTCAAAACCAGATTTAGGGTTTATAAACCAAAAGGGTAAATTTAAAAATTTTAAAACTAAAAAAATTTTAAAGCAATGAAAGGCTAATCCTTTCGGGTTTTGATAATTGGTTGACTTTGTGAACAAGTCCTCTTGGTTAAGGTGAACAGTAGCTACGCACTATGGTAGGATTCAAGTGGAGAGGAGGTGAGTCATGGATTTGCTTAAATACCAAGCTCCCACCGAATACCACTCCTAGACATGCGCTTTACAAGGTTGCCACACCTTAACACTGCGACTTACTTCTGAGTTTGTTTAAGAGCTTTAAGTTTTATGCACATGTTTGAGTAGACTAGCCTTAGGGTTCAAGCAGATCCTAATTCACTAATCTCGAGCCCAACAAAGCCCATAACAGTTCATATAACAAATTACTTCACAAGTCTCAAGTACTTACCGGTGGACTCGGCCGAGAATGCAGTGCCATGCAGAAGAACACGAAATAAAAGCCCATATTTTGAAAAGCCCATTTTGAAAATGTTTTTGGGCCCAAAACCCTCAAATAGAGTTTTGAACCAGGCTCGATACCAATCTGTAACATCCCCAAACACTGGCCCACGAGCCTTGACCGAATCTGGTTATGTCAACTGCGGAATGACGGTTGAAAATCTTTGTCTTTAGAATAAAACTTGAAAATTTTGTTAACCACGGAGAGTGTGTCCATTAAAATTATTTAATAATATAAGCTCGATATAAAAGATGTGAATTAAAACTTTATGATAATTTATTATATTATAAATCATTTGGAGAAAATATATCTAAGTATAATATAAAACCCTAATTAAAAGATAATAAAATGATCCCAAAATAAATAAAGAGGCCTTTTATTACAACCATTATTTAATCGAAATACTTAAGATTAAAACTAACTAAAACATCTTTATCTGCATGGCCCACCGGCTCCCTCTCAGAACCGGTCCAACTCATGAATCACACGAAATGTTAGGAAGATAATTGGGTGAGTCACACGGACTCGATGTGTAATTAAACCATCGATATCCACCCACATGTTAGCCACAAATCAACCCAAATTATCAAATGTAACATAAAAATATAATCACATGGATATTACCACAATGGGCTTGGCCCACAATCAAATCATATTCAAGCCTTCGGGCTGGGCCCTTTTCTCATTAATTCATCGATTCGGGCTTGGCCCATTTCACGTATGTTCCCAAAACATACCTATCCACATGTCATATTGGGCTTGGCCCATTTCCATATCATTTCATAACAAAACAATGCAACATGAAACCCAACCCAATCCTAAGGTCCATCCGCTACACACCCCCTTAACCGACCTACCACACACGGGGGACTATCGAGTCACCCTCTCCTTTTCCTCCAAAAGGCAACCAATGCCATCCACGATGTAGCGTATAGCTAACATCAAACCACGATGGAGCACACGACAATCCATCAAGCCACGATATGGCATAAGCCGATATCGATCAAGGTAACCACGCGAACTAAATCGCAAAAGATCCACAAGCGACCTCGGTCGGCGCCAATCCACGATGTAGCACAAAGGCGACATCAACCACGTACTCAAGTACACGTACCTTCTTTCAAAACCCACCCATGCACATGTAACATGATATAATGACAATATGATGCATGTGCATGTCATTCACAAACATAGGCATACACTCATATTTAAATAAATGACAATAATATTAACAATTTGCTATTTACGATCGGTGTCATACCCTTTTAGGGTATCTATTGCACTTTACCCTGCACTTATTAGTAAGCATATAACATAGCGGATATCACATAAAACCGAAAACAATGGCTAACTACACACCTTATAACCTGAAGCTCAATACCCTCGATCCGGCGCTATCGTTTAGCGAGACTACGAATTATTGCTTATCGTTTTACATTTATGCGCCACACCCGTGGCCAATCTCGTCACAGAACCGATCTCTTTGAACCGGGATGGGAGCTTTCCCTTTCCCCTCTTGATTGGCACTCGCATCCATCGACCGGCACGGAAAAGTCTTGAAATCCGGAAGTTCCTTAATCACCCTTTTAATCAAATCAAAACACCAATGGAATTGCCGCAAATCCCACCCACGTGCTGCGGAGATTCAAGGGAGTTTGCCTCGATCACGAACAAAATAGACTCAATGGTGAACAAGGTTTGGCTTTAAGCTTTGGTGAAATAAAGAGAAAAAGAAAGGCTCAAGGTTTGACCTAGTCAAGAAAAGTAAGAAATAAGGTTGGAAGAATGGAAGTAATAGGAAGAGAATAGTGGAAGAAATTTGGCACAGAGAGAGTGCACTTTCGGTTTGGAGATTCAAAGAGGAAAAAGCATTTCAAAAGGGTGCTCTCCTATATAAAGCATTCGCACCCCACTCCCTAGAAGACTCCAGCAGCCGACCAAGCACTCCAAGGCCCCCATTCGCCATGACTTCCACCAAACCCAAAATTCTTTCCTAAATTCACTCAATACCATCCAATTCAAAATAATAAAATAATCTAATAGCAACCATTATCACCTATTTTCTAATTCTAAAATAATTCTACACTTATCTAAAATAATTAAAATAACCAACCCTTATCACTCCTTCAACTTAAAATACAAAATAAAAATAAAACTTATCCTTATCTTCCACCGATTTTGAAACACCACCAACTGTCCATGAAGACTCCATGCCGCTCCATCGCCACCTTGGTTCTTTGCAAAATAAAAGAAAAACCACTGCTGCCCATGGGTCTCGAACACGGGACACAGGGAAAGCCAATGACCAACTAGCGCCTTGAGCCATTCGGCCACTTTGATTTTATGACAAAAACCCCATCATTTAATCTTAACCTTCCTAGCCCAACCCCATAACCGCATAAAATAAAATCACGCCCAAAATCTTGCTCCATGCCCTCGAAACGCGACCTCCTTCCCTCCAGGCGCCTAAGTAGCGCCTAAGAGCCACTCGCCAATTGGTCTTTCATGTCCAATAACGTGGCCAATTATTTATAAGCATACCTGGCCGAGTCCCCTAATTAGCGCAAAGATAAACAAAATTGCTGCCTTAGCAGCTCGAACCTTTGACCCCCTTAGGCGTCACCTTCCCAAGCCCCAAGCAGCGCCTTATGCCACTTTGCCAACTCCTTTCTTGTGTCCTAAATTCCACCAATTTATTTTAAAGCCTACTTGCCCTATTTCCCCTTTTTACACTAAAAATCTAAAATTTTCTAAAGTCTTCCCCTTTCATCCGAGCATTCTTAAAATTCTAAAACACATCCAAAACACCCCAAAAACCCTCCAACACTTGAATTATACCCAAATTGCCTAGCCCCTAAACCAACAACCTGCATAGCCCCTAAAACCAGGGTGTTACAGAACAAAAATTAAATGAGATTCTCTTAGAAACAACTTCTTCTGAAAATGATACATCTACCGAAACAGACGAATTACAAATAGACCAATTACATACAACATCCCAATCTTACGATGATGAAAATAAACCCTCAATTAATATGTTAACCAAAGACCAAGAATTTATGATTGAAGTTATTGATAAAATTCAAGACCGGGACTAAAAGAGAATACCTTTTGAAATTAAAATCCTCATTAAAAGATAAACGAGAAAAGAAAAAGAAATTATTTCTAGTCAATCACAAATGTATAATATAAAAATATAATATTTAATAAATATGAAAAAAACCAAGACAAATTACAAATTACGAATTACGATTAGAAATAAAACAAATTAAATTAGAACTTTCCCGACTTAAAATGGAACAACAAGAAATGAAAAACAAATGCAATCCTTATAACATGAAATCGAGAAAAAGTTTGTCGAAAGCGAACGAACTGAAGAAAATAAACAAGAATATATGATGGTTCTAAGCGAAGTATCTATTCAAAGATATTTAATAAAAATAAATATTATCATAAATAATGAATATCATAAATAATGAATTTCAATTAGAAACAATAGCCCTTTTGATATAGGAGCGGACCAAAGCGTATTAGAAGGATAATTCCAACAAAATATTATGACAAAACATCGAGAATCTCTTAAAAGCGCAAATGGTAAAAATTAAAATTACTTACAAAATTCCCAATGCGAAATATCCAACAAAGGTATAAAATATCAAACATGTTTTTTAATGGTAAAAGACATTACCCAAGATGTCATATTAGGAACCCCATTCATATCCCTACTCAAACCTTACAAAGTAACAAATAATTCTATCTCCACCAAAGTTTTAAAAACTAAAGTAGAATTTCCTTTTGTAGAAAAACCAAAGATACACTACACCAAAACAGACTTTTAGCGGCGGTTTTAGTGGCATTTTAACAAAAAAGCACCGCAAATATTATCATTTAGAGGCGTTTCAAATAAAACGCCGCAAAAAGTTGAGAAATAGCGGCATTTTTTTTACAAATGCCGCTAAAAAGGATATATAGCGACATTTTTTTCCAAAACGCCGCTAAAGACCGGAGCATTAGCGGTGCTTTTCAAAAAACGCCGCTAAAGGCCGGAGAATTAGCGGTGCTTTTGGAAAAATGCCGCTAAATGCCAGAGAATTAGCGGCGCTTTTGAAAAAATGCCGCTAAATGCGAAAAAATTAGCGGCGCTTTTGGAAAAACGCCGCTAAAGACGTGAACATTAGCGGCACTTTTATAAAAACGCCGCTAAGAGTTTTCTATATTTTTCTCTTATTCTTGCTTTGAATTATATTTTATTTTGATACATTCACTTATAAGCAATGAGAAATTTTCAATTTAGTTACTTAATTATGAAAAGTTACATTTTCATTTAAGTTATAAATTAAGCTATTAAAATTGATTTAGGGTTTAATGTTTAGTATGTTAATTTCATAGTTTAGGCTTTGTTTTTTGGGGTATGGGTTTATTGTATAGTATTCAATATCTTAGTGTTTACCGGTATTAAAGTTTAAGTGTTAGTGGTTAGGGGTTTAATGGGAAATGGTGAATGGGTCAGGGTTTATGGTTTATGGTTTATAAGTTTAGGGTTAAGGGTTTGGAAGGAAATTGTTAATGTGTTAGGTTTTTGAGTTAAGGGTTTATGGTTTAAATTTTTGATTTTTAGGGTTTAATTAGGGTTTAGGGTGTTTGCTATATGACCCAAAACCTTGAAAACTGAAATCACTCATGAGGGATTTATGGTTAATGTGTTAGCTATTAAAATATATGTTTTGTATTATACTAACATTGGCCACATGAATTCCCAAAA
Source organism: Gossypium rotundifolium (assembly GCA_025506655.1). Taxonomy (NCBI): domain Eukaryota; kingdom Viridiplantae; phylum Streptophyta; class Magnoliopsida; order Malvales; family Malvaceae; genus Gossypium; species Gossypium rotundifolium. Next base: position 39,148,699 of record CP106728.1, read on the forward strand.
AGTTGGTCACGGATTATGGTTTAAGGTTTGCAGTTTAGAGTTTAGGGTTCGAGTTTTATGGTGATCTAGTATTTAAGGTTTGGGGTTTTGAGTTTTGTGTTTAGGGCTTGTTGTTTGTGGGTTAGTGTTTAAGGTTTAGGGTCTAAGGTTTATGATTTAGGGATTAATCTTGGATTTTTTAGAATATAAATCAAAATAAGATAAATGTAAATTATTATTTTAAAAAAATTATATATCAAAATGGGTTAAATCCCAAAAGCATACATGAACAATGGTTTAGTGTGCAATTGTATACACGAACTTTAATTTGATCCAGATCTTGTAAAATATTAACACAATTATTGATATAATTAACATCATTTTTATTAATTTATATATTGCATACATATATAAAAAGTTATATTTATTCAATATAAAAATATATTGATATGTATTTATATTTTAAAATAATGTGTATGATTAAATGAAAATTAAAGTTTGAACTATACATTAACGAATTAGAAAATCACATATAGAATTGCACATTAAACCAAAATTCATATATATATATATATATATATATAATTACGAGATGTATCTATATCAAAATTTAGGTGTATACATATAATTGAATGCCATTTATATAAAATTCTACACAACTAATTAACGTTGGTGTAAAAAGAAAAAAAAGGAAATTGAGTTGATAATGGTAAATAAATTTTAAATTTTAATAATAATATATTAAAAACTTAAAAATTAGATATTATTTAATATTTTAGTTAAATAGTTCAATTACTCAAAATATAATAAAAATAAAAATTGAAAAAAATGATAATGTCAGACAAAATTTTGAAAGAAAAACTTAGAAAAATATAGGTTAAAATTAGAATTAAAATTAAAATTGGAAAAAATTAAAATAAAAATTTTATATGTTAATTTAAAAATTATAAAAATCCTAAAAAAAATTCTGAAATTTCCTTAAAAGTTTAATATTCAAAATTTTTAAAAATAAAAATTCAAAAATGATAATTTAAGCACAAAATTTAGAAATAAAAAATATGTAAAAAATAAAAAATTAAAATTGATACTAGTGGCGTTTTCATAAAAAACGCCATGATTATGTTCTCGAGATAAAAACGGTAGTTTTTATCAGATTTTAGTGGCGTTTAAAAGCGTAATGCGCAAATAGTATGTTATAGTGGCATTCGTTAGAAAACGCCGCAAATTAATAGTTGATTTTTAGTGGCGTTTTGTTAAAAAACGCATAAAAAGGTGAGATATAGCGGCACTAACCCAAAACGCCGCAAACAATGTTCTTGTTTTTAAATTAAAACGGCGTTGTTTTATAGTTTTTAGTGGCGTTTTTTAGTTAAACGCAATAATGGGTATGTTTTTAGCGGTAGCGATTTGATAAAACGCATGCAATGCTTGATTGATTAAGGCAAAAATTAGAATTAAAATTAAAATTGGAAAAAATTAAAATAAAAATTTTATATGTTAATTTAAAATTATAAAAATCTTAAAAAATTCTGAAATTTCCTTAAAAGTTTAATATTCAAAATTTTTAAAAATAAAAATTCAAAAAAAGATAATTTAAGCACAAAAATTTTGAAAGAAAAAATAAGTAAAAAATAAAAAATAAAATCGATACTAGTGGCGTTTTCAAAAAAACGCATACGATTATGTTCTCCGAGACAAAAAACGCATCGTTTTATCGGATTTTAGTGGCATTTAAAAAGCGAACGCAAATAGTATGTTATAGTGGCGTTTGTTAGAAAACGCCGTAAATTAATAGTTGATTTTTAGTGGCGTTTTGTTAAAAAACGCATAAAAGGTGAGATATAGCGGTAGCTAATACAAAAGCATACAAAAAAATGTTTCTATTTTTAAATTAAAACGACGTTGTTTTATAGTTTTTTAGTGGCGTTTTTTAGTTAAACGCCGCAATAGGTATGTTTTTAGCGGCGCGATTTGATAAAACGCCGCAATGCTTGACTGTTAAGGCAAAAATTAGAATTAAAATTAAAATTGGAAAAAAATTAAAATAAAAATTTTATATGTTAATTTAAAAATTATAAAAATCTTCAAAAAATTCTGAAATTTCCTTAAAAAGTTTAATATTCAAAATTTTTAAAAAATAAAAATTCCAAAAAAATGATAATTTAAGCACAAAAATTTTGAAAGAAAAAAATAAGTAAAAATAAAAAATAAAATCGATACTAGTGGCGTTTTCATAAAAAAGCATACGATTATGTTCTCAGGAGAAAAACGCAGTCGTTTTATCAGGATTTTAGTGGCATTTAAAAACAGAACGCCGCAAATAGTATGTTATAGTGGCGTTTGTTAGAAAACGCCGTAAATTAATAGTTGATTTTTTAGTGGCGTTTTGTTAAAAAACGCCGCAAAAGGTGAGATATAGCGGCGCTAATACAAAACGCCACAAAAAAAATGTTTCTATTTTTAAATTAAAACGACGTTGTTTTATAGTTTTTTAGTGGCATTTTTTAGTTAAACGCCGCAATAGTTATGTTTTTAGCGGCGCGATTTGATAAAACGCCGCAATGCTTGACTGTTAAGGCAAAAAAATCACGTTTTGCTCTCTGAAATCCCTAAATTGATTTTGCATCTCCGATTGAGCTTCCTCTAAACTCTTTGATTTGATAATCTAGCGTTGCTGGTTTTTTCTGAGGTCTGGCGTTGCATTCAAAGAAAGTTTAAATCAACCCTCGAATCATTTTCTTCTCAACGTGAGTTTACTTTTAACCAACCTTTTTTGGGTTTGTATATTAGCTTAAATGCTGTTGTAACACCCTAAAATTGAGTATCGATTTTTATTGCATGTTTTTGGTGCTTAGATTATGAAGGAAAATTTTCTTACTTCTTTTTCGTGTTTATTATAGTCTGAAGAAGAGTATAGAATTATTAGAATGGAATAATTTTAGTTTTGAGAATTTAATGAAGTGGATTAAGTGACATTGATACTTAAGTTAATTTAAGTGTCAAAGTGTAGCATAAGATGAGTAAATGGTAATGTGATGTTGGTGCATGAGTTGTGGCATGAGGGGAGTGGTTCGAATCCCTTGGTTAGCATCTAGATAATTTTTATTTTTGCACAAGTATAGCAAGTGTCGGCCAAGCAATATATATGGTAAGGTTGGACTTTTCATTTTTGGTAAGTAGACTAAAAGAATAAGGTAATTGTTAACTTATGGTAGGGAATCAAGAAATTTTGGAAAGATAAGGGGACATAAGGCATGTATCAAGGAAAAGGTTTTGGAAATTATTTCATGGTCATTTGACCAATGAATTTGGACGGCATTGTGGCTAGAGGAAGGTAGGCCGAATGTGTTAGTAGTGATTAGGATTAGGAATTTGTTTTTTGGTCATTCCTAACATCTTGTGCAAAGTTTTGTAATTCTTTTCTCAACCTTTCTCCTTTGGCGAATTTGATCTTTTGGTAAGCCTTAATCTTTTGACCATTTGGTCATTTTGCCTATCATTTTAGTACTCTTTTGTATGCCTTTTCAAAGTGCCGAAATCTCCAATACCAAAAGGCCATTCTTTTCTTTTCTTTCCCCATTGTCGAATGTACTTTGCTCCTAAACTCATCTCTTTCTTTCTTTTCTTCTCTTTGAAAATGAAATAACATCATCGTCATCTCTTTCTCTCATCTTTTAATTTCTTTTCAATCATACTTTCTCCATAATATTCTCTCATGGCGAATGTTAGTGTGCAATTGTCGAACCATTTTCTTTTCTTTGGTTATTCATAGCTAATCTCTCTCTATTCATAAACATCCTTCTCAATCATTTCTTCTCAACCGTGGACATTAGGTAAGAGTTATTTTTAGTTTATTTTAGTTAATAATGGTTTTGGCTGAATCTTGATGGTGATAAGAAGGATCTCTTAGATCGAAATTATCGTTCATTCTATTAACGTTTTCATTCGTTATACTTTAGTGCGATAGTGGAAGACTGAAACTCAAGTGTTCGTGTGTATCTTAGAACGTTGGAATCGATTTAAGGTGTTGAGGGAATGTTTTTGATTGATTCTCATATTGTGGAGCAAGGATCTTTGTGGTAAGGAAATCTCACCCTTAAAACCTTTAGTATTATTTTAGATATATTATTAGGTTGGATTAATGATCTTTTGTCATTGAAGACATTCAAAATAGGGAAGAAAAGGGCGGTGTATAGTGTTCGAAAGAAGGGAGGTTCCGTTAATCCCCCTAAGTATAAACGAAGGGCAGTTTCGGGAATCCAGGATTTTCCACCGGGTTGCGGACCATCAACCGAGGGAAATCAATTATTCGAAGTTGTTCGTACTCCCGAGCCTTTGTACGTTAGTGGATTCTCACCGAATAACGAGAGGAGAAACCAAAAATAGAAGTGATTCAAAATCAAAGGGGTAAGGATTTGGATCGAATACCAATAGTATATTTTTATACATGATAGTGTTCTAATAGATCGTATTATGTTTAGGTGTTGAAGAGCGAGAAGGTTTAGTACTCACGATATCAAGGTGTGTAACTTCACACTTTTCTCGGGTTGGATGTCATTCGTGGTATTGAGTAAAATCATAAAAATGACAAAATCGTTATAATACGAAATAATGGGAAATTCATTTTTGCATGCATATCATTATTTATATTGTTAATCCTGCTAATGGGCTCAAACCCAAAACTATAACTTGATAATCTGGCCCAGTGGATAAAGAATGTGAGTTATACACTAAGTTCTATGTAACTCACTCCTTCAAATTTTTTTTTCATCTCAGGTAATGGAAATTGACGTGGACTTGGGCCGAGGATGACTTCTTGGAGGCCATACTGCAAAACATGGGTTTATTAAACTTCGAACTTTTTAATAAGTACTTTCTATAATTTACTATTTTGGGTTTGATGTAATAAGGCCTCTATATATATGGATTTTTATGTGTGGTTGGTTTAAAACTATGCTTTGGATATTTTAATATGGGCTTATGATTATTACATGATGTTTCTTAAAATAATTTGGGCTTTCAAATATATGGAATTCCTTTATCATTTTTTTAAAATATTTTGAACTCTTATAAAATTTACTTTAATGATTTTGACAAAACAATATAAATGATATTTTTAATTAATGTTTTCTCATATACATCAAAATTAAAATACTCTTTTGATCTTTATTAAACCTTGTAAATAAAAAATGATTTGAAAATTTCGATTCACCGTAATTATTAAGATAGTTCGATCTATAACAAACCAAATCTAGTCTTAACGCATAGACCGGTTTGGGGTGTTACATTTAATGGTATCGAGCCGGTTTCAAAAAATCTATGTGGTTGGGTTCACAAATAATTTCAGATGAAATCATTCAATTATGTTTTAAAGATCAAGATGGTACCACAAGCATCCGCAATAAGTCAAGTAAGTATTTATTACTTAATGATTATTATGATGATCATAGGAACACTCTAGAACTTCTAGTTTTAGATGTTAAAATCGTAGAGATTGAGACTATAGGATGTGTTGTGAAAACAACTTTATCTCTCAAATCTCATAAAACATCGTTAATAAACATCAAACAATTTTACGATTCATAAAACTTGTAATCGATTAAATCAAATTAGTCATCATGAGCACTAGAGGGCGTGGTCGTGGGACGCGATAGACGTGGCCATGGTAGAGGCCGAGGTGCTGCAACTGAAGCACCAAATCATATGCCGGAAATGGATGCACCTGTGTCACTTGTAAGTGAGACGGGATCACAGGATCATATGGAAGAAGACAACACAAGCAATGCTGCGAGTCCTGGAAAGGGTCGCTGGAACTAGAATTGGGCCAACAACTCGTGGGTCAATTTCGGAATGACTCAAATCAAATAATGCAGAAGTTTTTAGAGTAGTTTCCGGTGTAGCTCCGAATGTGGCTGAATAATGGCTCAAAGCTGTGGAGTGGATTATGGATGATATGGAATGCACTGTTGAGTAGAAAGCGAAAGAAGTCGTGTCCTTGCTAAGAGGCGAGGAGTATCAATGGTGGCTTCTTCGTTCAGAGGCAACCGAAGTCGACTTGATTACTTGGGAATTCTTTAAAGTCGCCTTCAAAGGAAATACATTGGAGCGAGTTATGTAGACGTCAAGGAAGGAATTCTGAATCTTGTCCAAGAGAGTAAGACGGTGGCGTGCGATGAAGTGAGTTTTACGTTTGAGTCGCTATGCTCGGACAATAGTATCAACAGATCATGAACGTTGTGTGCATTTTGAGGATGGGCTAAATGATGAGTTGAGGGTTCTGATTGCCCCACAACAAGTTAGAACTTTTTCCACGCTTGTGGAGAAGGCCAAGATAGCCGAAGAGGCTAAGAACTCAAAACGTCAGAATCGGGAAAGATTTAGAAACAAGAGAGAGACACAGCAATCGGGTTCCTCAAATAGATTTCAGAAGAGGCCTTAAAATGATGAACTAGTTCAAGGTAGAGCACCGGTAACTAATAATCGAGGTCGAGATTGTGCTGAATGTGGAAAAAGGCATTCTGGAGAGTGTTGGAGGAAAACGGACGCTTGTTACAAATGCGGTTCAATGAATCACCAGTATAGAAATTGTCCTCGACGTATGGATACGACTCAGAAAGTTCGTAATAATGATGCACAGTCGGCCAGAGGTACTCAGCAGCCACCGAGAGGTCGTGGACCAGGTCGTGGTGGTAATGGGGCTGGACGTGGTCAAGGTGCACCGGGTCGAGGCAATGGTCCTAGAGGGAACACGGATGCAAGACGACTGGGTGGTCTATGCGGTTAGACGCCAAGATGGCAATGCACCGATGTAATAATCGGTATGTTCTTCATCTTGATGTACTATTCATCGCTTTAATAGACATTGGTTCTACCCATTCGTATGTTGCTAGCGCCATATCTGGAAACCTAAATCTAGAATCTAAAATTACCGATAGTGAGATGACAGTAATTAGTCCTTTAGGACAGTCGGTAATCGTAAATAAATTATTTAGAGACGTGCCCTTAGAAATTCAAGAGGAGGTTTTTTTGGCGAATTTGATGGAATTGCCTTTCGACGAGTTCGATCTCATTCTAGGCATGGATTGGTTGGTTAAACATCAAAGAATTGGATTGTCTTTGAAAAACAGATGTCAATAAGAACCTCGTACGATAAGGAAGTCATCATGATTGGTGAACGAAGGAACTACTTGGCAAATGTGGTATCTGCGTTGAAGGTAGAGAAGTTGGTACAGAAAGGATATGGAGCATTCCTAGCCTTTATTTGTGCTTTGGATGCCAAAGAGTTATTTGTGAATGATGTGAGAACGGTGAAGGAATTTCCGGATGTTTTTCCCGAAGAACTTCCTGGTATACCTCCAGACCGGGAAGTAGAATTTGGCATTGAGCTTTTGCCTGGAACAGCTCCAGTGTCCATTGCTCCTTATAGAATGGCAAGAAGGAGTTGGCGAGCTTAAAGCTCAAATTCAAGAATTCTTTGGATCGGGATTTATTCGACCGAGTGTGTCTCCGTGAGGAGCACCCGTTTTGTTCGTCAAGAAGAAGGATGGATCGATGCGTATGTGCATTGATTATAGAAAATTGAATAAATTGACGATCAAGAATCGGTATCCTCTGCCGAAATTGATGATCCGCTTGATCAATTAAAGGAGCTTCGATTTTCCAAAATTGATTTGAGATCGGGTTATCACCACTTTAAGGTGAAAGAAGCGGATATTTATAAGACGACATTTCGGACTCAATTCTGAACATTATGAGTTTGTAGTGATGCCGTTTGGATTAACCAATGCACCAACCGCATTTATGGACATGATGGACCGAGTCTTTCAACTATATTTAGACCGGTTTGTGGTAGTGTTCATAGATGACATTTTGGTTTATTCAAGAAATGATGAGGAGCATGACTCGCATTTATGAATTGTATTACAGTTACTTCGAGATAATCAACTGTATGCCAAATTCAGTAAATGCGAATTTTGGCTAAAGGAAGTGACTTTCTTGGGTCATGTGGTATCAGCTGAAGGAATAAGGGTGGATCCTCGAAAGATTGAGGCTATTCTGGATTGGAAGACATGTTAAGGGGATGTGTGATCGACTTCAGAGGTAGTTGGGAGGATTTTCTACCGTTGGCAGAATTTGCGTATAACAACAGCTATCAATCTAGCATTCAGATGGCACCTTACGAGGCATTGTATGGTCGTTGGTGTCGTTCTCCTATTTGTTGGGTGAGTTAAGCGGCGGATGTTGGGTCTGAGATGATATCCAAACAGAGGAAAAGGTAAAAGTTATTTGAGCACGGTTAAAGGAAGCCTCGAGATAGATGAAGTCGATCTGGACACTGAAGCGAAAGGATATTGAGTTTTTGTGGGAGATCGTGTCTTCTGAAGGTCTCACCTTGGAAGAAAATTTTCAGATTCGAAAGAAGGGCAAGTTGAGCCCTAGGTACAACGGGCCATATCGTGTGATGAAGCGTGTTGGCCCAAATGGCTTATCAAGTTGAATTACCTCCTAATTGGGTCAAATTCATAATGTTTTTCATGTTTCCATGTTGAGGCGCTTATAGATCGGATCCTTCGCATATAATGCAGGTAGAAGAATTGGAGTTGAATTCAGACTTGTCTTTTGAGGAGGAACCGGTGGAAATCTTAGACCGAGATGTTAAGGTGCTAAGAAAGAAAAGCGTGCCGTTGGTCAAAGTTTTATGGCGTAATCACGGAAAGGAGGAAGCTACGTGGGAGCACGAGGATGCAATTCGGCACCAATATCCTCACCTCTTTCAACCGTAAATTTCAAGGACGAAATTTTCTTTAAGGAGGGTAGAGTTGTAACACCCTAAAATTCGAGTATCGATTTTTATTGCATGTTTTGGTGCTTAGATTATGAAGGAAAATTTTCTTACTTCTTTTTCGTGTTTATTATAGTCTGAAGAAGAGTATAGAATTATTAGGAATGGAATCATTTTAGTTTTGAGAATTTAATGAAGTGGATTAAGTGACATTGATACTTAAGTTAATTTAAGTGTCAAAGTGTAGCATAAGATGAGTAAATGGTAATGTGGTATTGGCGCATGAGTTGTGGCATGAGGGGAGTGGTTCGAATCCCTTGGTTAGCATCTAGATAATTTTTATTTTTACACAAGTATAGCAAGTGTCGGCCAAGCAATATATATGGTAAGGTTGGACTTTTCATTTTTGGTAAGTAGACTAAAAGAATAAGGTAATTGTTAACTTATGGTAGGGAATCAAGAAATTTTGGAAAGATAAGGTGACATAAGGCATGTATCAAGGAACAGGTTTTGGAAATTATTTCATGGTCATTTGACCAATGAATTTGGACGGCATTGTGGCTAGAGGGAGGTAGGCCGAATGTGTTAGTAGTGATTAGGATTAGGAATTTGTTTTTTGGTCATTCCTAACATCTTGTGCAAAGTTTTGCAATTCTTTTCTCAACCTTTCTCCTTTGGCCAAATTTGATCTTTTGGTAAGCCTTAATCTTTTGACCATTTGGTCATTTTTGCCTATCACTTTAGTACTCTTTTGTATGCCTTTTCAAAGTGCCAAAATCTCCAATACCAAAAGGCCATTCTTTTCTTTTCTTTTCCCCATTGCCGAATGTACTTTGCTCCTAAACTCATCTCTTTCTTTTCTTTTCTTCTCTTTGAAAATCGAAAAACATCATCATCATCTCTTTCTCTCATCTTTTAATTTCTTTTCAATCATACTTTCTCCATAATATTCTCTCATGGCGAATGTTAGTGTGCGATTGCGAACCATTTTCTCTTTTCTTTGGTTATTCATAGCCGAATCTCTCTCTATTCATAAACATCCTTCTCAATCGTTTCTTCTCAACCGTGGACATTAGGTAAGAGTTATTTTTAGTTTATTTTAGTTAATAATGGTTTTGGCCGAATCTTGATGGTGATAAGAAGGATCTCTTAGATCGAAATTATCATTCATTCTATTAACGTTTTCATTCGTTATACTTTAGTGCGATAGTGGAAGACCGGAACTCAAGTGTTCGTGTGTATCTTAGAACATTGGAATCGATTTAAGGTATTGAGGGAACGTTTTTGGTCGATTCTCATATTGTGGAGCAAGGATCTTTGTGGTAAGGAAATCTCACCCTTAAAACCTTTAGTATTATTTTCGATATATTATTAGGTTGGATTAATGATCTTTTGTCATTGAAGACATTCAAAATAGGGAAGAAAAGGGCGGTGTATAGTGTTCGGAAGAAGGGAGGTTCCATTAATCCCCCTAAGTATAAACGAAGGGCGATTTCGGGAATCCAGGATTTTCCACCGGGTTACGGACCATCAACCGAGGGAAATCAATTATTCGAAGTAGTTCGTACTCCCGAGCCTTTGTACGTTAGTGGATTCTCAGCGAATAACGAATCGATAAACGAGGAGAAACCAAAAATAGAAGTGATTCAAAATCAAAGGGGTAAGGATTTGGATCGAATACCAATAGTATATTTTTATACATGATAGTGTTCTAATAGATCGTATTATGTTTAGGTGTTGAAGAGCGAGAAGGTTTAGTACTCACGATATCAAGGTGTGTAACTTCACACTTTTCTCGGGTTGGATGTCATTCGTGGTATTGAGTAAAATCATAAAAATGACAAAATCGTTATAATACGAAATAATTGGTATTTTGGTGAAATTACATGGAAACGGTTAAAATGGTGAAAATTACGAAAAAGCCCTCGATGAGTTAGATGGAAAAATGTAAATTTTTATGTCTTCGTAAAATGGGCCGAAAATGTGTTAGATCGTAAAATGGGCCGATAAGTTTGATAATTAGTAAATGGGCCAAAAAAATTTTGCTAGTTTGTAAAATGGGTCGAAATCTTGGATAGATAGTTAAATGGACCAAAATCCCTGATAAATAATAAATGGGCCGAAATCTCTGCTAGATCGATAATTGGGCTGATATCTCTGTTAGATCGAAAACGGGCCGAAATCCCTGCTAGATCGATAAATGGGCTGAATTCTTTGCTAGATCGTAAATTTGGGCCTAAGATGCTAAATTGCTAAATGGGCCAAATGTTATTTTGTAATTTTGGGCCTTAATAAAAATTTGAAATATTGACTCTTATGTTAAATGGGCCTTTTTGATAAAACTATTATATGATCATAAACTATTTTGCATACATGTTGCATGGGTTGGGATTAACGATGAAGAGAAGAAAGGCCTGTTGCCAATAATCTAGTTCGATGGCTCTGCCACAAAATAATTAAATGGCTATTTGCCTCTAGTTCGGTGGCTATGCCACAAATATTTTAATGGCTCTATGCCTCTAGTTCGGTGACCTTGTCACAATCTAGTTCGGTGGCTCTGCCACAAATATAAATGGCTTAATGCCTACGATTGGTGTGATGGCGGGGTGGGTTGACTTGATCCTCAGAGGTGTGATGGTTGGTGCGGGGTGTGTAGCGGATGGAAATTAGGTTGGGTGGGAAATTCATTTTGCATGCATATCATTATTTATATTGTTAATCCTGCCTCTGGGCTCAAACCCAAAACTATAACTTGATAATCGCCCAAATGGATAAAGAATGTGAATTATACATCGAGTTCTATGTAACTCACTCCCTCAAATTTTTTTTCATCTCAGGTAATGGAAATTGATGTGGACTTGGGCCGAGGATGACTTCGTGGAGGCCATACTGCAAAACATGGGTTTATTAAACTTCGAACTTTTTAATAAGTACTTTCTATAATTTACTATTTTGGGTTTGATATAATAAGGCCTCTATTAATATGGATTTTTATGTGTGGTTGGTTTAAAACTATGCTTTGGATATTTTAATATGGGCTTATGATTATTACATGATGTTTCTTAAAATAATTTGGGTTTTCAAATATATGGAATTCCTTTATCATTTTTTAAAATATTTTGAACTCTTATAAAATTTACTTTAATGATTTTGACAAAACAATATAAATGATATTTTTAATTAATGTTTTCATATACATCAAATTTAAAATACTCTTTTGATCTTTATTAAACCTTGTAAATAAAAAAATGATTTGAAAACTTTGATTCACCGTAATTATTAAGATAGTTCGATCTAAGTAACAAACCAAATCTAGTCTTAATGCATAGACCGGGTTTGGGGTGTTACAGCTGTATTTGAGGTCAATTTTTTTTTGTTGATTTTATCTGTGGGTTTTGTGCATTGAATTACATGATTTAACTAATGGGTATGATGTATTTGCTGATAATATGTTTAGGATGTGGCTTTGCTTTACTTGTAATGTTACTCTTAGGTTTATGAGATATTTTAGCGTCTCGTTAGTTCTTCTAAGTTCAAATGCTTGCTAATAATTTACTGCATTTTCGTTTATATAGGCATCTCTTTTTGAATAGTGAGTGGCTTTGCTTTAGTTGTAATGTTAGGTTTATATAAACTGCTTGATGCATTGCATGCTATTGATTCTTATATGTCGAGCGATGCTAGTTTACGCTATTATTGATATATGTATTTTTGGTAGTAGGTTGAAGAAGCACGGGAGAAAGGGATTGAATTCAAGTTCCGACCGGATTTAAAAGTAGTATATTTATATTAATTTCTCCATTTTAATTTCTCATGTGTTTTGCTTATTTTCATTTTTTATATGATTTTCATATATCTTTTGAACCTTACCAACTTTTAGGCTACATTTCTAAGGATACTACCATTGCGATCTATTTCTAGAGCTTGGGGCTTCTTGATAAGTGTGGTGAGTAATTTTCTTAATTTTGAAGATAAGATCATTGGCTCTTTTAAGATTTCTTTTTTCTTATTTTAATTGGATTTTGAAATTCCTTTTATTTTTCAAGTTAAACTCGCTTGACTTGAGTGTAAAAGTACTCTTAGAGTTTGATTGATGACAGTTCCCATGCTCCTGTTCTTGTTTTTTATTTTATTTTATTTTGTTGTATTGATTTGTTATCCTTTTACCGCTTAAAGATTGTTTTTAGGACTTGGAAATCTTACTTAGGTTTATAATTTTTAATTATTAGTCCTCATCATTAAGCGCATCAAATATAAATCCATATATCATTCAAGATTAGCCAAAAGAAAATTATCTTTCATGATACACATTTGTTGAACAAAAAAAAAAAAACATGATACACACATATGGTTCAATATGTAGGGCACATGATTACATCCCATTTTGAGCTTAAGATTCTCTAATTACTGAAATTTGCAAGGAAACTTGCAAAATAGCCTCTTCATAATTCTATCTATAAAGTTGTAATGGTTGAATATTGGGCCATTTTAACATCATATACCATAAATAGTTATTACTACCGAGAGGAACTAATAACATAACTTTTCAATGCTTTAATCAAGAAGTGTTTAGAGTACATTAAAACACACTCAAATACATTATTCAATTTCATTCACATACATTGATCACCTAAGCATCAAGCTTTCTATGTGATGAGTGCATATATATGATTTTATAGCTCAAGAGCATCTTATTCATGCTTCTCCACCCTTTCATTCATATGAATATGATTCTATGCGTAAACATGTACGTATGTGTGTGTATATATATATATATCATGTATGTTACTATTTTGGGTAGTTAAAAATTAGCAGAATAATCAATGGAAATTATAAGTTGAAGCACCACCCATTTGTTCACCCCAAGACAAAATTGTAAAGGCTTTCTTGAGTTATGTGCTTAGACTGGATCATTCATCGCACAACAATGTGACTACTCAAGTTGGTGCATGCATCTTTGTTTTATGTTTCGTGATATGGTCCACCATTTCTTCACCGCCAATGCATGAGTTTTCATTGGCGGATACACCAAGGTTTCCATGTTAATTTATTTCCAATAACAATGAGGCGCTTCATAACAACTCACATATATATACACACACACATTCCATATAGCATGCCATGATTCAACATTAGTTAGTATTTTCATACAATCCAAAAGAACATAATCTAAACTAGTTTGTGTCGGCAGTTCCAGAAACACACGCGAAAGGAATAATTAAATTGCTGTGGGTTGGTTGAGTTTGGTAACCTCTAAATCTTGCCACTAAATCCTTCGGTTGGGTTTGGTAACCTCTTGTAACATCCTGAATAGGGCCTATGTATTTTCAGTTTGATTGTATGAAATGACAAGTTTAAGCACTAAGAATAAATTTTTGATATTTTTTGAAACCTGGAAATGCATGGAAATGGAAACCTGAACATTTTGGAAACTTGAACATTTTGGAAACTTGAACATTTTGGAAACTTGAACATTTTGGAAACCCGAACATTTTGGAAACACGAAGATGTAAGAAAATGGCAAGTTCTGAGCCGATCGAAAATTTTAGGAAACTTAGAAATAATGCTAGGAATGACAAATTTTAAAGTTCAAAATAGGAAATAAGTGCAAGAGGGCCTTAAAAGAAAAATTTGGTGAGATTTGACACACAATCGGGCTTGGAAAAGTGGCCTAAAGGTGTCACTTAAGGCTTATGGAAATGGCGCCATGTGTAAGAGAAAAGGGCCTGAGTTCGAGTCACCTGGGAAGCAATTAATGAAGGCTTATTTTTGCTTCCACAAGTAAGAGGGTGGACGGCACCTATTTTCTAGAAAAGGAAGAGTTTTACTTCGGTTAAAACTTGATAAATTAAGTGTTAAGTAAAGGATTTTCTTTTAATAAGATAAATGAGGAGTTAAAGGATGGATTAAATACTTTTAATTTAATTAGGTGATAATTAAAGGAGATAATATTATCATTTATGGAGTAGTGGCCAAGAAAGGGCTCTCCTATTAATAATTTCGGCTAAAGAAGGAGAGTTAAAGGATTTTCTCTCATCTTTTCTATGTGTGCAAATTCCTAGCCCTATTCTCTCTCTCACGAAATCTTTACTAAGCAAAGACTCCATCTTTTCTTCTCCTCTCCTTTGTCATTGTTAAGCCAAAACTCTTCTCTTTGATCCCGTTAAATCACCATAGCCGAATCTCGTGACACTAGGCAAGGAAACAATCGAATCAAGGTAAGGTTAAGCTATTCCATTGTCTTTCTTTTCTATTTGCTGAAAGTGAATGGCCTAATCCTTATTCTTGCTCATGGTCAATCTACAAGATCTCTCGTGTTTCCACCATTATCGAATAGAAGGATCAAGGATCCAAGGTAAGTGAGTATATACATTCGCCAAGGCCAAATCTTAGGTATTCGATCAATTTATTCAAAAACTAACCGATTCAGGGATTTAGGATTTGGCCGATTCCAAGGAAGAGGAAGGTGAAGTTTTCGGGATTTAAAGTCCATAAGGTAAGCATCTAAAAGTACTCGGCCAAGGCTTGTGTGATTATCTAGATCAGTTCTTTAATTATTAAAAAGCCGAAAACTAACCCATATTGAGATTCAAGGTTGGCCGAATATCAACTAAAGGAAAAACCAAGTTTTTGGGATTCGAATAAACACCAAATCGGCCTCAAGGTGAGTCTTTTTACAAATCCTACAAGGATTTGGTTTTGATATTAGCCAAATAGGTTTATTAATGTGTCTTATAGGATGGCCGAATATAGGAGTTAACAGATCTAAAGATAGATCGGGATTTTCGAGATCTCAAGGAACCTATTAAGTAAATCAGATGTGTACACACACTAACTCTCGATATATCATGTGGCAAATATTTTTATTCTATGATTATATGTAAGAATATGAATATGGCTAAGTACCCTAATGTGGTACAAAAAGTACTCAGGTACGTTTCCTACTTCCGATAGGATTATGAAATATGTTCTTTTATAACATGTGAAAATATGTATATGAATATGAAATTAAGTATGTTATGCATGATATATATTTTTTTGGGGCATTCAGGATTTATGTGAAAGGGGAAGAAGGTGTTGACTTCGGTCTCACCAACGTTATATGGTGACTACGGTCACAAAAAAAAATTTGAATATGGTAACTCCGGTTACAAAATCTGAATTTGGTAACTTCAGTTACATTATTTGAATATGGTGTCTAATGACACAAATTATATGGGCGATAAGCACGTCATTGCAATGACGCCTTGATGGTGTGTAGCGGATGGAGGGTTGACTTAGTAGTCCCACGGTGCATTTGGCGAATGCGGTGGTGTGTAGCGGATGGACCATTAGGCTTGGGTTTGGGTTGCATCATCATTTTATGTGAATATGAATTTGATATGAACATGTATGCTGATTGTTGAATGTTAGTCTTGTGTGCACATTGAGTGCATTGACTCACCCGTTGTGGGAAATATTTTGGTGATGAAAAAGGTGTGGATGGGACGTGTAGACCTTGAGGTGGCCATGATCCATTTGAAGATTCTATTTAAATTTGGACTTTATTTATGTTTAGTACCTTTAATTTTATTTTTGGGTTTTATTTGATGTAATAAGGCCATAAGGCCCAGTGGATTTTCTTATTCGCTTCACTTAAAATTATTATGTTACTTAACTATTATGATTAAAGTTAAGTGATTTTGTTTTTTAAAAACCTTAAAATTATTTTGTCACCTTAATAAAATTGGATTTACAAGTTTAATTAAATGGCTTTCCAATCTAAGCCCAATCCACAACAATAATTTCTAAAAATTTTACAAATTTTCTCTAAGTAACGAAGGATTTTGAAACCGGTTTACTTTAGGAACATACCAGATCCGGTTCAGGCTCGTGGGCCGGGTGTGGGGTGTTTCACCTCTACTTGCTTTATATAGAAACTAAGCAGTATTATATCACTTATACTAATATTATATCACTAACAGAAAGTATGCTAATGCACATTGAGTTGCTGCCAGGCACTTAAGAGTTGAAGCAGTATTTGTGGGTTACTAATTTCACCACTTTGACGAGGCTTTGGTGGTCGTTAAATGAACCAGTCACAAGATGAGCCCTTGTCGCTAAACGATAGCAAAGATTTGCACCTTCTCAATATCCACACCTATCTCCTTCCTCTGTAGCACGTAAGTTTCGTGGCCTTGTGCTAAACTTGCGATTTGTGGTAGCAATATGTGTTAGGATTGAACTAACACGTTTCTAAAAATTTCGATGATTGCTATTTATGGCAGCAATTTGTGTACCAACTTTTTCTCTGGTGAAATGTAATATCCTAGATTAGGGGTTATGCATTTGGTGTATAATTCATGAGTTAATAGGCTTAGTGAGTGGGTTGGATGTGTTTTAGGGGTTCTTAAAACTCTAGGATAAAAAGGGAATGCATTGGAAAATTTTTGGATTTTGAGTTAGTAAGGGGAGCAAGGCCAGGGAAGCCTTAAGGGAAATTTTGGGAGTTCTTGGACATAAGAATCACCTTGGTAAAGTGGCTGCAAGGCGCCACTTAAGGCCTTGGGAAATGACGCTAGGAGCAGTAGGGAAGGGCCTTGGTTCGAGTTACGAAGGAAGCAGGAAGGAGCATTTATTTTTGCGTCAAGAAGGGAAACTGGGCTAATGAGGCTTTAAAAGAAGTTATGGGGAGTTTATGACACAAAAAGTGCCTTGGCAAAGTGGCTTGGGGCGTTACCTGCAGCTTGCGTCGAGGGCTCCAACAGGTCTCAGGTTCGAACCCTATGGGCAGCAAATGGGTGGCTTTTATTTTATTTTGCATGTGACATTAAGGGAAGGGAGAAGAGGTTGGACGGCACATGGATGAGATTGGACGGCACATGGGCATTGGAAGGATGAAATAAGGATTAAGCTTGTTTTATTTTTTTTTAAATGTTAAGATAGTGGATAAATGTGGGTTATTTATTTTATTTATTTTGAATGGGGGGTTGAAAAGATAAAGTAGGAGATTATTAAGAGTTAGTGGCCGAATGGTTTGCTCCATGGGGTGGCATTTTCGGCTTTAAAGTATGTTTTGGGGTGTGCCGAATTTTGTTTCTTTTTTTCTAGTCTCCTTGCCGAATCTCTTTTCATTCTCTCCCCCTATTCTTTTTTTTTTCTTAAACCTTATTTTCTACATATTTTCTTGCATAGCCGAATCCTCTAAAAGCCTTCTCTACTTTTGTGTATTTTGATCTTCACCATTAAAGTGCCGAAACCCTCCTTATGTTAGCCGAACCTTGCTTTCTTAGAGAGCCAAGCTGAATCTCTCAGTGTTCAAGGAGACTTTGGGTGCAAGCAATTTGATCGGTTCTGATAGTGTGAAGTGATCTTTCGGGATTTGGAGACTTGTGGTAAGCAACGTGGAAGGGTAAGTGATTTCTGCCTTAGGTAATCGGTTTAGGTTCTCTCTCAATAGGTATGCCGAAATCATGTGATTAGGCCTTGATTTCTAAGGGTGGCCGAATATGTTTAAGGCCATATTAATATGTGTTTCTTTTATGCCAACATTAGGGTGCATTAAAGGAGATTTTTTGGGATTTGAAGCATTCAAGGTAAGCATCATGTATTATTCGGCCAAGGGCCATGGTTATGGATTTATGTATTAAGCCGTTTCTAACAGTGGTTAATAGGGATTTCGATAACTTCAGGAGCAAGCAAGTATTCGGGTTTTAAATAAGTTAGGTAAGTGATTGCAAATATTCGGCCAAAGGCCATTTTATGGGTTTAAGAACTGACCGATTGTGATTATGGCTTTTAGAGGCAAATCGACAGGAATAAAGAGTTTCGGGATTCTAGATTGCGTTAGATCCAAATAGATTGGGATTTCGCTAAACAGTTAGGTGCGTAATTATCGCACTATTCTCCTATTATTTGTTTGTTGTTATGTATGTATGTTTATGATGTGTATGTTAGCCGGAAATAATGGCTAAGACGGTGGATACCCATAGTGGGTAATCAATTAATCAAGTCAGTGCTCTATTTTTCCTATGATATATGTGTGATATTTGTGGTGAGCATGTGATGAATACTTACTCTAAATGTTAATCTAACATGATACACATATATGCATGGGACTTGGGATGTGAAAATCGAAGGAAAGGGTGTACATATTTATGTACATGGTCTAATGTTAGCCTTGTGCTACATTAGCGCTTGATGTTAGCTATGCGCTTCATCAAGGGAGGTGTTGGCTAGGTGTGTAACATCCTAAATTTGGGGTTGTTTGTAATTCAATTATTTTTCCCATGTGTGTGCTTGAAGAAATATGTATGCTTGATTGCCTGATATATTTATGGTCTAGTCATAACCCCGGACTAGTCGGACTTAGGGCTAAAATTTTTTTAGTGCTTGAGAGGAGGGAGCTAGGTGAGATAGGGGTTAAGAGATAGTTTTGGGAAAAGTTGGACACAAGGAATAAAGTGGCATGGTGGCTTGAGGCGATAAGGTGCAAGGGAGTGCAAGAGGGAGGACTCATGTTCGAGTCTTGGTGGAAGCGCAAGAATGTTTTAATTTTTGCCTTTGGCGTTAGAGCAAAAGGGAGTTAAGGAAGGAACGCTTAAAAGGGATTGTAAGGGGTTTATATCACGAAATGAGGCAGTGGCAAAGTGGCTTTCATACGCCACTTAAGAGCTTGGAGGTGACAATGGGCGCAGGTCTTGGGTTCGAGCTGCCGAGTTTGCACCTTGGGGGTTTTATTTTCTTTTGCATTAGGAAGGGAATCGGCCTAGGAAGGCTATAAGAATAAATGGCGAGGTTTTGAGGCATGAAAGTAGATGTGGAAGAGTGGCTTAGGGTGTGTTAAAGAGCTGCGACAAAGAGGTCCCATGTTCGAGTAGCATGGGCAAGAATAGATTCTTTTTATGCAAGTGGCATGAATGGGAGAGGAAGCTAATGGCCCGATTTTGGACTCTTAATTTGATAAGGATAAGCTTAATTTTTGCACTTAATTTAATTTGGAAGAGTAGTGTTATTAGTATTTTTTCTTTTATTTTGAAGAGGTGGACAGGAGATAAAATGGAAGATAAATGTTATTTTTTGGGTGATAATTAAAAGCTAGAAATTATCACAAAAAGAGAGGGGAGATGGCCGAATATAGGACTCCTTGGGGCCATCCGTAATCAGTTTTGATAAAGCAGGGAGGTGCCGGAATTCATCAAAGTTTCTTTTCTTTTTCTCTGCAATAGTTGCTGGCCGAATTCCCCCTAGCCACATTTGCCAAAATTCTCCAAAATTCCTCTCTTCTTTTCTTCTACTTGGCCGAACCTACTCCCCCTCTTCTACTAAAAATTTCACCTTCCTTTTGCTGCCAGTCGAATATCTCTTCCATAAAGGGCTTAAGCCGAATCCCCCTAGTAAGGTGCTGTCGATTCCAAAGGGTGGTAAGTGTGTCACTCTAACATTCGGTTCCTTTCCTTTTTCTTCAAGTGTGCCGAAAGCTTAAGAAACAAGCCTTGGTAAGTTGGCCGAATGTGGTTATGGTTCTAATAGTGTATGTTTTACGTGTAGCTAACGGCAAGGTGCATTGAGGGAGCCTTTCGTGGTTTCAATTCTACAAGGTAAGCCAATATGGTATTCGGCCATAGGCCACTTTCCATAGATTTGCTTATAGCCGATTTTAACAAAGTGACATATAGGGATTTCGACAGTTTCAGAAGATAGGAGTGGTTTTTCGGGATTTCGATTTTGTTTTGGTAAGTAATAATAAGATTCGGCCTAGGGCCATATTTGGATTATAGGTGCGATTAGTCCTTCGGGATTACTAATTTGGCCGAATAGGCCTATGGCACTAACTTTGGTGATTGGCCGAATATAAGGTCAAGGGATAGAGCACAGTAGATCGGATCTTCGGGATCTAGGAATTTCGTTAGTAACAGGTGTGTAAAACTCTTTCCACACTTTATTAGTTAACATTGCTATTATGTTGTTTTTTAATCATTGTGGTAGTGTTTTGCTTGTGGGCTTAAGCATGGATTCCGGGTAAGTCCCCTATTACATGATCTATGATATATGTTTGTGTATGCCATCATATGCTGTGGAATGCTATGCTATACATAAATGCATGATATGTGGGATTATGATATTTGTTATGTAAGCATGATGATGGTGGTATTGATGAGAGGAGGGGGATGATCTCTATGGACTGTCACCAGTGGTTTTGACCACAACATGGGTTGGCCCCATCAGTTTAATTGTGACTTTGGTCACCAGTGGTTTTGACCACACCGTTGATAAATTGTGACTAAGTCCCAGTGGTTTGGTACCACCAGTGGTTTTGACCACATTATGATAATTGTGACCTATGGTCATCAGTGGTTTTGACCACACGATGGGTTGGCCCTATCACTTGATTTGTGACTCTAGTCACCAGTGGTTTTGACCACTAGTGGTTTTGACCACACGGGGTAGTTAAAGGAGTACGGATGGTTAGTGGGGTTGCATGTTTGCATGTTTATTAATAATTTGTGTATGAGTTGCATTTCCGGGTGGGGGATTTACACACTGAGTCTTGGTGACTCACCCCTTCCCATATTATTTTGTAGATGAGTAGATCGCGGAGATGGAGCCGGAGAGGACTCGAGGCGGCCATGCTTATTCGTTGGATTTGAATTTAATTTATTATAGCTAAGTTTATTTATTTTTTCTAAGGTTTTAATTTGGGTCGTAATAAGGCCGCTAGTTTATTATTTTGGGATGTTTACATAGTTATTTTTACTTTACTTATACTATATTACAAATGAGATTATATAATGTTAAGTAAATCGGTTTAAAGTAACATTTTCAAATTAAGTAACTTTTACGAGTTTTCAAAGATGTTACCATCGGGTAGCAAAATTCACCAAGTCAACCATGGTTTTGAAAGTTCTTTAAAATTTTACATGATCGAATGTTTTAAAAAGGTTTCCAAACACAACTATGTTTATAAATAAAAACAATCCCACCTGAGTTTTATCAAACACTATTTTATAACTTTAACGTATTTTCTTCAGATATTCACCACACATCAAAATCTTTCAAAACGTTTTTACCCTGTGACATACAGATTCGGTCAGGACTCATGGGCCGGGTTTGGGGTCTTACAAGGTGCCCATCTCGACTGTAACATCCTAAATTAGGGGTTGTTTGTAATTTAATTATTTTCCCATGTGTGTGCTTGAAGAAATGAATACTATGATTGCTAAGCTTATTCTAGGGTCTAGAAATAACCCCGAGCTAGGCCTGACTTAGGACTAAAAATTTCTTTTTAAGTGTTTAAAGAAGGGAGCTAGGTGAGATAGGGGTTAAGAAAAATTTTGGAAGGAACATGACACAAGGATTTAATTGGCATGATTGGATTGGTGCGTCAAGGGGAGTTTTCAAGGGGGAGAGGTTCGAGTCATGGGAGTTACAAGGGGGAGGCGTTTTGTTTTTGGGCTTTTTGGGCGATTAAGAAAGGGGCTAAAGTAGGAAGGCTTTAAAAATTAAATGGTGAGGTTTAAGAGCATGAAAGACGATTGGGAAGAATGGCATGGGGCGATATAAGAAGGCTACGGCAGTGAGGTCCTATGTTCGAACCAAGGGAGCAGCAATTGGGGTTTTATTTTTTTTTTCAAAGCTAGCATGAATGGGAGAGGGAGCTAATGGTCTGATTTTTGGACTCTTAACTTGATAAGGATAAGTTTAATTTTGCACTTAATTTAATTTGGAAGGGTAAGTGTTAGTGGTTTATTTTCTTTTAAATTGTTTGAGGAGTGGCTAGGAAATACAAATAAAAGATAAATGTTATTTTTGAGTGATAATTAAAAGCTAAAATTATCACAAAAAGAGGGTGAGAGTTGGCTGAATGAAGGACTCATTAGGGCCATCCACATTCAGTTTTATCACCTAAAGAGAGGGGCCGAAATTCATAAAAAAATTCTTTTCTTTTCTCTTCTTGTTGCTGGCTGAATTCTTCATAACCATAATTCCTAAAATTCTTCAAAAATTCTCTTCTTCTTTTCTTCTTCTTAGCCGAACCTACCCCCTCTCTTTACTAAAAATTTTACCTTCCATTTGTGTTGCGAGCCGAATGTCTCTTCCATAAAGGGCTTAAGCCGAATCCTCCCTAACCAAGGTGCTGCCGATTTCAATAGTGTTGTAAGGGCTCTCTCTGAGTTTAATTCTTTTATTCTTGTTTTGGCCAGCCGAAACCATGAGGTTTAACCCTGTATTTTTGTGTATGACCGAACCTATTCAGGGTCTTGGATTGGTAACCCTTTTTAGAAGCCAGCGTTAAGGAGAATTGAGAGGTCTTTCGGGATTTAAGGTGAGCATGGTATGTAGGTTATGACATTCGGCCAAAGGCCATGTTATGTACTTCATGTGGTGATCGATTTTTATTGTGGAATTTCGGCAGAGTCTTAATCAAGTGACAATTTTGGGATTTGTTTGGAAATCAAATCCGTTTAAGGTAAGTGCCGTAAAAGAGCCTTTGGTATTAATTTGGTTTTGCCGAATAGGCCTATGTCACTAACCTTGTTGTTGGCCGAATATAGGGTCAAAGGATCTAGCATCGTAGATCAGATCTTCGAGATCTAGGAATTTCGTTACTAACAGGTGTGTAACAACTCACTACACACTTTATTAGTTAACATGGCTATATCGTTGCTTTTTAATCATTGTGGTAGTTTTGCTTGTGGGCATAAGCTTGGCTTCCGGGTAAGTCCCCTATTACGTGATCTATGATATATGATTTTGTATGCCATCACATGTTATTAAATGCTATGCTATACATAAATGCATGATATATGATAATTGATATGTAAGCATGATGATGGTGGGATTGATGAGAGGAGGGGGATGATTTTTATGGATTTGTCACCATGGTTTTGACCACAAGAAGGGTTGGCCCCATCAGATTTATTGTGACTTGGTCACCAGTGGTTTTGACCACCTTGTTGTGAAATTGTGACTAAGTCCCAGTGGTTTGGTACCACCAGTGGTTTTGACCACACTTGATAAATTGTGACCTATGGTCATCAGTGGTTTTGACCACACGATGGGTTGGCCCCATCATTTGATTTGTGGCTCTAGTCACCAGTGGTTTTGACCATCAGTGGTTTTGACCACACAGGGTAGTAAAGGAGTATGGATGGTTAGTTGGGTTGCATGTTGCATGTCTATTAATAAATTGTGTATGAGTTGCATTTTCCGGGTGGGGGATTTACACACTGAGTCTTGGTGACTCACCTCTTCCCATACTATTTTGCAGATGAGTAGATCGCGGAGATGGAGCCGGGGAGGACTCGAGGCGGCCATGCTTGTTTCTCAGACTTGGAACTTTATTTAAATCAGTTTTAGTTCATTTATTTTCTAAGTCTTTTTATCTTGGGTTGTAATAAGGTCGCTAATTATTATTTGGATGTTTATTTTATTGTTTTATTTTACTTATGTTATATTACAAATGAAATTTATAAATGTTAAGTGAACCAGGTTAAAAGTAACTTTTCAAACTTAATAACTTCTACGGGTTTTCAAAGATGTTACCATCGGGTAATGTAATACACCAAGTCAACTATAACCTTGACAATTTTAAAACTTACATGATCAAATGTTTTCAAAGGGTTTATCAACACAACCATGTTTATAAAAATAATCCCAACTAAGTTTTATCAAACCCTGTTTTAATACCTTAGCCATATTTTAACAAGTTTCCACCAGACACTCAAAATGTTTCAAATCATTTTACTCCGTGACATACCAGATCCAGTCAAGACTCATGGGCCGGGTTTGGGGTGTTACATTTTTGGTATCAGAGCCAGGTTCAAAACTCAGCTGTGGGGGCCCAAGGCCCAAAATGTTTTGTTTGTGTTAGTAGGCCTTATTGGAATGTTTTGGGGAAACTGTTTTCGGCTTGAACAGCATGGCACCGAGTCTCCGGCACCAATCCGCCCAGGTAAGTAATTCTATCTATTTTTGGTGAATATTTGATAGGGCTAGAAGGGTAAATGGTGAACGTAGAATATTAGAATAGGAATTGTTGAACCCTAGGGTTAGCATACCCCAACGAACAATGCATAAGATTTAATAATTCCCTAAACAACCCTGTGACTTGTCACTGAGCAAGGGATGTGGCAATCGTTATACGCATGTCTAGGATTGGATCGGGGAGCCCGGTATTTAAGCGATCCTAGTGACTCACCTCCTACTCACTTGAATCCTACCTGCTGCGTAGTGACGGTTCATCCTAGCTGAGACGACACACTCACAGGCTAAACTTGAAAACTAAAACCCGAAAGGGACTAGCCGTTTTGTTTTTGAAGTAATTAAAACCTTGTTTCTTTTGAAAAAAAGACCAAAATACCCCTAGCCTATAAATTACCAAAATACCCTCCGTATGAAAAATTTCCAAATGGAAAAATTTTCAAAATATCCTTCTTTTGTGAAATCAATTAGAACCAAATTTTGGAAATCTTTTTATGAAAATGCCCTGATTATGAAAAAAATTACTAAAATACCCCTAGTGGTAAAATTACAAAATTACCCCTAACCAACAAAAATACCAGAATAACCCTGATTTTCAAAATTTTGCAACATCACTGTTTTGGAAAATGCAATTCTCAAAAAGAACCATCAAAGTTTTACAACTTTTGAAATATCCCTGATTTATTAAATTTTACAAATTCACCCTGATTTGTGAAAAATTATCGAAATACCCTTGAGGTCCAAAATTATCGAAATACCCCCGGATTTTAAATTTTTCAAAATACCCCGGGAATTTAAGAGTTCCAAAATACTTTTGACAAAATCATCCGAGAACTTTTATTTTGAAAAATTACAGAAATACCCCTGTAGGGCAAATTACGAAAATACCCCTAGGTAGTGGAAAAATAATCACAATGAAAACTACAACGTCTCTTTGAATGAATGAATAGAAGGACTGTGTGCATGTATGATACGAAAGAACCACTCCTAAAACTCCTATCATAAAATTTCTTCGCTGATAATCGAGTGAAATACTAATGTATAAAATTCCTAAACAGATAAATGCAAACGAGAATAATGAGTACGAGAGGTCGTGGACGTCCACCGCGTGGTCGCGGTAGAGGCAGGATGACCTTGTCGGAGCTAGTAGGGTCTGGTCATGGGTCTAAAAATGAGATGCCGAATCTGTCGGCGGCAAAAACTGAGTTCCAAGATCAGACTGGTGGTAACGATGTTGTATCCCAAGTGGTATTCCGAGTATTGGAGCAAGTTGCTGAGGCAGGCGCGGGTGCAGGAGCCCATAAATCCGTGGTTGAACGACTCTGGGCTAACGGAGCAGAAGTATTTAGAGGAGTTTTTGGAGTGGCACCCAATGATGCGGAATATTGGTTAGAATCTACTAAAAGGATTATGAGTGACCTAGATTTCACAGTTGAGGAGAAGTTGAAGGGTATCATATCTCTGCTTCGGGATGAGTCATACCAATGGTGGCTCACTGTAAGAGATGGAGCGATGGCGGAGGATCTCACGTGGGAATTCTTTAAGGCCGCCTACCAAAAGAAGTACATAGGAGCTAATTACGTGGATGCACAGCGGAAGGCTTTCTTGAACCTGGTTCAAGGCAATAAGACAGTGGCGGAGTATGAGGCTGAATTTCTCCGGTTGAGTAGGTATGCTCGTGGTATTGTGGGTACCGAGCATGAACGCTGTGTTAGATTCGAGGATGGGCTGAGAGATGAGTTGAGGATGATGATAGCTCCACAAACAGAACGGGAGTTCATTGGCCCTAGTGGAGAAATCGAAGGTTTGTCAAGGGTAAGACAGTCGGTTAGACGGAATCAAGATAGGAGTTAGAATAAGAGAAGCTCTAGATCTTCACGGTTCTCTGGTAATCAGCAGAAAAAGATGAGGTTTGGTGGGTCGGATCTAGCTGCTAGGCCTGCTGCTGCTAATCCTCAATGGCCGCCACGGTGTGCCCGGTGTGGGAAGTCTCACATGGGGGAATGTTGGAATGATAACCGGGGATGCTTCGAATATAGGTCTATGGAGCATCGAGTTAGAGACTGTCCGAAAAAGGCAGCTAGACTGAGATCAGAGGGTCAGGATCGTGCACCGAATAGAAGGGATAATCAACAGCCAATGAGGGGTCGTGGTGTAGGAAGAGGAGGTAATGGTGCTGGCAGAGGTCGTGGGGCACCGAGGGGAGGTACCGGTGGTACTGAGGCTAGGCAACCTGGTTTGGTCTATGCCACGAGGCGTCAAGAGGAGGACGACGCACCGAATGTCATAACCGGTATGTTCTTGATCTTTGGTGTACCCTATAGTACCTTGATTGACATTGGCTCAACCCACTCATACATTGCTAGTAGCGTAGTGGAAACTTTGCACTTAGACTTTGAGCTTACTTCTAGGAAGATGACTGTATTAAGCCCTTTAGGTCACTCTGTAGAAGTAAGTAAACTCTATAGGAACGCACTTCTAGAACTCTAAGGGTCGTGTTCTTGATCGACTTGATGGAACTACCGTTTCGAGAGTTTAAACTAATCCTCGGGATGGATTGGCTAGTAAAGTATCAGGCTAGCCTGGATTGCGCAGCTAAGCGCATGGTAATAAAGACCGTGGAAGGTGATGAGGTGGTGATGATAGGTAAAAGGAGAGATTACCTGTTTAACGGTTTCGCGTTGAAGGCGTAAAAGATGGTTAGGAAGGGTTGTGAAGCTTATGTGGTGCATGTACGTGCTTTGGAAGCTAAAGATATTGCTTGTGAGAGATGTCCTGACCGTAAGAGATTATGTTGATGTGTTTCTAGAGGAACTTCCCGGGTCTACCTACGGACCGTGAGGTTGAATTTGGTATAGATCATTACCGGAACCGCGCCAAGATCTATAGCTCCGTATCGGATGGCACCGAAAGAATTGGTAGAGTTGAAGGTGCGATTCAGAATTGTTGGATGAGGGTTCATCCGACCAAGTGTATCGCCATGGGGAGCTCCAAAGGCTTTTTGTCAAGAAGAAAGATGGGACAATGAGGATGTGTATAGACTATCGATACCTGAACAAGTTGACAATAAAGAAGCGGTATCCTTTGCCTCAGATTGACGATCTATTCGATCAACTCAAAGGGGCATCGGTGTTCTCTAAGATTGACCTTAGGTCAGGGTACCGTCAGCTTAAGGTGAAGGAGGCTGATGTCCATAAGACGGCATTCCGTACTCGGTATGGCCACTACGAGTTTCTGGTAATGCCTTTTGGGTTAACGAATGCACCGACAGCGTTTATGGACATGATGAACCGGGTTTTCCAACCCTATCTGGATCTGTTCGTCGTGGTCTTCATAGATAACATTTTGGTGTACTCAAAGTCTGAGGAGGAGCATGACGCACATCTTCATGTGGTTCTGCAAATTCTAAGGGAGAAATGCTTGTACGCCAAATTCAAAGCAAGTGTGAGTTCTGGCTCAAGGAGGTAACTTTTCTAGGGCATGTAGTTTCAATGAGGCATCGTGGTGGATCCCCGTAAGATTGAGGTAGTATTGGAGTAGAAACCACCGAGGTCGGTTACAAAAATTTGGAGTTTTCTGGGTTTGGCAGGATATTACCGAAGATTTGTGGAAAATTTCTCCTTAATCGCAGCACCGTTGGCTAAGCTGTTGAGAAAAAGGAGTTCTATTTGTGTGGTCTGAGAAGCAGCAAGAGAGTTTCGATAAGCTGAAGAGGATCTTGACAAGCACCGGCCTTAATTCAAATTTTAAGCGTGAAAGGAGTTCATCTGTATTGTGATGCATCGATCTTGGTTTAGAGTGTGTGTTGATGCAAGAAGGGAAGGTGGTTGCTTATGCGTCACGGTAGTTGAGGCCTCACGATGCTAACTACTCGACACATGATTTGGAATTGGCTGCTGTGGTTTTTGCCTTGAAGATTTGGAGGCACTATCTGTATGGGGAGAAGTCAGTAGTGTACACAGATCACAAAAGTCTGAAGTACCTCCTGACTCAGAAAGATTTAAATTTGAGGCAGCAGAGGTGGATTGAGTTGTTGAAGGACTACGACTGCTCAATCGAATACCATCCGGGGAAGGCTAATGTGGTAGCTGATGCATTGAGCCAAAAGGTGGTAGCGGATTTGCGAGCAATGTTTGCTCATCTAAGTCTCTATATGAGGTTGGGAGCCTTTTGGCGGAATTGCAAGTGAAGCCTTCTTGGATTAATGAGGTCAAAGAAAGGCAGATGACTGATGAAGCTTTGAATACTCGAAGGTTGCAAGTACAGAATGGTGAGGCCGAAGGTTTCAGCTTGGGCAGTGATGGAGTGTTGTACTTTCAGAGGAGAGTATGCATGCCTAAGGATAATGAGTTGAGGCAACGAATCCTTAAAGAAGCTCATAGCAGTGCGTACGTTATGCACCCGGGAAGCAGCAAGATGTATCAGGATTTAAGGGAGCAGTTTTGGTGGCTGGGTCTTAAGCTGGATGTGACCGAGTTGGTAGGCAAGTGTCTGACATGCCAGCAAGTTAAGGCCGAGCATCAATTGCCATCGGGCAATATATACCGGTAAAGATCCCACAGTGGAAATGGGAGGAGATTACTATGGATTTCGTAAGTGGGCTTCCCCTTACGCCCAGTAAGAAAGATACAGTTTTGGTGATAGTGGACCGGTTGACTAAGTCGGCTCATTTCATACCGATAAGGGTTGACTACTCGCTTCAACGGTTAGTTAAGTTGCATATCGCAGAAATAGTGCGGTTACATGGAGTACCTGTGTCCATTATCTCAGATCGGGATCCCCGGTTTACGTCGAGATTTTGGAAGGCTCTACATCAGGAGTTAGGCACGAAGTTGAATTTCAACACGGCTTTTCACCCAAGTCTGATGGACAATCTGAGAGGGTTATTCAAGTATTGGAAGATATGTTAAGGGGCTGTGTTTTGGACTTCCGTGGTAGTTGGGAGGAGTACCTACTTTGGCAGAGTTCGTTTATAACAATAGTTATCAAGCGAGTATTCAGATGGCACCATACGAGGCGCTGTATGGTCGGAAATGCCATACTCCTACATGTTGGACGGAACTAGGAGAACGTCAGATATTGGGTCCAGAGTTAGTAGCGGAGACGGAGGATAAGGTAATTCAGGCTCATCTTAAGGAGGCATCGGACAGGTAAAAATCCTAAGCTGATCTTAAACGCAGAGATGTTGAGTATCGTGTGGGTGATAAGGTTTTTTGAAGGTATCCCCTGGAAGAAGGTGCCGAGGCTTACGGAAGGGCAAGCTAAGCCCTAGATTCATTGGACCGCATACGGTGTTGAAACGATGGGACCCAGTAGCTTACCAACTTGAGTTGCCGCAGAATTGAGCGGATCCATGATGTCTTCCATGTTTCGATCGAGGCGCTATCGATCGATCCTCACACGCTATCCAAAGTTGGGGAAATTGAAGTGAACTCGGACTTGTCTTTCGAGGAGGAGCCAGCATGATTTTGGATCGAGATGTCAAAGTTCTCATGAAGAAGTCAAGTGCCTTTGGTAAAAGTGCTATGGCTAAACCATGGTACGGAGGAGGCCACATGGGAACCCGAGGATGTGATGCTGACAATACCCCAACTCTTCCGATCCGTAATTTTGAGGTCAAATTCTTTTTAAGGGGTAGAACCGTAACATCCTAAATTAGGGGTTGTTTGTAATTTAATTATTTTCCCATGTGTGCTTGAAGAAATGAATACTATGATTGCTAAGCATGTTCTAGGGTCTAGAAATAACGCCGAGCTAGGCCCGACTTAGGACTAAAAATTTCTTTTAAGTGTTTAAAGAAGGGAGCTAGGTGAGATAGGGTTAAGAAAAATTTTGGAAGGAACATGACACAAGGATTTAATTGGCATGATTGGCTTGGTGCGCCAAAGGAGTTTTCAAGGGGAGAGGTTCGAGTCGTGGGAGTTACAAGGGGGAGGCGTTTTGTTTTTGGGCTTTTTGGGCGGTTAAGAAAGGGGATAAAGTAGGAAGGCTTTAAAAATTAAATGGTGAGGTTTAAGAGCATGAAAGACGATTGGGAAGAATGGCATGGGGAGATATAAGGAGGCTGCGGCAGTGAGGTCCTATGTTCGAACCAAGGGAGGAGCAATTGGGGTTTTATTTTTTTTTCAAAGCTGGCGTGAATGGAGAGGGAGCTAATGGTCTGATTTTTGGACTCTTAACTTGATAAGGATAAGTTTAATTTATGCACTTAATTTCGGCTGGAAGGGTAAGTGTTAGTGGTTTATTTTCTTTTAAATTGTTTGAGGAGTGGCTAGGAAATACAAATAAAAGATAAATGTTATTTTTGAGTGATAATTAAAAGCTGAAATTATCACAAAAAGAGGGTGAGAGTTGGCCGAATGAAGGACTCATTAGGGCCATCCACATTCGGTTTTATCACCGAAATAGAGGGGTCGAAATTCATAAAAAAATTCTTTTCTTTTCTCTTCTTATTGTTGGCCGAATTCTTCATAACCACAATTGCTAAAATTCTTCAAAAATTCTCTTCTTCTTTCTTCTTCTTAGCCAAATCTACCCCCTCTCTTTACTTAAAATTTGACCTTCCATTTGTGTTGCTAGCCGAATGTCTCTTCCATAAAGGGCTTAAGCCGAATCCTCCCTAACCAAGGTGCTGCCGATTTCAATAGTGTGGTAAGGGATCTCTCTGAGTTTAATTCTTTTATTCTTGTTTTGGCCAGCCGAAACCATGAGGTTTAACCCTATATTTTTGTGTATGACCGAACCTATTCAGGGTCTTGGATTGGTAACCCTTTTTAGAAGCCAGCGTTAAGGAGAATTGAGAGGTCTTTCGGGATTTAAGGTGAGCATGGTATGTAGGTTATGACATTCGGCCAAAGGCCATGTTATGTACTTCATGTGGTGACCGATTTTTATTGTGGAATTTCGGCAGAGTCTTAATCAAGTGACGATTTCAGGATTTGTTTCGAAATCAAATCCGTTTAAGGTAAGTGCCGCAAAAGAGCCTTTGGCATTAATTTGGTTTTGCCGAATAGGCCTATGTTACTAACCTTGTTGTTGGCCGAATATAGGGTTAAAGGATCTAGCATCGTAGATTGGATCTTCGAGATCTAGGAATTTCGTTAGTAACAGGTCTGTAAAAACGCACTACACACTTTATTAGTTAACATGGCTATATCGTTGTTTTTTAATCATTGTGGTAGTTTTGCTTGTGGGTATAAGCTTGGCTTCCAGGTAAGTCCCCTATTACGTGATCTATGATATATGATTTTGTATGCCATCACATGCAGTTAAATGCTATGCTATACATAAATGCATGATATATGATAATTGATATGTAAGCATGATGATGGTGGGATTGATGAGAGGAGGGGGATGATTTTTATGGACTGTCACCAGTGGTTTTGACCACAAGATAGGTTGGCCCCATCGATTTATTGTGACTTTGGCCACCGTGGTTTTGACCACACTGCTGTGAAATTGTGACTAAGTCCCCGTGGTTTGGTACCACCAAGTGGTTTTGACCACACTTGATAAATTGTGACCTATGGTCATCAGTGGTTTTGACCACACGATGGGTTGGCCCCATCATTTGATCTGTGACTCTAGTCACCAGTAGTTTTGACCACCAGTGGTTTTGACCACATGGGGTAGTAAAGGAGTACGGATGGTTAGTTAGATTGCATGTTGCATGTCTATTAATAAATTATGTATGAGTTGCATTTTCCGGGTGGGGGATTTACCCACTGAGTCTTGGTGACTCACCCCTTCCCATACTATTTTGCAGATGAGTAGATCGAGGAGATGGAGCCGGGGAGGACTCGAGGCGGCCATGCTTGTTTCTCAGACTTGGAACTTTATTTAAATCAGTTTTAGTTCATTTATTTTCTAAGTCTTTTTATCTTGGGTTGTAATAAGGCTGCTAATTATTATTTGGATGTTTATTTTATTGTTTTATTTTACTTATGTTATATTACAAATGAAATTTATAAATGTTAAGTGAACCGGTTAAAAGTAACTTTTTCAAACTTAATAACTTCTACGGGTTTTCAAAGATGTTACCATCGGGTAACAAAATGCACCAAGTCAACTATAACCTTGACAATTTTAAAACTTACATGATCAAATGTTTTCAAAGGGTTTATCAACACAACCATGTTTATAAAAAATAATCCCAACTGAGTTTTATCAAACCCTGTTTCAATACCTTAGCCATATTTTAACAAGTTTCCACCAGACACTCAAAATGTTTCAAATCATTTTACTCCGTGACATACCAGATCCGATCAAGACTCATGAGCCGGGTTTGGGGTGTTACATCGGCGGTTGATAGCTGTGTGCATCATCGTGGACTGATTGATATGTGGGATCATTTATGTGATCGGTGGCTAGCCACGACTTTGAGCAAAGAACTGCCTGTGGTAAGATATATGGGATCACTTGGTTGATCGATGGATTAGCTACGGCCTTGGGCGTGGGTTTGCCGAGGTAGGTGTAATGGATGGACACTAGGTTGGGTTGGGCTACATAATTGCATAATTTATATGGATCGGTGGATATGGGCCAAGCCCATATGGGGAAACATGTGAAATAACTATGCATCGAGTCCGCTTTGACTCACCCAAATTTTTCCAACATCGCAGTGATGCATAAAGTTTGGACCGGGTTGGAGGGATACGAGGTGGCCCATGCGTAAGAAGTTTTACTTGTTTTAAGTTATTTTATAATTCAGTACTTGGAGTATTTAATCATTGTAATAAGGCCACTATAAGTGTTTAATTTTATTATTATGTTTTAAGGTGGATTGATGATTGAGTTAATATTCGGAATGTTTCTTTTAAAGAGTAAATTTATACTTTGATATATTATTTTAAAGTTTTAAATTTAATAACTTAATTTTATTTTGGAATTTTACATACCCAATATTTTATTAAAGGCATACAAAATTTTATGTTTTACCGTAAGTCAAAATATTTTTCAAACGCTTTCCAGTGGTATTTCAAATTGATTCGTAGTGAATGGGCGGGTTTGGGGTGTTACATGAAATCCCGGATATTGGAGTCCTCAGCACTTTAGGAACAATTTGTGAGTACCCTTCTCCTTCCGATGACCATCTTTTTATGTCTATGCTTGCTATTATATATGGATGCTTGCTATATCATACAACTGTCGACTTTGGACTTTACACAACTCTAATATCGATTTGAAAACCTTAATTTATGGTGTCTGCAAAACCTATTATATTGGTTGAAATATGCTATAAGTCTCTATACTTTTCATGTATTTGAAAATTATAATTGAACAATCATAATAAGTATTAATAATTAATATAATTTTTCCGTCCGTACCAATTTGAACTCGTTACGATCTGATCCCGTAATAAATTTGGGCTCGAGAAAGCTCAAACCTATAATGATTCAAGCTCAAGATCAATCGACCTAACTTCAAGATAAATTCAATCCAAAGCCCAAAAATCTCGAATTTATAATTGAACAATCATAATAAGTATTAATAATTAATATAATTTTATAATATTACTTAAAATAAAAATAAAATGTAAATAAATGACTA
The DNA here is from genome assembly GCA_025506655.1 of Gossypium rotundifolium. Lineage (NCBI taxonomy): Eukaryota > Viridiplantae > Streptophyta > Magnoliopsida > Malvales > Malvaceae > Gossypium > Gossypium rotundifolium. The sequence continues at coordinate 39,182,972 of CP106728.1, forward strand.
TATTTTTGAAAGTGTTTCATAAGAATTGTATACTTATATTAAAAATTTATTAATAGGAAAACAATTAATAATAATTTTATTATATTAAATTATAAAGTGAAATAATTTTTAAAAACATCAATTTAATACAAATAATTTGAATACTATAATTATATATGTATAAAAATATATAAAAATAATAATTATTAAAATATATAAAATTAAGCTTTAATAATAATATAGTAATATATTATATAACTATTATCAAAAATTGAAACCGATTACCTAACCCGACCTTAAACCAATACTAAATTGATATATTACTAATACATAATACAATAATGTATTATAATGTATTAGTATTACTAACACAAAATATAACATATAATTATTCCTAAAAATATTAATACATATATAACTATTATTATACTATAGATTATAATAAAATATATAGTATTAAGTGATATTATAATGTTTAATTATCGATGTATATATATAAATTACTAATTTATTATATGATATAACACTATATAATATAGTAGGAGGGATAATGTTCAAATACACGAACAGTATAGAGACTTATAGCATTTTTTTGTATTTTTTAAATACACTATATATTTTGTATTTTTTATATTTTCATTTCAAAACCCCAAATCCCAAACCTTAAATTCCAAACCTCAAATTCGAAGACTCAAACCCCAAACCCTAAACCCCAAACCCCAAACACTAAACCTTAAACCTCAAACTATAAATCTTAAACCCTAAACCCTAAATTGTAAACCATAAACCCTAAACCCTAGACCTTAAACCCTAGACCCTAAACCCTAGACCCTAAACCCTAAACCCTAAACCTTAAACATTAAACACTAAACCTTAAACCCTAAACAATAAACCCTTAACCCTAAACCCTAAGACCTAAACCCCTAAAATTATAAACCTTAAACCTTAAACCTTAAACCTTAAACCCTAAAATACTAAACCTTAAACTCTAAACCCTAAACCTTAAAACTTTAAAACCATAAACCCTAAACCTTAAACCTTAAAACCTTAAACCCTAAACACTAAACCCTAAATGATCAGCTTTCATAACTAACATAATTTTAAGTTAAGATCAAACTTCATAACTTACATAATACTTGTATAGAAAAAAAAAAGGATTCAAAGCATATAGGCTGGAAACTGACAGGTTGCCTTATATCTCACAATGATATATTGGATCCTCCCTAGGTGTAACAATGCCACGATGATGAATCTAAACGAAATACCAAATTAAATATTGAAATAATATAACATTTATTAAATACATAATTAGCTAATAACATTTATTAACAATGCCCTAAACCCTAAATCCTAAACCTTAAACCCTAAAACCATAAAACTTTAAACTTTAAAACCTTAAATCCTAAACCATAAACCTTAAACCCTAAAACCCTAAACCTTAAACCTTAAACCTTAAAACCATAAACTCTAAACCCTAAATACTAGACCTCTAAACCCTTAAACCCTAAACCTCTAACTTTTAACCCTAAACCCCTAACCCTTAACCCCTAACCCTTAAACCATAAACCCTAAACCCTCCGACCCACAAGCCCTGACCGGATCTGGTATGTCACTGCGGAAAAACGGTTGGAAAATCTTTGACTTTAGAATAAAACTTGAAAATTTTGTTAACTTCTGGAGAGTGTGTCCATTAAAAATTATTTAATAATATAAGCTCGATATAAAATACGTGAATTAAAACTTTATTATAATTTATTATATTATAAATCATTGGAAGAAAATATATCTAAGTATAATATAAACTTCGATAATCGTAAATAGAATACTTTAAATAAAGGTGGCCCTTATTACATCAAATAAATACCCAAAACCGATAATATGAAATAATTAAATCAAATAAACATCTCTTGATAAAATCGTCATAAGAAAACTTCTTCGCATGGCCACCTTTGTATCCACTCCAACCCTGGTCCAACATCATATCACTGCGATGTTGGATAAATAATTGGGTGAGTTATCTGAGACTCGATGTGTAATTAAACCATCGGAATCCACCCACATGCTAGCCACATAACATCCCAATTATCAAATGCAACATGTAAATATAATCATTTAGACATTACCACAACTGGCTTGGCCCACATTCATCGATTCTTGGGCTTGGCCCACATAACATTCAAGTCTTCGGGCTAGGCCCTTTTTCATTAATTCATCGATTCTGGCTTGGCCCATTTCACGTATGTTCTCATAACATACCAATCCATATGTCATATTGGGCTTGGCCCATTTCCATATCATTTCATAACGGAACAATGCAACATGAAACCCAACCCAATCCTAAGGTCCATCCGCTACACACCCCTTAACCAAATTCTACCACACACGGGGACTATCGAATCACCTCTCCTTTTCCCTCCAAGAAGGCAACCAATGCCATCCATGATGTAGCGTATAGCTAACATCAAACCACGATGGGGCACATAGCAACCCATCAAGCCACGATAAGGCACGAGGCGATATCAATCACGGTAACCACGCGAACTTAATCGCTTAGATCCACAACGCGACCTCGATCGGCGCCAATCCACGATGTAGCACAAAGTGACATCAACCACGCATCAAGTACACCCCGCCCTTCTTTCATAACCCACCCATGCACATGTAACATGATATAATGACAATATGATGCATGTGCATGTCATTCACAAACATAGGCATACACTCATATTTAAATAAATGACAACAATATTAACAATTTGCTATTCACTTGATCGTCATACCCTTTTAGGGTATCTATTGCACTTTACCATCGCACTTATTAGTAAGCATATAACATAGCGAGATATCACATAAAACCCTAAACAATGGCTAACTACACACCTTATAACTGAAGCTCTAAACCCTCGATCCCGACGCTATCGCTTAGCGAGACTACCGCTATCTCGCCTATAGTTTTTCATGCACGTCCACACCCGGTGGCCAATCTCGTCAGTAAATCGATCTCTTCTTGAACTTGGGATGGGAGCTTTCCTTTCTCCTCTTGGACCGGCACTCGCATCCATAACGATATCTAATCAACACACGATTAATGCAGATCTCAAATGAATATCCATAATCTACTCATCCTTACCAAAATAAACCGAGATCCGAAGGCTTTCCTTTACTCTTGTTGGTATGCCCTATAAACCATAGTCACCATTTGGTCAACCCATAACCACGACCAATGGCCTAAGGTCGAATATCAAAGAATCACTTACCCTCTTTTACCGAATCTCAAACACCAATGGTCCTATGGTGTTGCCGAAATCCACACACCACTATTAGAATCGGATTACAACAAGAATCTATGAAAAGGCCCCCTTGGTCGAATATTTATCCTCACCTTACCTTATCCGTCGAAATCCCAAGAGAATCCCTTTTAGCTCCTTGATGCTAACTACAACAAAAGAAACACATCACCATGGCCCTAGGGACATTCGGCCATACTAAAACTAAGGCCAACCATTCGGTTTTGGCCACTAAAACAAGTAACTAGAACACTTACCCACAAGCTTTAGATGTCGACAGCACCACACTACATAAGTTCGGCTTCGAGCTTGGTAAAATAGAAGAGAGATGGAGGGCTAAAGGTTTCACTATCAAGGATTAAGAGAACACAATAAAATATTTGACTACAAAGGCCAAAGGAGAAATCGGCAAGGGTTAATGGTGTTTGGGAGGATTTAAATTTCAAAGCACGAAAAGAAATAAAGATTACTTGGAGATTCGGTCAACTAGAAAAATATAAAAAGGAATTCAAGGAGAAGAAAGATTTAGAAGAGTGAACTAAAATTTGGAAAAAGGAGAGTACACCACCCTTAAATAATATTCGGCTACTCCCCACCGAAGAACCCAAGTTTCGCCATCACTTATGGCCACTAATTCAAATTAATTTGAATTAGTCCACTTCCCTATTTTAATCAAAGCAAAAGACCACCCCTTGGCCGGCCACCACTTCTTTTTAATTCTAAACCAATTTTCTTTCCTATTTAAACTCCTATTTATCACCTCATCCTAAAAAAAAACAATCTAATAGCAGCCATTTATCTCCTATTTCTAATTTAAAACTAACTAAGATAATCCTATAATTATCTAAAATAATAAAATAACCAAATACTTATCCTCTACCTACCAATTTAATACAAAATAAATCACGACTTATCCACAACCGATAAGACTCCATGTGCTGTCCAATTAATAAAAAGCCAAAGAAAATAAAATAAAACCAATTGCACCTCCAAGGTTCGAACACAGAACCTTGCTCTCGCACGCTCTCCTCCAACGCCTGACTGCCACATTGAATTTCATGACATATGGCCCCAACATTTAATTTTAAATCCTTCCTACTTCACCCATCACTACATAACAAAATAAAACGCCAAAAATGCCGCCCACCTCGAACTCGCTGCTTCTTTCTCTCCTCCAGTAGCCTAAGTGGCGCATGAGAGCCACTTTGCTAACTGGACTTCCATGTCCACCAACAGCCATTAATTTTAAGGCCGACTTAGCCGATCCTTTGGTGGACTTAAAAAATAAAATAAAATTGTCGCCTTAGCAGCTCGAACCCTGCTCCCTTAGGCGTCCCCTTCCAAAGCTCCAAGTAGCACCTCCATGCCACTCCACCCAAAGACCTTCTTGTGTCATAACCTTCCAAATTTTTCTCTTAAGGCCTCCAAAGCCAAGCTCCTTTCTTAACCCAAAATTTAAATTTTCCTAAGTCATCCCTTACCTTTTTGGGTTCTCCAAACCCCTCAAAATCCATCCAACATGACCATAAGCCTGCTAACCACTCGAGTTATGCTCCAAACGCATAACCCCTAAATCGAGATGTTACAAAACCCCTAACTCTTTGTAATATCTCAGGTTGGGGGCTATTTTGTTGTGGCATTGTTTGCATGTTAATGGCTTGCTATGTTGTTGTTTGTGTGGTTTCGGGGCTTAGTTGTAGGCTAGGGGTATGCCTGAGTAGGTAGGGAAATTTTAGTTTTTGGGCTTTATATGATAGGAGCTGAAGGAGCTGGGTCTTATGTATTTTATTTGGTGTTCTTGAGCACAAGTGATGAGCTAGCAAAGTGGCAAGGCATGCGCCACTTGAGTTTGTGGTTGGCGTCAATTGTAGGAGGGAGAGGTCTTGAGTTCAAGCCGCAGAGTGCTCCTTTTTGTTCCATTTTGGCTTAAGGAGGAGGAGGTGTTGGTAGTTCAAACTCTACCATGGACTATGTCAACTCATTCGAATGGAGGGTGGTGAGTGAAAGTAGGAGGGAAACTAGTTCAACTAAGTTTGAATGGATGGTTGGGAGCTAATGGGGGTGTTGGCCGAAACTTGAGGACTTCATGGGGGGAGTGGTCGATTTTGGTAGGTGTAGTGGGAGTGTGTCGAAAATGCATTTGGCATTTTTGGGTGTTTTCAGTCAACTTTTCGGCAAGCCAAATTTCTCCTTTTGTCATACCAAAACCAAATTGCTAAGGAGTTTCTTTCATTTTTTTTTCTCTTTGAAACCGAAAGTTTAAACACCTAGTGTCGAATTTGCTTGTCTTCTTTCAACCTTCTTGGTAGCCGAAAGTTCTCTTCTCTCCCACTTCTCTTTCTTTTGTTCATTGTGTAAGCCGAAACTAGCATTCTTTCCCTCTCATATTTTCTTTCTTTCTTTCTTAAAAACATTGTAGCCGAAACTTCATTCTCCAAACACTTTCTCCATTTCTTTTCTTCTTAAAATCGAGAGCACCTACCTCTTGTTCATTTTCTTTCTTCTTATCAAACCTTGGCCGACTTTCTCCTTCCCAAAATTGTAATTCTTGTGCCTTATTTTTGTCTAAAATCAAACCGAATCCTCTCTTGTGTTGCCGAATTTCCTTCCTTCAATTGTGTTTTGTTTGGCGTAATAGTAGTGGGGTGTAGAGTTCTTTTAGTTCAATTTTCATTCAAGTTCGGAGGAAGGTAAGTGCTTGGCCGTAGGTTATTCTTTTCTCTCTTGTTTTGTTTGATTTCGATGTAGTTAAGAGTTTAGTATGGCAACCGGTGAAAGGTGTTAACCTTGTGGTTTGGAATCGATTTCATTATAGGCACCGGGATTTTGAAGCGTAGTTTGGAGAAGTCAAGTGGTAAGTAGTGGTAAGAGGTTATCTTGTTAGTCTATTCTTTTAGAATTCTATAAGCCAAAGTTTCAATGGATTAACTATTCTTTTTAATAGGGTGTGCCGATTGTTAAAAGAGGAACCATTGTCGGTTTGGGTTTGGTAGGAAACCAAACGTTTGCAAGGTAAGGGTTAATCGATATACCCTTTGGTTTAAATGGTTATGGCCGAATGGTTTAAGTGATTAACCCATGGTTGGCCGATTATTTTTAGAGCAAGAGGATTGAGGGTTTTAGATCGGGTTCTTTGGGATTAAGGCTTACGATATACGGTGTGTAACTAACACACTCTATACTTAGTAATATGTGTTAATAAACCTGATTGCTTAATAAGAGTGATTCTAAAAAGAGAGCTTTGATGGATTGATATGATACCTATAGGGTATGAACACTTAAGGTAAGCTTTGTTTCAATATGAGTTTGTTATTGATATATACTAGCATGATTATGAGGTATGTGCTATGAGATGCAATACTAGGCATGTTGGTATGATATGCATGACTTGCATGATATGCATGATTTACATGAGTATGGCATGATGATGGGTGAAATGAGAGGAGGGAGTATGATATCCGTGTCTTTGGGACCTTTGTGTCTTTGGGACACCGGAGGTTTGGCACCTCCAGTGGTTTGGTACCACAAATGATATTTTGTGACTTTGGGTCACCGGAGGTTTGGCACCTCATTGCCTCGTCCGGTGGCTTAGCACCACGGTGGGTTGGCCCCACGATTGATTATCTGGGATTGACGCCAGTGATTTGGTATCACACGATGGGTTGGCCCCATCATCGATTGTGGATCGGTCACCGGTGATTTGGTATCACACTTGTGTCTTTGGGACACCGGAGGTTTGGCACTTCATTGCGACTCGTCCACGTGGTTTGACACCACCGTGGGTTGGCCCCACTTATGAGATCTGGGATTGTCGCTAGTGATTTGGTATCACACGATGGGTTGGCCCCATCATTGGATTATTCGTGACTTGGTCACCGGTGGTTTGGCACCACATTATGGATATCGTGACTTTGGGTCACCAAGTGGTTTAGCACCACCGGTGGTTTGGTACCACAGGGGTAGAGAAGGTGTAATGGATGGTTAGGAGCAGGTGCATTAATTATATTGCTTTGCTATGATGTGTGTTAGCATGTTGTATTATCGGGAGGGGGATTTATACACTGAGTCTTGCGACTCACTCTCTCCTTTGACATTTCAGGTGACACTTAGACGCGGACATGGAGTCGGGATGGACTCGAGGTGCTCATGCCATGCTTAAATAAGGATTTGCTCAGACTTTTATAAAATTTGGTACTTAAGCTTATTTATTGCTATTTGGTTTTATTTTGGTTTGTAAATGGCCTTTTAAAATTATGTTTTGCTATGTTTATGTTTAAAATAGGTTCTTGATATGCCTTAATAAATTAATTGGGTTAAGACTTGCTAAAACTTGGAAAGACAACGATTTCTAAACTACAAAAGCGATATTTTAAACTATACCATCGGGTATCACGCTGTAATTCAAATTAAATGAAACTCAATTGTTTTCCAAACTTGAATATGATTTCTTATTAACTTAAAAAGAAAAAATATGGTTTAGCAACAACAAGGATTACTTAAATTTTACATGAGGTAAACTTGTTTACTTACATAACGGATTAAGTTTTCAAAATTTCTGGGTTTCCAAATGCACCATCAGATTTTAATCAAGCCTACTCAAGTTTTCTTCAAATACGCAATTTAGCGAAGTGTTTTCATCAAACTTTTAAACAGAAACCTATCTTCTCAAAATTCTGATTTCCCTCGTAACATACCAAATTCGGTCGTGGTGTATTGACCGGGTTTGGGGTGTTACAATTGTGGTATCAGAGCCAAGTTCAAAGGCTCGGCCGTGGGCACAGGGTCCAAAATGTTTTAAATTCTAGTTTTTAAGTGTTATGTTTTAAAAGTATGGTTTGAAAGGCATGGCACCGAGTCTCTGCACTAATCCGAGTAAGTACCCTTACTATTGTTTGTGATAATGATATTGATGAGATGTGATTGGATGGCTAGTGATAGTAAGACTACTTTAGAAATCAAATCGATAGGGTGAGTGGACTCATGAAAACAAAGCTCCTTTAATATTCATAAGACTTTGCTTTAAACATTGGAATAATTATCGATACATAAAATTCTTTAAATCGACGAGATTTAGTCATGAGTACCCGAGGTGGACGTGGTCGTGGGCGTGGTCGAGGTAGGATGATGCTTCGAACCCGTAGGTTCGGTCGTGGGTCGAGAATAAGAGATCTGCATCGCCACCGGTGAAGGTGGTGAGTTCGTGAATAGACCGGGGACGCGCAAGGTGTCATAAGCGATGCCGCGGTTCGGAAAGGGTAGTTGGAGTAGGTGGAGGCGCAGGAGCTAGAAAATCTGTGCCTGAACGACTTCGGGCAAACGAGGCTGAAGTTTTTTGAGGTGTTTCTGGTGTTGCTCCCAGCACGGCTGAGTATTGGCTGGAGGCAATAGAGCGGATCATGGATGATTTAGACTTGACTGCTGAGGAGAAGCTGAAGGGCATAGTATCGCTTCTTCGAGATGAGTCATACCAGTGGTGGCTCACGGTTCGGGACAAGCCTTCATGGAAGATCGACTTGGGACTATTTTAGGTCGCTATCGAAAAAGTACGTTGGAGCTAACTACATTAATGAGCAACGGAAAGCATTTCTGAGGTTAGTTCAGGGGAGTAAATCTGTGTCAGAGTACGAGGCAGAGTTTCTGCGGCTGAGTCGGTATGCCAGGGGTATGGTGGCTACTGAACATGAGAGGTGCGTTCATTTCGAGGATGGCCTACGAGATGAATTAAGGTTGTTGATTGTGCCCCAGCAGGAGCGTGAATTTGCTGTTCTAGTTGAAAAGGCGAAGGTAGCCGAGGGTATTAAAGAGTCTGTGAGGCAAGGCATGGATAAGAACCGACACAAGAGGAGTTTTGGATCTTCTGGGTCGTCAGGTAATCCACAGAAAAGGTCTAAACCGAGTGGGCCGAATCAGTCTAGTAGGTTTGTTGCTGCTAGTCAGGGACCGCGGCAGTGTAACCATTGTGGGAAAGCTCATTGGGGAGGATGTTGGACTGGTGGTAGAGGCTGTTTTGAGTGTGGCTCGCTGGACAACCGTGTGAGGGATTGTCCGTGCAAGTTGGCTAGGATTCAGTCTGAGAGTTAGGGCCGTACTCAGTACAGGAATAATGGACCACCACCGCAGAGGGGCCGAGGTAATGGCAGAGGAGGTAATGGTTTCGTCAGGCCGTGGAGCACCAAGGCAGAGGTGCAAGTAATGAGGCAGCTGCATCGGGGTTAGTGTATACTGGCGAGGCGCCAAGAGGAGAGCGACGCATCGGACGTCATAACCCAGATGCTTTTTAATCTTTGGTTCTCCATTTCTTGCTTTGATTGATGTGGGTTCAACACATTCATATGTTGCAAGTAGCATAGTGAAGACCATGGATTTAGACTCTGAGATATCTTCTAGGCAGATGACCGTAATAAGCCCTCTGGGTCACTCTGTAGTTGTAGATAAGCTGTATAGAGACGTACCTCTAGAATTCCAAGGGGTAGTGTTTGTGGTTGATCTGATGGAACTGTCGTTTGGGGAGTTCGATCTGATTCTCGGGATGGACTGGTGGTTAAGTACCAGGCGAAGTTGGATTGCACGGCTAAGCACATGGTTCTGAAAACAGCTAAGGGAGATGAGGTAGTCCTGATCGGCAATAGAAGAAATTACTTGTCCAACGTGGTATCTGCTCTGAAGGCTGAGAAAATGGTCAGAAAGGACTGTGAAGCATATGTGGTTCATGTGTATGCCTTGGAGGCTAAAGAGTCTACTGTAGAGACGATTTAGACAGTTAGGGAATTTGCCGATGTGTTTCCTGAGGAGCTTCCAGGTTTGCCACCGGATCATGAGGTGGAGTTCGGGATAGATCTGTTACCCAGAACTGCGCTAGTGTCTATTACTCCGTATAGGATGGCGCCTAAAGAGTTAGTGGAGCTTAAGGCTCGGATCCGAGAGTTGTTGGACCGAGGCTTTATTAGGCCAAGTGTTTCGCCTTGGGAGCGCCTTTGTACTTTTGTTAAGAAGAAGGACGGTACTATGCGGATGTGTATAGACTACCGCCAATTGAATAAGTCGACGATCAAAAACAAGTATCCGTGCCTCGAATAGATGACTTGTTTGATCGGTGAAGGCACGCCGATTTTCTCAAGATTGATTTAAGGTCTGGGTATCACCAGTTAAAGGTGAAGGAGGCGGATATCTGCAAGATGGCATTTCGTACTCGGTATGGGTACTTTGAGTTCTTAGTTATGCCATTTGGGTTGACTAACGCACCGGCAGCCTTCATAGATATGATGAATAGGGTGTTCGGCAATATTTAGATCGATTCGTAGTGGTTTTATCGACGACATCTTGGTATATTCAAGGACCGAGGAGGAACATGATGCATTTGCGGGTGGTATTGCAGATTCTAAGGGAGAAACAGCTTTATGCGAAGTTTAGTAAATACGAGTTCTGGCTTAAGGAGGTGACGTTCTTGGGTCATGTAGTATCGGCTGAGGGGATTAGAGTGGACCTCGAAAGATTGAGGCGGTTTTGGATTGGATGCCGCCTAGGTCAGTAGCTGAGGTTCAGAGTTTTCTGAGTTTGGCAGGATACTACCGAATATTTGTAGAGGGATTTTCATTGATCGCAGCACCGATGACCAAATTATTAAGAAAAAGGGTTCCGTTTATTTGGACTGAGAAGCAGCAGGAGAGCTTCGACAAGTTGAAGAAGATTTTGACTGAAGCTCCGGTTCTAATTCAACCTGAGGCTGGAAAGGAATTCACAGTTTATTGCGATGCATCACATACAGGTTTGGGTTGTGTGCTGATGCAGGAAGGGAAGGTTGTGGCTTACGCATCTCGACAGCTGAGGCCACATGAGGTCAATTATCCAACGCACGATCTGGAGTTAGCGGCTGTAGTCTTTGCCTTGAAAATATGGAGGCATTACTTGTACGGAGAGAAATCGATAGTCTACACGGATCATAAGAGTCTGAAGTACCTCTTGACTCAGAAAGACTTGAATCTGAGACAGCGCAGATGGATTGAGTTGCTGAAAGACTACGATTGCTCAATTGAGTATCATCCGGGCAAGGCTAACATTGTGGCAGACGCGTTGAGCCGTAAGGTTGTTTCGGATCTAAGAACGATGTTTGCCCACTTGAGTTTGTATGACGACGGGAGTATTCTGGCAGAGCTGCAGGTTAAGCCTACTTGGGTTGAGCAGATCAGAGAAAAATAGTTGATGGATGAGGTTTTGAGTGCGCAGAGGACACAAGTGCAGAATGATGGTTTGGAGGGTTACAGTTTGTCTGGTGATGGAGTCTTTGTGTTTTCGGGAAAGCTTGTATGCCGAGAGACACCGAGTTAAAGCGCGAAGATTCTTGGGATGCACATAGTAGCCCTACGCTATGCATCTGGGGTAGCAAAATGTATAGGGATCTCGGAGAACAGATTCGGTGGTAAGATGCGAAAAAGGAAGTGACAGAGTTTGTAGGGAAGTGTCGACATGTCGGCAGTCAAGGTTGAGCATCGATTGTCGCCGTCGAGGTTGCTTGACCAAATGAAGATTCCATGTGGAAGTGGGAAAGGATAACCATGGATTTCGTCGGTGGTTTACCGCCACGCCAAGCAAGAAAGATTGATTTGGGTAATTGTGGATCGAATCGACTAAATCACTCACTTTATTCGGTGAGGTTGACTACTCACTTTAGAGGTTGGCGAAACTGTATGTGTCAGAGATAGTGAGGCTGCACGGGGTGCCAGTATCGATCATCTTGGATAGGGATCCCAGATTTACGTCAAGGTTCTGGAAAGCGTTGCATCAGGCTCTGGGTACGCGTTTGGATTTTAGCACGGCTTTTCACCCGCAGTCGGACGGACAACCGGAAAGGGTTATTCAGATCTTAGAAGATATGCTGAGAGGTTGTGTTCTGGATTTCAGAGGTAGTTGGGAGGAGTTTCTGCCATTAGCTGAGTTTGCCTACAACAATAGTTACCAAGCGAGCATCAAGATGGCACCATATGAGGCGTTGTATGGTAGGAAGTATCGCTCACCTACATGTTGGACAGAGTTAGGTGAACGTCAATTGTTGGGACCAGAGTTAGTTCTTTGATCCGAAGACAAGGTTAAGTTGATTAGAGCTCGATTGAAGGAAGCTTCGGACCGCGAAGTCTTATGCCGATCTTAAGCGAAGAGATATAGAGTTTCTTTGTGGGGATCAAGTTTTTTGAAGGTCTCGCCATGGAAGAAGGTGTTGAGGTTGGAAGGAAAGGTAAGCTAAGTCCAAGATTTATTGGACCGTATAAGGTATTGAGACGAGTGGGACCAGTAGCGTATCAGCTCGAGTTACCAGCAGAGCTAAGTCAGATTCACGATGTATTTCACGTTTCGATGCTTCGGCGTTATCGCTCAGATCCATCGCACGTGGTGGCAGTGGAAGAGATCGAGGTAAACCCAGATTTGACCATGGAGGAAGAGCCTGTACAGATTTTGGATTGGGATATGAAGCTTCTGCGTAGGAAGTCTGTGCCTTTGGTTAAGGTTCTTTGGCGAAATCATGGCATGGAAAAAGCTACGTGGGAACCCGAGGATGTGATGAGATAGCAATACCCGCAACTCTTCTGATCAGGTAATTTCGAGGTCAAAATTATTTTAAGGGGGGTAGAACTATAAAATCCCGGGTTGGGGGCTATTTTGTTGTGGCATTGTTTGCATGTTAATGGCTTGCTATGTTGTTGTTTGTGTGGTTTCGGGGCTTAGTTGTAGGCTAGGGGTATGCCTGAGTAGGTGGGGAAATTTTAGTTTTTGGGCTTTATGTGATAGGAGTGAAGGAGCTGGGTCTTATGTATTTTATTTGGTGTTCTTGAGCACAAGTGATGAGCTAGCAAAGTGGCAAGGCATGCGCCACTTGGAGTTTGTGGTTGGCGTCAATTGCAGGAGGGAGAGGTCTTAAGTTCAAGTCGTAGAGTGCTCCTTTTTGTTCCATTTGACGGCTTAAGGAGGAGGAGTTGTTGGTAGTTCAAACTCTACCATGGACTATGTCAACTCATTTGAATGGAGGTGGTGAGTGAAAGTAGGAGGAGACTAGTTCAACTAAGTTTGAATGGATGGTTGGGAGCTAATGGGGTGTTGGTAGAAACTTGGGGACTTCATGGGGAGTGGTCGGTTTTGGTAGGTGTAGTGAGAGTGTGCGAAAATGCATTTGGCATTTTGGGTGTTCGATCAACTTTTCTGAGAAGCCAAATTTCTCCTTTAGTCATACCAAAACCGAATTGCTAAGGAGTTTCTTTCATTTTTTTTCTCTTTGAAACCGAAAGTTTAAACACCTAGTGCCGAATTTGCTTGTCTTCTTTCAACCTTCTTGGTAGCCGAAAGTTCTCTTCTCTCCCACTTCTCTTTCTTTTGTTCATTATGTGGCCAGAAACTAGCATTCTTTCCTCTCATATTTTCTTTCTTTCTTTCTTAAAAACATTGTAGCCAGAAACTTCATTTTCCAAACACTTTCTCCATTTCTTTTCTTCTCAAACCGAGAGCACCTACCTCTTGTTCATTTTCTTTCTTCTTCTCTAAACCTTGGCCGACTTTGTCCTTCCCAAATTGTAATTCTTGTGCCTTATTTTTGTCTAAAAATCAAACCGAATCCTCCCTTGTGTTGCCCAATTTCCTTCCTTCAATTGTGTTTTGTTTGGTAGAATAGTAGTGGGGTGTAGAGTTCTTTTAGTTCAATTTTCATTCAAGTTCGGAGGAAGGTAAGTGCTTGGCAGTAGGGTTATTTCTTTTCTCTCTCGTTTTGTTTGATTTGATTGTAGTTAAGAGCCGAGTATGGCAACGGTGAAAGGTGTTAACCTTGTAGTTTGGAATCGATTTCATTATAGGGCACCCGGGATTTCGAAGCAGCCGTTTGGAGAAGTTAAGTGGTAAGTAGTGGTAAGAGGTTATCTTGTTAGTCTATTCTTTTAGAATTCTATAAGCCAAAGTTTCAATGGATTAACTGTTCTTTTTAATAGGGTATGCCGATTGTTAAAGAGGAACCATTGTCGGTTCGGGTTTGGTAGGAAACCAAGCGTTTGCAAGGTAAGGTTAATCGATATACCCTTTGGTTTAAATGGTTATGGCCGAATGGTTTAAGTGATTAACCCATGGTTGGCCGATTGTTTTTGGAGCAAGAGCATTAAGGGTTTTGGATCGGGTTCTTTGGGATTAAGGCTTGCGATATACCGGTGTGTAACTAACACACTCTATACTTAGTAATATGTGTTAATAAACCCGATTCTTTGAATAAGAGTGATTCTAAAAGCGAGACAGTTTGATGGATTGATATGATACCCTATAGGGTATGAACACGGCAAGGTAAGCTTTGTTTCAATATGAGTTTGTTATTGATATATACTAGCATGATTATGAGGTATGTGCTATGAGATACAATACTAGGCATGTTGGTATGATATGCATGACTTGCATGATATGCATGATTTACATGAGTATGGCATGATAATGGGTGAAATGAGAGGAGGGGAGTATGATATCCGTGTCTTTGGGACACTTGTGTCTTTGGGACACCGTGAGGTTTGGCACCTCAGGTGGTTTGGTACCACAAATGATATTTTGTGACTTTGGGTCACGGAGGTTTGGCACCTCGGCGTCTCGTCGAAGAGCTTAGCACCACGGTGGGTTGGCCCCACGATTGATTATCTGGGATTGACGCCGGTGATTTGGTATCACACGATGGGTTGGCCCCATCATCGGATTTGTGATTGTGGTCACCGGTGATTTGGTATCACACTTGTGTCTTTGGGACACGGAGGTTTGGCACCTCATTGCGACTCGTCCACGTGGTTTGACACCACCGTGGGTTGGCCCCACTTATGAGATACGGGATTGTCGCTAGTGATTTGGTATCACACGATGGGTTGGCCCCATCATTGGATTATTCGTGACTTGGTCACCGGTGGTTTGGCACCACATTATGGATATCGTGACTTTGGGTCACCGGTGGTTTGGCACCACCAGTGGTTTGGTACCACATGGGGTAGAGAAGGTGTAATGGATGGTTAGGAACGGGTGCATTAATTGTATTGGTTTGCTATGATGTGTGTTAGCATGTTGTATTATCGGGAGGGGGATTTATACACTGAGTCTTGCGACTCACTCTCTCCTTTGACATTTCAGGTAACACTTAGACGCGGACATGGAGCCGGGATGGACTCGAGGTGCTCATGCCATGCTTAAATAAGGATTTGCTCAAACTTTTATAAAATTTGGTACTTAAGCTTATTTATTACTATTTGGTTTTATTTTGGTTTGTAAATGGCCTTTTAAAATTATGTTTTGCTATGTTTATGTTTAAAATAGGTTCTTGATATGCCTTAATAAATTAATTGGGTTAAGACTTGCTAAAACTTGGAAAGACAACGATTTCTAAACTACAAAAGCGATATTTTAAACTATACCATCGGGTATCACGCTGTAATTCAAATTAAATGAAACTCAATTGTTTTCCAAACTTGAATATGATTTCTTATTAACTTAAAAAGAAAAAAAATGTGGTTTAGCAACAACAAGGATTACTTAAATTTTTACATGAGGTAAACTTGTTTACTTACATAACGGATTAAGTTTTCAAAATTTCCGGGTTTCCAAATACACCATCAGATTTTAATCAAGCCTACTCAAGTTTTCTTCAAATACGCAATTTAGCAAAGTGTTTTCGTCAAATTTTTAAACAGAAACCTATCTTCTCAAAATTCCAATTTCCCTCGTAACATACCAAATTCGGTCGTGGTGTATTGACCGGGTTTGGGGTGTTACACTCTTAACCCCTAACCCCTAACCTCTAACCCTTAACCCCTAATTTTAAGTTAATATCAAACTTTATAACTTACATAATACTTTATAGATAAAAGAAAAAGATTCAAAGTATATAGGCTGGAAACCTGACAGGTTGCCTTATATCTCACAAATGATATAATGGATCCTCCCTAGGTGTAACAATGCCACGTATGATGGATCTTAAAGAATACATAACTTACCTAATTTTAAGATCAAATTTCATAACTTACATAAGTTTACGATTAAATTTCATAACTTACATAATACTTGTATAGAAAAATAAGATTCAAAGTATATAAATTTGGAAACTTTGACGGGTTGCTTTAATCTCCATTATTAGATATAATGGATCCTCCTAGGTGTAACAATGCCACGTATGATGGATCTTAAAGAATACATAACTTACCTAATTTTAAGATCAAATTTCATAACTTACATAAGTTTACAATTAAATTTCATAACTTACATAATACTTGTATAGAAAAATAAGATTCAAAGTATATAGGTCGGAAACTGACGGGTTGCCTTATATCTCATTTATTAGATATAATGGATCCTCCCTAGGTGTAACAATGCCACGTATGATGGATTTTAAAGAATACATAACTTACCTAATTTTAAGATCAAATTTCATAACTTACATAAGTTTACGATTATCTTTCATAACTTACATAATACTTGTATAGAAAAAATAAGATTCAAAGTATATAGGCTGGAAACCTGACGGGTTGCCTTATTTACATAAATTATTAATTAACAATTTAGTAGTATAATTTATTGTCAACTTTAGACTTCAACAACTCTGAAATGGATAGGAGTTGGATGAAATTGTCAAGGGTAAGCAACGGCCTATCGAAATGGAGTAGAAACTTTTCCAATTTCGCATTTCAAAATGCAAGCCAAGAGAATATGATTCTTTGCCCGTGTAAGAAGTGTTGTAATATTAAGCGGCATTATCGTGAAGTGGTCTCTGAACATCTAGTTGTTCTTGGCTTTGTCCGGGGTACAAAATATGGTTTTTCATGGAGAGTGTACATCTAGTGGAACATCTTCATCGATGAATCTGGGGTATCCTCATAGTGCTTTCAATCAGAATGTTAGTGACGATAACATGGAAAACATGTTGCGGGATGCTTTTAATATGCACAGTGAAACACCCAAACCCGGCCCAGGAGCCTTGACCGAATCTGGTATGTTCCCCGATGTAATCTGTTTTAAATTCTTTTGTTACTTAGGAAAAACTTGTGTGATTTGGAAGAAAGATCGTTTTGGGTTGGGCTTGAGTTGAAAACAAGTTTAATTCATTGTTAAAAATCTTTTACTTTAGGTGACAAAACGTTTGGGCTTTGTTTAAAAAAAAAAATTGATTTACTTAATCTTTTAATAAATAAAGGTTTGTAAGCTTAACAAATAAAAACAGAATAAAATATTTCTACTAAGGCCTTATTACATCAAATAACTCCCAAAATTTAAATTCAAAATACTTAAAGTAAAATAGTCCAAATAAAAGAAATCGAACTTCACATGGCCTCCACTAAGCATCTGTAGGCCAGTCCATCACCGATCGTCACCGAAAAAATAATCCCACTAGGGTGAGTCAGCAGACTCAATGTGTAACCAACACTAAAATTTAATATTTAGGGCATACAGTATCATACATGTTCATAAACAAATAAAAGTAATGATGCAACCCGAACCCAAACCTGTATGCCATCCGCTACACACCACCCGTACCATCCTACACACCGTGGGGACTACTAAGTCAACCCTCCATCCGCTACACACTATCGAAGGTAGTCACTGCAGTCAACGTGCTCATCGCCCTTATAAAATTCGTGGTCTTAGGTCACCACATTCAGATTTTGTGGTCTTAGGTCACCACATTCAGATATAGCGGTCTTAGGTCACCGCATTCAGATTTCGTGGTCTTAGGTCACCACATTCACTTTCCCTTTTCAATAACCCATATGCCCAAATCATATTATGCATTAACATGCCAAAGTTCACATTCTTATCATTATTCTCATGTTACTTATAACATATTTCATAATCCTATTGGGAGTAAGAAACATACCTGAGTACTTTGTACCATAGTACGGTACCTTAGCCATATTCACATTCTTATAAACATGCACATTTAATTTAAAACATAGCCATGAACATATTAAAACTTAGGGTAGGGTACACATGGTACCTTAGCCATATTCTTACACTTTCATATTAACACATATAATGAATTAAAGCCGTAAATCTATCAAGATTTAGTGTGGGGTACACACTTGATTCGCTTAACGATTTCTCTTGAAATCCCGAAATTCGTTCTACTGCCTTAGATTTTTAACTCCCTACATTCGGCCCATATTAAAGATTTAATAAAACCCATTCGGCCACAAAACCAAATCCTAGTAGGATTTGTACACTAAAACCTACCTTGATGCCGATTTGCTTATCACTCAAATCCCGAAAACTTTGCTATTCTCCTCCTTGTATTCGGCCAAACACTGGATCTCTACATAGGTTAGTTTCGGTTTTTTAACATGTAAAAAATAGATCTTAGTATAAATACAGGCCTTGGCCGAATGCTATAGGTACTTACCTTGTGGATTTTAAATCCCAAAACTCACCGAATAACTAGGGAACACGCGGCCTCCTTCGGGAAAAGAACTTTTCCTTCCTTATAGTCGACACTTAGTAAATCCCAAAAGATCTCTTCAAAGTTTCGGCAATAAGATATTAATGGGGTTAGTCCTAGATTTCGGCATATCTTATAAGAAAAGGATAAAAATCGAATGATAACTAGTTCTTACCCATAATACAGAAGTCGACAACCCCTTGTTTGAAGTCTCAAAACTATTCGGCTATGGCCTTGATTTTAGCAAATTTTCGGCTTTTGGAAGATTATGAAAGAAGAAGAGAAAAGAGTTTGAGCAATTTGGTAATGAAGTTTTCGCTACACAAGGTGTATTTTCGGCTTGGCAAAACGATGAAGAAAGGAGATATTTGCTAGAGAGAATTTGGCAAAGAGAGAGTTAGAAGAAAGAATGAATGGCCCTCTTTTCCTTTTATAGCGAAATTACTAACTTAGAATCCCTTACTTGGCCATCACTCTTCTATTTTGATAGCTTTATCTCTTTAATTAAAAATTAAAGAATAATCCTCAATTATCTCTTTAAAATAATCTAAAATAAATCATCATTTATCCACCTATTTAGCCGAGTTTTAAGGAGAATTAAACTCTTCCTTAAGAATCCCTATTGCGTTCATTGCTTCCTCTTTAAGTAATTAAATAAAATCACTTAAAGTCTTAGCTAGATGTCGTCCACCCCTTCCCTTGATGAGCCGAATTTAAACTTATTCTATTGGACTCCTTGTGGCTATCTGAGGCCCAAATTATCCACCTAAGTGGCGCCTCCTATGATTAGTTTAGCTTTAATAATGAATTGGGCCGCAAGCCCAATTCGACGCAAAACACTCCCTTAAATGCTCTCCTTGTCTGCTCGAACCTAAGCTTGCACACATCTTTGGTGGCGTCATTCTTGGGCTTTAAGTGTTTTCTAAGCCCATTCTTGTGTCAAATTCCTCCTATTAATTTTCTTAAGGCCACCTTGCCTTAGTTTCCTCTTTTAAACTTTAAAACTTGACATTTCCTTTCATTTCGGGTTTCCAAAACGTTCGTTTCCCTCCTTTAACCTAACATTTTCTTACATTTCCAAGTTTCTGAAATGTTTACTTTCCTCTTTTGAATCATTTCTAAATCATTTCCTTACATTTCCTAGTTTCCAAAAATGTTCACTTTGAGCTTAACATTTCCTTACATTTCCAGGTTTCCAAAATGTTCACTTTCCTATTTTAACTTAACATTTCCAAGTTTCCAAACTGTTCATCATACATTCTTAAAACATAAGTCATGCCATTTCGTATAATTAAATAAAAAATGCAAAGGCCCTTTTTAGGATGTTACAGTTCTACCCTCCTTAAAAATAATTTCGTCCTCAAAATTACTTACTATCGTTCAATCCTAACTCATCACACTACGCCTTTGCTGCGCACTCTGATCTTAACAAAACTAACACATTTCTTAGATACTACCTCGACCACATCCACTAGAACTCATTACTAACGTCTCGATTTAATCTGATTAAAAAAAATTTATGAATTAGCCTTTATTCCACTGATTAACCGCGAAGAAGTTTTATGAAAAGAATTTTAGGAGTGGTTCTTTCGTATTCATACATGCACACAGTCTTTACATTCATACATCCATCAATCAATTATGAACTTTCGTTCATTCAGAGAAATGTTGTAGTTTTCATTGTTGTTGTTTTTCCACTACCCAGGGGTATTTTTGTAATTTGCCCTACAGAGGTATTTTCGTAATTTGTCAAAATAATGTTCCTTGGTGATTTTGTCAATAAGGGTATTTTGGTAATTTTTTGAAATCTCGGGGGTATTTCAGAAAATTTTGAAATCTGAGGGTATTTCGATAATTAACCTGGGTAAATTTGTAAATCTTAATAAATCACAGATATTTTGGAATTTACAAAACTTGAGGGTTGTTTTGAGAATTTGTTTTCCAAATCGGTGTTGTTGCAAAATTTTTGAAGATCGAAATTCGATTACGGTAATTTTGTAACTCGAGGGTATTCGATAATTTGTGGGGTAGGGTAATTTCGTAATAATTTTTTTAAATCGAGGTATTTTGTCATTTTGCAAATTAGGGTTTTTGAACATTTTATAACATAATGAAATTTTGATAGGAAATGTGGATATTTTGAAAATTTCATAAACCAAGGGCATTTTGTACTTTTATCATTAGGGGTATTTTATAATTTTATAAATCTGAAATATTTCAAGAATATTTTATAAAAATAATCTTTTTCCAATCAAGAGGATAATTTAGAAATTTTAAAAATAGGGTTTCCATAAAATACGGCTAGTCCATTTCGGGTTTTAGTTAGGGGTTTAGCCCGTGTATAAGTCCTCTTGGTTAAGGTGAACCGAGGCTATGCACCAGGTAGGGTTCGAGTGGAGAGGAGGTGAGTCACGCGGACTGGTTAAATACCAAGCTCCCACCGAAACCAATCCTAGACATGCGCACCATGGTTACCACACCCTAACTCGGCGACTCAACCACAGGTTTGTTTAATTAGATATTTAAGTCTTATGTATTTGTTGGGGCAACTAGTCCTAGGGTTCAAATACTAAATCTCTATTCTACGTTCCATTTCTACCCTTCTACAAATCATAATATGAATCACACAAGAGATCGGAGTACTTACTTGGTGGACTTCAGGTAGGAGACTTAGTGGGCCATGCCAGAAAATCCTGCTTAATTCACAAAAATTCTTTTTGGGCTTAACTTTGAAAACATTTTGGGCCTTAAACCCAAGGCTGAGAGTTTAAAATTGGGCTCTGATACCAAACTAAAACACCCCAAACCCGGCCCACGAGCCTTGACCGGATCTGGTATGTTCCCCGGTGTAAACCGTTTCAAATTCTTTTGTTACTTAGGAAAAACTTGTGTGATTTGGAAGAAAGATCGTTTTGGGTTGGGCTTGAGTTGAAAACAAGTTTAATTCATTGTTAAAAATCTTTTACTTTAGGTGACGAAACGTTTGGGCTTTGTTTTAAAAAAAAAATTGATTTACTTAATCTTTTAATAAATAAAGGTTTGTAAGCTTAACAAATAAAAACAGAATAAAATATTTCTACTAAGGCCTTATTACATCAAATAACTCCCAAAATTTAAATTCAAAATACTTAAAGTAAAATAGTCCAAATAAAAGAAATCTGAACTTCACATGGCCTCCACTAAGCATCTGCAGGCCAGGTCCATCACCGATCATCACCGAAAAAATAATCCCACTAGGGTGAGTCAGCAGACTCAATGTGTAACCAACATTAAAATTTAATATTTCGGGCATACAGATATCATACATGTTCATAAACAAATAAAAGTAATGATGCAACCGAACCCAAACCTATATGCCATCCGCTACACACCACCGCACCATCCTACACACCGTGGGGACTACTAAGTCAACCTCCATCCGCTACACACCATCGAAGGCGTCATTGCAATCGGCGTGCTTATCGCCCTTATAAAATTCGTGGTCTTAGGTCACCACATTCGATTTCGTGGTCTTAGGTCACCACATTCGGATATCGCGGTCTTAGGTCACCGCATTCAGATTTCGTAGTCTTAGGTCACCACATTCACTTTCCCTTTTCAATAACCCATATGCCCAAATCATATTATGCATTAACATGTCAAAGTTCACATTCTTATCATTATTCTCATGTTACTTATAACATATTTCATAATCCTATTGGGAGTAGGAAGCGTGCACGAGTACTTTGTACCATAGTATGGTACCTTAGCCATATTTACATTCTTATAAACATGCACATTTAATTTAAAACATAGCCATGAACATATTAAAACTTAGGGTAGGGTACACACGGTACTTTAGCCATATTCTTACACTTTCATATTAATACATATAATGAATTAAAGCCGTAAATCAATCAAGATTTAGTGTGGGGTACACACCTGATTCGCTTAATGATTTCTCTTGAAATCCCGAAATCCGTTCTACTGCCTTAGATTTTTAACTCCCTACATTTGACCCATATTAAAGATTTAATAAAACCCATTCGGCCACAAAACCAAATCCTAGTAGGATTTGAACACTAAAACCTACCTTGATGCCGATTTGCTTATCACTCAAATCCTGAAAACTTTGCTATTCTCCTCCTTGTATTCGACCAAACACTAGATCTCTACATAGGTTAGTTTTGGCTTTTTAACATGTAAGAAATAGATCTTAGTATCAATACAGGCCTTGGTCGAATGCTATAGGTACTTACCTTGTGGATTTTAAATCCCAAAACTCACCGAATAACTAGGGAACACGCGGCCTATGGTGTACCTTCGGGAAAAGAACTTTTCCTTCCTTGTAGTCGACACTTAGTAAATCCCGAAAGATCTCTTCAAAGTTTTGGCAATAAGATATTAATGGGGTTAGTCCTAGATTTCGGCATATCTTATAAGAAAAGGATGAAAATCGAATGATAACTAGTTCTTACCCTTAATACAGAAGTTGACAACCCCTTGTTTGAAGTCTCAAAACTATTCGGCTATGGCCTTGATTTTAGCAAACTTTCGGCTTTTGGAAGATTATGAAAGAAGAAGAGAAAAGAGTTTGAGCAATTTGGTAATGAAGTTTGACTACACAAGGTGTATTTTCGGCTTGGCAAAACAATGAAGAAAGGAGATATTTGCTAGAGAGAATTCGGCAAAGAGAGAGTTAGAAGAAAGAATGAATGGCCCTCTTTTCCTTTTATAGCGAAATTACTAACTTAGAATCCTTACTTGGCCATCACTCTTCTATTTTGATAGCTTTATCTCTTTAATTAAAAATTAAAGAATAATCCTCAATTATCTCTTTGAAAATAATCTAAAATAAATCATCATTAATCCACCTATTTAGCCGAAGTTTTAAGGAGAATTAAACTCTTCCTTAAGAATCCCTATTGCCGTTCATTGCTTCCTCTTTAAGTAATTAAATAAAATCACTTAAAGTCTTAGCTAGATGCTGTCCACCCCTTCCTTGATGAGCCGAATTTAAACTTATTCTATTGGACTCTTTGTGGCCATCTGAGACCCAAATTATCCACCTAAGTGGCGCCTCCCTATGATTAGTTTAGCTTTAATTATGAATTGGACCGCAAGCCCAATTCAGACGTAAAACACTCTTAGAAATGCTCTCCTTCTGCTCGAACCTAAGCTTGCACACATCTTTGGTGGCGTCATTCTTGGGCTTTAAGTGGTGCCTCCTTGCCACTTTTCCAAGCCCATTCTTGTGTTAAATTCCTCCTATTAATTTTCTTAAGGCCACATTGCCTTAGTTTCCTCTTTTTAAGCTTTAAAACTTGACATTTCCTTACATTTCCAGGTTTCCAAAAACATTCATTTCCCTCCTTTAACCTAACATTTCCTTACATTTCCAAGTTTCCTGAAATGTTTACTTTCCTCTTTTGAATCATTTCTAAATCATTTCCTTACATTTCCTAGTTTCTAAAAATGTTCACTTTGAACTTAACATTTCCTTACATTTCCAGGTTTCCAAAATGTTCACTTTCTTATTTTAACTTAACATTTCCAAGTTTCCAAAATGTTCATCATACATTCTTAATACATAAGTCATGCCATTTCGTATAATTAAATCAAAAACGCATAGGCCCTTTTCAGGATGTTACACTTGATGATGGTTTGAGTCATTTCAACGACTTGGGTGCAACAGATGATCATAATTTTGGTGGAAATACTTTCCAAGAAGGGAAAGAAGTGTACTAGATGAACGACCAAATGAAGAAGCGGCGAGGTTCTACACGTTACTTAGTGAAATAAATGAAGAAGCGTATGAGGGATCAAAGTTTTCCAAAGCGTCATTACGATTCGTCTTTTCACTTGAAATTTTTGGGGTGGACCGGAAACTCGTTGATAATGTTTGTTAGAGTTTCGCAAGAAATGTTCCGCTTGCAAAAATCCTCAATCTTCCAAAGACATGAAGAAATTGATAAAGGATTTGGGCCTTGGATACAACAAAATTCACAGATTGCCCAAATGATCGCATGTTGTATTGGGGCGACCGCATAAACCAACAGTGCTGTCATGTATGCGGCTAATCCCGTTGGATTAATAGAAATACAGAGGACGGTAACGAGGATGAACATGATACACAGTCAAAGAAGTAGCTAGTTAAGATTTTGCAGTATTTTCTGCTAATACTGAGGCTTTTCATGTCATCGAAGACAACCAAATCAATGACGTGGCACCACGATGGACGAATCGATGATGGGTTGTTAAGGCATCCTGCAGATTCTTTAGCTTGGAAATGTTTTGACTCCAAATTTCCAAGCTTCACAAGCGATCCTTGGAGTGTGAGGCTTGGGCATCCGATGGATTTAACCTTTACAAACTCATGAGCACAACGTACAGTATTTGGCCTGTGGTGCTTGTTCCCTACAATTTGCCTCCATGGGTTTGCATGAAACAATCTTCTTTTATCTTGTCTATGATTATACCTGGAGAGAAAGGGCCGGGGAATGATATTGATGTCTATTTGCAGCCACTTGTTGATGAGTTAAAATAACTATGGGCTAGTGTTCAGACATACGATGCAATGAGAAAAGAGAACTTTAATTTACGTGCGACATTAATGTGGACTATTAACGACTTTCCAGCTTATGCTAATTTATCTAGTTGGAGTACCAAGGACGTTATGCTTGTCCATGTTGTCTTTGTGAACATGTTCGCAATGGTTATATAATGAGAAGAAGTTTTCTTACATGGGGCATCGTCGGTGGTTACCGAAAAATCATACATTTAGATTTCAGAGTGCTCAGTTTGATGGTACTGAAGAGTTCAGACCAGCTCATTCGCAGACCGGTGGATCCGAAATATTGTTAATGTTGAAAGATATGAATTTCATTTATGGGAAGATGAATCAACCGACAAACCCGCATAGAAATAGAAGATCTAGGGATGAATCTGATGAAGAGGATGATCCTAATGAGGCGGACTTGTGGAAAAAAAGAAGTATTTTTTTCGAGTTGCCTTATTGGGAGCATCAGATTTTATGCCATAATCTTGATGTCATGCACATAGATAAAAATGTCTGCGAGAACATCATTGGGACTATTTTGAATGTCGATGGAAAATCAAAAGATAATCTTCAGAGTCAACTTGATTTAGTCCACATGGGAATTCGGCGTGAGCTTTATCCCCGAGCACTTTCGAATATGAAATATCGATTGCCGCCTACTATTTTTTCAATGTCAAAGATGGAGAAAGAAGTGTTCTGTACGGTGTTAAAGGATATAAAAGTCCCGGATGCGTATGCATTAAATATATCGCAATGTGTGAGTCTTAAGGATCGAAGATTATATGGCTTAAAATCGCATGACTATCACATATTGATGCAAGACTTACTGCCGGTTGCTATGCGGTGTTGTATGTCGAAAAAGGTGTGACTCTTGTAATTGGTATCAAATATAATGAAAGGAATTTGTGGTAAAGTTTTGAATGTTCAAGAACTTGAGAGACTACAAGATCGAACCGCATTGACTTTATGCAATCTGGAGAAGATATTCCCGCCTTCCTTCTTCACTATTATGGTGCACTTGTTAATTCATCTCCCGCGTGAAGCACTTCTTGGTGGACCCGTTTTCTATCGATGGATGTATCCCATTGAAAGGTCTTACTTTATTTGCAAAATATTCCTTCATTCAGCTCAATGCCTTTAGTTACAACTTTTGATAATGTTGTATATCGTGTTTAGGTTCCTTTCCAAATTAAAGTCATACTACCCCAATAAGCGTTATCCGAAAGGATCAATTGTCGAGGGCTACTTGGCAGAGGAATGTATGACTTTCTATTCGAGGTATTTGGAAGATGTTGAAACAAGAATGAACAGACCAAGTAGAAATCCTGGGGCTCACGGATCATAATTTGGCTGAAACTTATTTATTTCAAAGTTTCGGAGAACCGATCGGCAAAGTCGAAATTACAAAATTAGACGATAGATCGTGGGTCCAAGCACATCGATCGTTCTTTTCATCACGATTCAATGGAACCATTTGAATCGTTCTACAATTTGATAAATACTCATCAATTATGATTTGTTTGTCTTCTAACAAAGTAAAACCTTTTTACCGTAGTAAGTACAAACAAATATTGAGAGCTCGTTCACGACCTCGAAGATTAAATCGACGAGAAATTAATAAGTTGTTCGCAGAATCATTCCATGAATGGTTAAGCCAAATGGTATGCAATTTAAATTTTCATTGACAAGTAATAATATTTTCTCATAACATTTATAATTACTCGATTTACTTTCGACTCAATAGGTTTGGAGTCGGAATGAAGTAAACAACTGACGTTAAATGGCTTTCACAAGGTCCAAAGCAGAATAGTTAAAAGATATAGTGGCTTCCTCATCAGCGGATATAGATTTCATACAAGGTATCGCGAGAGATTGAGAGAACCCAAAATTGCGAAATTGTTGTTAATTCTTCGATTACAAGTTATGCTAGTGCTAGGGACGAGAATCCGGTTGAGGGAATTTGGAATATTACGGACTTATTCGACATCATTGAGTTGGATTATTACGGTAAATGCAAAGTTGTCTCATTTCGAGGTGATTGGGCTGATGTGAATACGGCTCATGAAATTAAAACCATCAATATGGCTTTACAATGGTGAATTTCTCTCGATTAATTCACACCGAGAACAACCGATGGACGAGCCGTATGTGTTTTCTTCTCAAGTTACACAAGTTTTTACTCGGAAGATCCAATTGATGAGGGTTGGTACGTTGTACTTCGAAACACCCCTAGAGACTTCTTCGACATTGGCAGTGGAAGTAGTGATGACATAGTCGAAAGATCAAAAACTGAAACACCCCAAACCCGGCCCACGAGCCTTGACCGGATTTGGTATGTTCCCCGGTGCAAACCGTTTCAAATTCTTTTGTTACTTAGGAAAAACTTGTGTGTTTTGAAAGAAAGATTGTTTTGGGTTGGGCTTGAGTTGAAAACAAGTTTATTTCATTATTAAAACCTTTACTTTAGGTGACAAAAGCGTTTAGGCTTTGTTTTAAAATAAATTTTCTTAATCTTTTAATAGATAAAAGTTTGTAAGCTTAATAAATAAAAGCAAAGTAAAGTAGTTCTACTATGGCCTTATTACATCAAATAATTCCCAAAAAAAAAATTCAAAGTACTTAATGAAATAAAATTCCAAATTAAATAAATTCCTTCTTGTGCATGGCCACCTTTAAGCTCCTGCCGAGGCAGGTCCATTCTTGATCGTTACCTAAAAATAATCCCACAAGGGGTGAGTCAAGCAGACTCAATGTGTAACCAACACTAAAATTTAACTATTTAGGCATATGTTCACATATTACATGCATATTCATATAACGGATAGGAAATAATGATGCAACCCGAACCCAAACCTATATGCCATCTGTTACACATCACCGTACCATCCTCGCACACCGTGGGGACTACTAAGTCAACCTCCATCCGCTACACACCATCGAAGGCGTCATTTGCAATCGGCGTGCTCATCGCCTCTTATAAAATCCGTGGTCTTAGGTCACCACATTCAAATATCGTGGTCTTAGGTCACCACATTCGGATATCGTGGTCTTAGGTCACCACATTCAGTTATCGTGGTCTTAGGTCACCACAGTCACTTCCCTTTTCATATAACCCATATGCCCCATATCATATATATCATGCATTAACATGCCAAATTCTTATTTCACATTCTTATAATGTCATATGTGTGTCGTAACAAATATTTAACATAGTCCTAGTAGGAGTAAGAAACGTACCTGAGTACTTTGTACCATAACATGGTACCTTAGCCATATTCACATTCTTATAAACATGCTCATATTAAATTTTAGCCATAAATCTTATTAAAAGATAGTGTGGGGTACACACCTTGTTCGCTTTAGCAAGTTCACTCCAAATCTCGAAAAGCTTGATCTAATGCCTTAGATCTTAAATATCTACATTTGATCAATCACTTAATACTTAGTAAAGAGCCATTTGGCCATAAAACCAAATCCCAGTAGGATTAGTACACTTAAATCCTTACCTTGCTGTCGATTGATGTCTAATCAAATGCCAGAAACTTTGTATCCTTCTTTCTTGAAATCGGCAATCACTAGATTACTTGAATAGATTAGTTTCGACTTTTAAATATTAATGAAACACATCTATTTACTCAACATGGCCTTGGCTGAATGCTATAGATACTTACCTTGTGGATTTTAAATCCGAAACTCACCGAATAACTAGGAACACGCTGACCTATGGTGTACCTTGGGAAAAGAATTTCTCCTTCCTTGTAGTCGACACTTAGTAAATCCCAAAAGATCTCTTCAAAGTTTGACAACAAGATATTAATAGGGTTAGTCCTAGATTTGACAAATCTTAAAAGAAAAGGATGAAACTAAATGAGATCTTACCCTTACTTTAGAGATCAGCAATCCTTGCTTGAACCTTTAGCAATATTCAGCTATGTAGGCCAAAAGGATCTTGATTTCGACTTTTGATTGGTATAAAGAAATCGGCTAATGATGGTATCTTGAGGAGTTTATGGATTCGATTTTAATGGAGATCACAAAAGCTATGAAGAATTGACTAGGCTTACTTTAGTTTTCGCTTTGGCTAACAAAAGAAGAAGAAGAGATGCTCTAGGAAATTCGGTAGAGAGAAGAGTTGAAAGAAGATATGATGAATGGCTCTCTTTTCCTCTAGTAGTCGAAATTACTAACTTAAAATCCTTTACTTGGCCATCACTCCTATTTTGATAACTTTATCACTTTAATTATCACCCATTCAATTTAGTAAAACTTAATCCAATATTTATCTCTTATCTCATAATAAAAATAATGATAATAATAGTCCATCACTGATCCACCTATTTAGCCGAATTTTAAAGAGAATTAACTCTTCCCCAAGTGCCTTGGTGCCGTCCAACTCCCTTGCTCCTTGCAGCAAAATAAAACTCTTTTATTTGCTTCCCACGTGACTCGAACCTAGGCTCCTTCCCCCTTGATTGTGGCGTCACTTACTGGGCTTTAAGTGGTGCCTCCTAGCCACTTCTCCAAGCCCGTTCTTGTGTTAAATTCCCTCTACTAATTTTCTTAAGGCCAACTAGTTTTAGTTTCCTCTTTTAAACTTAACATTTCTAAAACATTTCCTTACATTTCCAAGTTTCCAAAAATGTTCACTTTTCTCTTTTAAATTTAACATTTCTAAAACATTTCCTTACATTTCCAAGTTTCCAAAAATGTTCACTTTCCTCTTTCAAACTTAACATTTCTAAAACATTTCCTTACATTTCCAAGTTTCCAAAAATGTTCACTTTCCTCTTTTAAACTTAACATTCAATATTTTTTGATGCATTTTCCCCATCTCCTAAGGTTCTCCAAACCCTTAAACACACTCACCCATACTCGAGCCTATTAATTCATGAATTATGCACCAAATGCATATTCCCTAATCTGGGATATTACAGAAACATTGCCTTTTCCAGAACAAAACTTAAATGAAAATATCCCTAGTACTAGTCAACAATTTCAATGGGTTCGTCAAGATGTGGACGAAGATATTTACGAAATATGATTTAGTAAGATTTTACGATTTATTATTTATATGTAATATTATAATTTTAATGTTGGGCATGTTATATAATTAAACTATTTTAAATGTCCTATTATTGTTGTTATTTGTTACTAAAATTTTGAACTATTTTATGTGTATTGCAGGAAAAATGCCTAGAAGACGATTACGAGATTTAAATATTGTCCACGATACTCCAAATCTAGAAGAAGCTAATAGTAGTGAATAGCAAACAGTTGTTGGATCTTCTACTCTGCCGGACATAGATGACGAGCCTGGAGAATTTGAAAGTAATGTTAAGTTTATTTTACATGCATGTTGAATTTTATTATTGATTAATTTTTCAATTTTAATATAATAATATATCATTTTCAATTGAAAGTGGTGGGACGCCGCAGAGGTCGGGGACATACATTACTTAAATATTTATACGACTTAGAGCCTACCGATCGTGTTAAAGTAAGGAGAAACAATCATGGCCACTGTTGGATCTGAAGCTCATTGTTAGGAGGCTATTTGGACATTTTAGCACGAAATGCCAATATGTTGCCCATTAACTACTGAATCATGGCATCACATGCCCGATGCCAACAAAATCGAGGCTCTCAAAAATATTAAGGTAACAAAAGCGTGAATGTAATTTATAATACTTTAATTTAATTTTCATTTATATTAACTTTTATACTTTTTTTTCTTTAGGGTAGATTTAATTTAGAGGTCTCGATGACTATGTTAAGAAGACATTGGGTAAAAATGGAGAGACAATAAAAGCACGCTCAAAAAAAATATTTTAAGAAAGACATAAGCCTCTACGAAAAATTAAGAAATGTTCCACCGGGAATGTTGAGGTACCAATGGGAAGATCAAGTTAGATTTTGGAATTCAAAAAAAGGAGAGGTATTACGTACTTCTAAAATCGTATAAATTATTTGGTTTATAGATTTACTATATATATAATTCAAATTGCATTGTGTAAGACCGTGAGCGAGTTGGAATAAGCGTGATGTAAAAGTAAATTCACGCTACAGCGGAGTTCTAGAAGTTTTGCTTGTGTAGGTGAGGCGAGGTATTATAATTTTATAATTACATCAAATATTAATTACTTTATACTATTAAATTATATTTTTACGCTAAAATGTAGGAAACTTATTTGGTCAAAAAGTTGGATCGTTCAACTTTTGACATTACTATAGAAAGAAGGATGGATCTCCGATGACATCCAAGCTGCGTAAATTTTGGTATATTTACTTAATAAAATTTTATTTTTATAAATATTTCTAATGTTTAATTATAGTAGTTTAATTCATCGTTTATAGTTTTAAATTTATAATGTTAAATTATGTTGCATTCTTTCTTATTTATATATTTCGTTTCTAACTCTTTCATTGATTTTTAGGATAAACTAAAGGAGAAGAAGGCGGACTATGAAGCTAGTGCTTGATCGATAGTTCTGTTAATCTTGAGGAGATTGATAATGTAATTACTATAGATGTTTTGGGTCTGAAAACACATTGCTCAATTGATAGTTACGTTAATCTTTAGTATATTTTTAATAGAATTATCAACGATGTTTTTGGTCTTGAAAGGTATGGTGGGTTCGATTTAAAGGATCGGTGTTACCCAGGCCAATATTTTGATCCGCCTCCCAGATACATGCCTTAGGGGTCAATCTCGTCTTTGAAGTTCAAAGGCTACAAAACCGGATAGCTCGGATGCAAGAGAGCAAGGTTGAGAGAGGTAGCAAATTGTCGATGTTCATAGAAAATATGAAGAACTCCAAAAATGACTTAGAGCGGATGTGAAAGCGCAACAATGAGGAGGCAAAGAAGATGGAGAAAGAGGCATCGGCGACTCTGAGGAGGCAGAGGATGTAACACCCCAAACCCGGCCCATGAGTCTGACCGGATCTGGTATGTCATGGAGTAAAATGATTTGAAAGATTTTGATGTGTGGTGAAAATCTGAAGAAAATATGTTAAAGTTATAAAGCAGTGTTTGATAAAACTCAGTTGGGATTTATCTTCACAAACATGGTTGTGTTGATAAACCCTTTTAAAACGTTTGATCATGTAAAATTTTAAAATCGTCAAGGTTATAGTTGAATTGGTGTATTTTGTTACTCGATGGTAACATCTGTGAAAACTCGTAAAAGTTACTTAATTTGAAAATGTTGCTTTTAACCGATTTACTTAACATTTATAATTTCATTTTGTAATATAGTATAAGTAAATTAAAACAACTAATTAAACATCCAAATAATAATTAGCGGCCTTATTACAACCCAAATTTAAAATGTAGAAAGTAAATAAACATGAACCGAATCAAATAAAATTTCAAACACTAAGGAACAAGCATCGCCGCCTCGAGTCCTCTCGGCTCCATCTCCGCGATCTACTCATCGCAAAATAATTTGGGAAGGGTGAGTCACCAAGACTCGTGTGTAAATCCCCACCCGAAATGTAACTCATACACAAATTATTAACAACATGCAAACATGCAACCCAGTAACCATCCAGTACTCCTTTAACTACCCGTGTGGTCAAAACCACTAGTGGTCAAAACCACTTGGTGACTAGAGTCACAAATCAAATGATGGGGCCAACCTATCGTATGGTCAAAACCACTGATGACCATAGGTCACAATATCATAATGTGGTCAAAACCTTTGGTGGTACCAAACCTTTGGGACTTTGTCACAATTTATCATCGGTGTGGTCAAAACCCTTTGGTGGCCAGAAGTCATAATTAATCGATGGGGCCAACCCATCTTGTGGTCAAAACCATGGTGACGATCCATAGAAATCATCCCCTCCTCTCATCAATCCCACCATCATCATGCTTACATAACAAATATCATAATTCCCACATATCATGCATTTATGTGTAGCATAGCATTCTCTGACATATGATGGCATACACAAACATATATCATAGATTACGTATTGGGGGACTTACGGAATCCATGCTTAAGCCCACAAGCAAATCACTATCATAATGATTAAAAGATACAATATACCAATGTTAGTTAATAAAGTGTGTAAAGAGTTTACACACACATTACTCTAGAAATTCACGGATCCAGAAGATCCGATCTACGATGCTAGATCCCTTGACCTATATTGACCAACAACAAGGTTAGTGACATAGGCCTATTCGGCTAAACCAAATAATCTCGAAGGATATGTCATGCTCGAAATAACACTCACCTTGGTTGCTGATTTGGTTTCCAACCAAATCTCGAAGCCTTTGTTTGCCTTGGCCGATTAGCCCCTAAATCCATGGCACATAATCGGTTATACATAGATACCCAAAGATGGCCTTTAGCCGAATAAGACTAGTCACTTACCAAACTTACCAAAATCCCAAAATTGTCACTTGTCTTGTCGAGATCCCTACCAAAACATTTGTTAGAATCGGCTTGTACACTTAACCATAATCAAAGCCTTTGGCTGAATAGTGTATGTGCCTCACCTTTGAAGAATCAACTCCCGATAGGCTCTGTCAATGCACCTTGCTGTTAGCTATAGCAAAGAAATACCATCTTGTGATCCTATGAACATTTGACCATCCCAAAAGAGAAGAAACAAACCGATACCTTAAGGAAGAAATACTTACCACTATGCCACTTGGAGAACTACAAGAGAAAAGTTGATGACCCAAGAGATTAAGCCAACACAAGATGGAAGGGTTGAAATTTTGAGTAGAAGAGGGGGTAGGTTCGGCCAAGTAGAAGAAAAAGAAACTAGAAATTTTGAAGAATTTTGGCAATGTATCTAGGGAGAGTTGAATGACAACTATTGAAGAGAAAAAAAAAGAACTTTCTTTGAATTTTGGCACCTCCTAATGATAAAGCGATTGTAGATGCCCTAAGGTGTCCCAAATCAAGCCAACTCGACTTTTAATTATCACCCATCATTTATCTTTTATTTTTATCTCCTAGCCACTCTTCAAACAATTTAAATGAAAATAAGCTTCTTAACACTTACCCTTCCAGCCAAAAATGTAAAGGAAAAAAAAAATAAGGTTTATCCTTATCACATTAAGAGTCCAAAATCATGCCATTAACTCACTCTCCCTTTCATGCCGGCGTGCAAAAAAAAAAAATAAAACCAACCCGCAGCTTCTTGGGTTCGAACACGGGAGACAGTGGAGGCAAACTACATGACCCTTCCAACACCCCAAAGCACTCTTCCAAATCAACTTTCATGCCCAAACTCACCCACAAAAATCTTTTAAAGCCTTCTAACTTGGCCCCTTTCCTTTAACGCCAAAAGCCCAAAAATAAAACACATCCCCTTGTAACTCCCAAGATTGAACCCAAGACGCCTAAACGTCACCTCTAAGCCTTTAAGTGGCGCATGAAAGCCACTTCGCCAATTAGTTCCTTGTGACATGCTTCACCTAAAATTTTACTTAACCCCCATCTCACTTAATTCCCTCCTTTTAAGCACTTAAAAAGAAATTTCAGCCCTAAGTCTGACCTAGTTCGGGGTTATGACTAGACCCTAAAACATGTCTAGCAAACATACTATTCTTTTCTTTTCAAGCAATCACAAGAAAATAATTAAATTTCAGACAACCCCTAATTCAGGATGTTATAGTTCTACCACCTTTAAAAAGAATTTCGGCCTCAAAATTACCTGAATCAGAAGAGTTGGGGGTATTGCTGCCGCATCACATCCTCGGGTTCCCACGTGGCCTCGTCCATACCATGATTTCGCCATAACACCTTTACCAAAGGCACTGACTTCCTACGAAGAACTTTGACATCCCGATCCAAAATCTGTACCGGCTCTTCCTCGAAAGACAAGTTCGAGTTCACTTCAATTTTTGCAACCGGCACTACGTGTGATCGATCCGATCGATAGTGCCTCAGCATTGAAACATGGAAGACATCATGGATCTGGCTTAATTCTGCCGGCAACTCAAGCTGGTAAGCTACCGGTCCCACGCGTTTCAACATTGTGTACGGTTCGATGAATCTTGGGCTTAGCTTGCCCTTTCGGCCAAACCTCAGCACCTTCTTCCAAGGTGATACCTTCAGGAAGACCTTATCACCCACTGCATATTCAACCTCTCTGTGCTTAAGATCTGCGTAGGATTTCTTCCTGTCTGATGCCTCCTTAAGACGAGCCCGAATTACTCTAACCTTATCCTCCGTCTCCACTACTAACTCTGGACCCAACATCCGACGTTCTCCTAGTTCCGTCCAACATGTAGGAGTACGGTATTTTTGACCATACAGCACCTCATACGGTGCCATCTGAATACTCGCTTGATAACTATTGTTATAAGCAAACTCTGCCAAAGGTAGGTACTCCTCCCAACTACCACGGAAGTCCAAAACATAGCCCCTTAACATGTCTTCTAATACTTGGATTACCCTCTCAGATCCATCAGACTGTGGGTGAAAAGCCGTGCTGAAATTCAACTTCGTGCCCAACTCCTGATGTAAGGCCTTCTAGAATCTTGACGTGAACTGGGGATCCCGATCTGAGATAATGGACACATGTACTCCATGTAACCGCACTATTTCTGCGATATACAACTTAGCTAACCGTTGAAGCGAGTAGTCAACCCTCACCAATATGAAATGAGCCGACTTAGTCAACCGGTCTACTACCACCCAAACTGCATCTTTCTTGCTGGGCGTAAGGGAAAGCCCACTTACGAAATCCATAGTAATCTCCTCCCACTTCCACTGTGGGATCTTTACCGACTGTAATAGCCCCGATGGTAATTGATGCTCAGCCTTGACTTGCTGGCATGTCAGACACTTTCCCACTAACTCGGTTACCTCCCGCTTGAGACCCGGCCACCAAAATTGCTCCCTTAAATCCCGATACATCTTGCTACTTCTCGGGTGCATAGCGTACGGACTGCTATGAGCTTCTTTAAGGATTCACTGCCTCAAATCATCATCCTTAGGCATGCATACTCTCCCCTGAAAGTACAACACTCCGTCACTGCCCAAGCTAAAATCTTCGGCCTCACCATTCTGTACTTGTAACCTCTGAGTATTCAAAGCTTCATCGGTCATCTGTCTTTCTTTGACCTCATTAATCCAAGACGGCTTCACTTGCAATTCTACCAAAAGGCTCCCATCCTCATAGAGACTTAGATGAGCAAACATTGCTTGCAAATCCGCTACCACCTTTTTGGCTCAATGCATCAGCTACCACATTAGCCTTCCCTGGATGGTATTCGATTGAGCAGTCGTAGTCCTTCAACAACTCAATCCACCTCCGCTGCCTCAGATTTAAATCTTTCTGAGTCAGGAGATACTTCAGACTTTTGTGATCTGTGTACACTACCGACTTCTCCCCGTCTGAGATAGTACCTCCAAATCTTCAAGGCAAAAACCACAGTAGCCAATTCCAAATCATGTCTTTGGGTAGTTAGCCGTGAGGCCTCAAGCTGCCGTGGACGCATAAGCGACCACCTTCCCTTCTTGCATCAGACACACCTAAACCAAGATGTCGATGCATCACAATACAGTGAATTCCTTTCCTACCTCAGGCTGAATCAAGACTGGTGCTTCTGTCAAAATCCTCTTCAGCTTATCGAAACTCTCTTGCTGCTTCTCAAACCACACAAACAGAACCCCTTTTCTCAATAGCTTAGTCAACGGTGCTGCGATTAAGGAGAAATTTTCCACGAATCGCCTATAATATCCTGCCAACCCCAGAAAACTCTGAATTTTCGTAACAGACTTGGGTGGTTTCCACTCTAATACCGCCTCAATCTTACGGGGATCCACCCTAATTCCCTCGGCTGACACAACATGCCTTAGAAAGGTTACCTCCTTAAGCCAGAATTCACACTTGCTAAATTTGGCGAACAACTGTTTCTCCCTTAGAACTTGCAAAACCACATGAAGATGTGTGTCATGCTCCTCCTCAGACTTCGAGTACACCAAAATGTTATCTATGAATACCACGACGAACCGATCCAGTTAGGGTTGGAAAACCTGGTTCATCATGTCCATAAATGCTGCCGGTGTATTCGTCAAACCAAAAGGCATTACCAGAAACTCATAGTGCCCATACCGAGTATGGAATGCTGTCTTATGGACATCAGCCTCCTTCACCTTAAGTGATGGTACCACGACCTAAGGTCAATCTTAGAGAACACCGATGCTCCTTTGAGTTGATCGAATAGATCGTCAATCCTGGGCAAAGGGTACCTATTCTTTATTGTCAACTTGTTCATTTGTCGATAGTCTATGCACATCCTCATTGTCCCATCATTCTTCTTGACAAAAGACTTTGGAGCTCCCAAGGCGATACACTTGGCGGATGAACCTCTATCCAAAAATTCTGAATCATGCCTTCAACTCTACCAATTCTTTTGGTGCCATTCGATCTGAGCTATAGATCTGGTAGCGGTTTGAATAACAGATCTATACCAAATTCAACCTCACGGTCTGGAGGTAGACCTGGAAGTTCCTCTGAAAACACATCAACATAGTCCCTTACGATCCGGACATCTCTCACAGCAACATCCTTAGCTTTCAAAGCACAGACATGCACCACATATGCTTCACAACCCTTCCTCACCATCTTTTTCGCCTTCAATGCAGAAACTAGATTAGATAGGTAATCTCTCCTTTTACCTATCATCACCACCTCATCACCTTCCATGGTCTTTATTACCATGCGCTTAGCTGCGTAATCTAGGCTAGCCTGATACTTTACTAGCCAATCCATCCCAAGGATTAGGTCAAACTCCCGAAATGGTAGTTCCATCAAGTCAGCCAAGAACACGACCCCTTGGAGTTCTAGGGGTACGTTCCTATAAAGTTTACTTACTTCTACAGAGTGACCTAGAGGGCTTAATACAGTCATCTTCCTAGAAGTAAGCTCAGAGTCTAAATACAGAGTTTCCACTATGCTACTAGCAATGTATGAGTGGGTTGAGCCAATGTCAATCAAGGTACTATAGGGTACACCAAAGATTAAGAACATACCGGTTATGACGTCCGGTGCGTCGCCCTCCTCTTGACGCCTTGCGGCATAGACTAAACCAGGTTGCCTAGCCTCAGTACCACCATTACCTCCCCTCGGTGCCCCGACCTCTGCCGGCACCATTACCTCCTCTTCGCACCACGACCTCTCGGAGGTCGTTGGTTATCCCTTCTATTCGGTGCACGATCCTGACCCTCTGATCTCAGTCTAGCTGCCTTTTTCGAATAGTCCCTAACTCGATGTTCCATGGACCCACACTCGAAGCATCTGCGATTACCATTCCAACACTCCCCCGTGTGGGATTTTCCACGTCGAGCACACCGTGGCAGCCATTGAGAATTGGTAGCAGTAGCAGGCCTAGCAGCTTGATCTGACCCACCAAACCTCGTCCTCTTTTGCTGATTATTAGAAAACTTTAAAGATCCAGAGCTCCTCTTATTCCAATTCCTATCCTGATTCTGCCTAACTGACTGCCTTACCCCTTTCGCAACCTTAGATTTCTCTACTAGGACAGCGAACTCTCGTTCCTGCTGTGTAGCTATCATCATCCTCAGCTCATCTCTCGGCCCATCCTTGAATCTAACACAGCGTTCATGCTCGGTACCCACAATACCACGAGCATACCTACTCAACCAGAGAAATTCGGCCTCATACTCCGCTACTATCTTATTACCCTGAACTAGGTTCAAGAAAGCCTTTCGCTGTGTATCCACGTAGCTAGCTCCTATGTACTTCTTTTGGTAGGTGGCCTTAAAGAATTCCCATGTGAGATCTTCCGCCATCGCTCCATCCCTTACAGTGAGCCACCACTGATATGACTCATCCCGAAGCAGAGAGATGATACCCTTCAACTTCTCCTCAGGTGTGAAATCCAGGTCACCCATGATCCTCTTAGTGGATTCTAACTAATATTCTGCCGCACTGGGTGCCACTCCAGAAACTCCTCTAAACACCTCCGCTCTATTAGCCCGGAGTCGTTCAACCACGGATTTTCGGCTTCCACGCACTGCGCTTTGCCTCGATAACTCGTTCCAACACTCGTGAGCAAATGCAGGATACTACATTGTTACCACCGGTCGATCTTGAAACTTCGGGCCACCGCCGATAGATCCGGTATCTCATTTCCAGACCCATGACCAGACCCTGCTGGCTCCGACAAGGTCACCTACCTCTACCGCTACCATGGGGCGGACATCCATGACCTCTTGTACTCATTATTCTCGTTGCGATCTGATTAAAAAGTTTTATGAATTAGTACTTTCGTTTCACTTGTTTACCCGCGAAGGAGTTTTATGGAAAAGAATTTAGGAGTGGTTCTTTCGTATTCATGCATGCACACAGTCTTTTCATTCATTCCTCCATCCACCAAGCAGTTATGAACTTCCGTTCATTCAGAGAAATGTTGTAGTTTTTCACTGAGGTTGTTTCCCACTACCCAGGGGTATTTTTGTAATTTTTTTTCAAAAATAAAAGTTCCCGAATGATTTTGTCAGAAAGTATTTTGGAGCTTTTAAATTCCCGGAGTATTTTGAAAAATTTTGAAATTCAGGGGTATTTCGGTGATTTTGAAGCTCGGGGGTATTTTAGTAATAAACCAGGGTAACCTTGCAAAATTTTGATGATTTTCGGGGTATTTTCAAATGTTGCAAAACTTAGAGGGTTCTTTTTGAGAATTTTGTTTTCCAAGTTGATGGTGTTGCAAAATTTTCGAAAATCAAGGTCATTCTGGTAATTTTGTTGGTTAGGGGCAATTTTGTAATTTTACCACTAAGGGTATTTTAGCAATTTTTTTCATAACATGATTTCCAAAATTTGGTTCTAATTGATTTCACAAAGGAATTTTTTTTTTTAATTTGGAAATTTTTCATACGGAGGGTATTTTGGTAGTTTACAAGCCAGAGGTATTTTGATCATTCATTTTTTTTTTTAAAACCAAGGTTTTAATTACTTCAAAACAAAACGGCTAGTCCCTTTCGGGTTTTAGTTATCAAGTTTAGCTTTGTGAGTGTGTCGTCTCGGCTAGGATGAACCGTCACTCACGCACCGGGTAGGATTCGAGTGAGTAGGAGGTGAGTCACTAGGATCGCTAAATACCGAGGCTCCCAAGAATCCAATCCTAGACATGCGTATAACGATTGCCACATCCCTTGCTCGGTGACAACTCACGGGGTTGTCTAAGGAATTATTAAATCTTATGCATTGTTTGTTAGGGTACGCTAACCCTAGGGTTCAACAATTCATTATTCTAATAGTCTACGTTCCCAATTTACCCTTCTACCCCTATCAAGTATTCACAAAATAGATAGAGTTACTTACAGGCGGATAGGTGTCAAGGCGAGTGCCATGCTATTCAAACCATAAACAGTTTTCCAAAGCATTCTAATAAGGCCTACTAACATAAACATAACATTTTGGGCCTTGGGCCCCACAATCGAGTTTTAAAGCTGGCTCGATACCAAAATGTAACACCCAAACCGGCCCATGAGTCTGGCCGGATCCGGTATGTCACGAGTAAAATGATTTGAAAGATTTTGATGTGTGGTGAAAATCAAGAAAATATGTTAAAGTTATAAAACAAATGTTTGATAAAACTCGGTTGGGATTTATTTTCACAAACATGGTTGTGTTGATAAACCCTTTTAAAAGCGTTTGATCATGTAAAATTTTAAAATCGTCAAGGTTATAGTTGAATTGGTGTAATTTGTTGCAGATGGTAACATCTGTGAAAACTTCGTAAAAGTTACTTAATTTGAAAATGTTGCTTTTAACGATTTACTTAACATTTATAATTTCATTTTGTAATATAGTATAAGTAAATTAAAACAACTAATTAAACATCCAAATAATAATTAGCGACCTTATTACAACCCAAATTTAAAATGTAGAAAGTAAATAAACATGAACCGAATCAAATAAAATTTCAAACACTAAGGAACAAGCATGGCCGCCTCGAGTCCTCTCCGGCTCCATCTCCGCGATCTACTCATCTGCAAAATAATTTTGGAAGGGGTGAGTCACCAAGACTCAGTGTGTAAATCCCCCACCCGGAGATGTAACTCATACACAAATTGTTAACAACATGCAAACATGCAACCCCACTAACCATCCGTACTCCTTTAACTACCCCGTGTGGTCAAAACCACTGGTGGTCAAAACCACTGGTGACTAGAGTCACAAATCAAATGATGGGGCCAACCCATCGTGTGGTCAAAACTACTGATGACCATAGGTCACAATATCATAATGTAGTCAAAACCACTGGTGGTACCAAACCACTGGGACTTAGTCACAATTTATCATCGGTGTGGTCAAAACCACTGGTGACCGAAGTCACAATTAATCTGATGGGGCCAACCCATCTTGTGGTCAAAACCACTGGTGACAGTCCATAGAAATCATCCCCCTCCTCTCATCAATCCCACCATCATCATGCTTACATAACAAAAATCATAATTCCCACATATCATGCATTTATGTGTAGCATAGCATTCTACAGCATATGATGGCATACACAAACATATATCATAGATCACGTATTAGGGGACTTACCCGGAATCCATGCTTAAGCCCACAAGCAAATCACTATCATAATGATTAAAAGACACAATATACCAATGTTTATTAATAAAGTGTGTAAAGAGTTTTACACACCTGTTACTACCGAAATTCCTAGATCCCGAAGATCCGATCTACGATGCTAGATCCCTTGACCCTATAATCAGCCAACAACAAGGTTAGTGACATAGGCCTATTCGGCTAAACCAAATAATCTCGAAGGATATGTCGTGCTCAAAATAACACTCACCTTGGTTGCCGATTTGGTTTCCAACCAAATCTAGAAGCCTTTGTTTGCCTTGGCCAATTAGCCCCTAAATCCATGGCACATAATCGGTTATACATAGATACCCAAAGATGGCCTTTAGCCGAATAAGACTAGTCACTTACCAAACTTACTAAAATCCGAAATTGTCACTTGTCTTGTCGAGATCCCTACCAAAACATTTGTTAGAATAAACATACACTTAACCATAATCAAGGCCTTTGGCGAATAGTGTATGTGCCTCACCTTTGAAGAATCAACTCCGACGAGCTCAGTCAATGCACCTTCTTTGTTAGCTATAGCAAAGAAATACCATCTTGTGATCCTATGAACATTCGGCCATCCCAAAAGAGAAGAAACAAACCAATACCTTAAGGAAGAAATACTTACCGCTATGCCACTTGGAGAACTACAAGAGAAAAGTTGACAGCCCCTAAGAGATTCGGCCAACACAAGATGGAAGGGTTGAAATTTTGAGTAGAAGAGGGGGTAGGTTCAGCTAAGTAGAAGAAAAAGAAACTAGAAATTTTGAAGAATTTTGGCAATGTATCTAGGGAGAGTTCGGCCAGCAACTATTGAAGAGAAAAAAAGAAGAACTTTGATGAATTTTTGGCACCTCCCTAATGATAAAACCGATTGTAGATGCCCCTAAGGTGTCCCAAATCCGGCCAACTCCCAGCTTTTAATTATCACCCATCATTTATCTTTTATTTTTATCTCCTAGCCACTCTTCAAACAATTTAAATGAAAATAAACTTCTTAACACTTACCCTTCCAGCCGAAAATGTAAAGGAAAAAAAAAAACAAGGTTTATCCTTATCACATTAAGAGTCCAAAATCATGCCATTAACTCACTCTCCCTTTCACGCTGGCGTGGAAAAAAAAAATAAAACCAACCTGCAGCTTCTTGGGTTCGAACACAGGACCTGGTGGAGGCAAACTACCGTAGCCCCTTCCAAAGCCCCAAACCACTCTTCCAAATATACTTTCATGCCCAAACTCACCCACAAAAATCTTTTAAAGCCTTCTAACTTGGCCCCTTTCCTTTAACGCCAAAAAGCCCAAAAAATAAAACACATCCCCTTGTAACTCCCAAGATTCAAACCCAAGACACCCCAAACGTCACCTCTAAGCCCTTAAGTGGCGAATGAAAGCCACTTTGCCAATTAGTTCCTTGTGACATGCTTCACCCGAAATTTTACTTAACCCCCATCTGACCTAATTCCCTCCTTTTAAGCACTTAAAAAGAAATTTCAGCCCTAAGTCCAACCTAGTTTAGGGTTATGACTAGACCCTAAAACATGTCTAGCAAACATAGTATTCTTTTCTTTTCAAGCAATCACAAGAAAATAATTAAATTTCAGACAACCCCTAATTCAGGATGTTATAGAGGCGACATCGATGCTAGCGAGAGCGAAGCGAGAAAGTCTGAAGAGCTCCGGCACCAACTTGACATATGATGTAGATGTTTGATGATGTGAAACCGCCGTCTTAGACATTTAGTTTCTCGTTGTAAGAAGTTTTGACATTATTACATTTAACATTATTGTTACAATATTTTCAATTATCATTCATTTTATTTATTAGATTTCAAGTATCATTTAGAATTAATGTATTTGGTGTGATTTTTATGCTAAATTTCTTTGTTTTGGGTTGGAATTATATCTTTGTTATTGGTTGGTTTTAGTGCGGGGAGGGTATAATATTGAAAATTGCACTTCAAAATCTGTACAAATTAGTGGCATTTTTGGGAAAGCGCTAAAAACCACGACCTTCTTGGCGTTTTGGGAAAGCGCGCTAAAACCACGAC
This sequence comes from Gossypium rotundifolium, assembly GCA_025506655.1. Classification (NCBI taxonomy): domain Eukaryota; kingdom Viridiplantae; phylum Streptophyta; class Magnoliopsida; order Malvales; family Malvaceae; genus Gossypium; species Gossypium rotundifolium. The sequence goes on from CP106728.1 coordinate 39,226,828, forward strand.
CTTCATGACTTTTTTGGGAAAGCGCCGCTAAAAACCACGACCTTTAGCGGCATTTTTTGGGAAAGCGCCGCTAAAAACCACGACCTTTAGCGGCATTTTTTGGAAAAGCGCCGCTAAAAACCACGACCTTTAGCGGCGTTTTTTGGAAAAGTGCCGCTAAGAACCACGACCTTTAGCGGTGTTTTTTGGGAAAAAGCTAAAGGTTATGACTTTTAGCGGCGTTTGTGAGAAAAACGCTAAAGACCATGGAATTTAATGGCGCTTTTTCACAAACGCCGCTAAAAGTCATGGTCTTTAGCGGCATTTTTTTCTCATAAACGTCGCAAAAATTTTCGGCGGTTGTATTGGCGGCGTTCTTTGTGGCACTTGGAAAAGCGCTGCAAACACTTTTAGTCACGCTTATTAACGCCGCTAAATGCCAAAAAAACGCCGTTAAAAGTTTGTTTTGCTGTAGTGATAAGAAATCTCAACTTATTAAAATCTTTATCCATTCATAGTGGAAAAATTAATAATTTAATTAATCATAAATAGAAACAAATGTCTTTTCTAAAAGAAGAAATATGTTTTAAAAAATTGACTGAACAATTAGAAAAAAGAGAAGTAAAAAAAAAGGATAAATCAAATCAGAGAAGAAACAGAATCAACAATTTGTTCTAACATTCCTAATGCTTTCTAGAATAGGAAAAAACACGAAGTAACGTTACCATATGAAAACAATTTTGATGAAAGACAAATACCTACAAAAGCAAGACCCATACAAATGAACAAAGAAATGGAAGAATTTTGTAAAAAAGAAATACAAGACCTTCTTAATAAAAAATTAATTAGGAAAAGTAGTTCTCCTTGGAGTTGTTCAGCATTTTATGTAATAAAAAAATGCAAAACTCGAAAGAGGAACACCAAGATTAGTAATTAATTATAAACCTCTCAATCATAGCCTTAAAATGGATTAGATACCCAATACCAAATAAGAAATATTTACTCTGAAACTTTGTAATGCAAATATTTTCTCAAAATTGACATGAAATCGGATTTTGGCAAATCCAAATAAAAGAAGAAGAAAGATATAAAGCGGCATTTCTTGTACCATTTGGACAATATGAATGGAATGTAATGCCTTTTGGATTAAAAATGCTCCATCCAATTTCAAAGAATAATGAATGATATTTTTACCAATACTCTCAATTCACAATAGTATACATCGATGATGTATTAGTGTTTTAGAAAATTTAGAAAAACACTTGAAACATTTATCCATCTTTATAAAAGTCATAAAGAATAATGGTTTAGTAGTTTCTAAATCCAATATAAGTTTGTTCCAAACTAAAGTAAGGTTTTAGGTCATTACATTACCCAAGGAACCATTACGAATAGAAAGATCCATAGAGTTTGCTAACAAATTCCCGGACCAAATCCTTGACAAAGTCCAATTACAAAGATTCTTAGGAAGCCTTAATTATGTCATAGACTTTTATCAAGGGTCTTAGCAAATTATGTAAACCGTTATATGATAGGCTCAAAAGAATCCACAACCTTGGACGAATGACCACACCAATATTATCACCCAAATTAAAAAACAAATTACTAAGCTTCCTTGTTTATATTTAGCCAATCCAAATGCCCCCAAAATAGTAGAAACATATGTGGGATCCTAAAACAAGTCAAAGGGGGGAAAGAGCAAATAGTCCAGTTTACTTCCAGACACTGGAATCCAACTCAGCAAAATTATAGTCTTGTTAAAAAAGAAATTTTATCAATTGTTTTATGCATTAAAAATACTGATCCAGTTTGAACCAGTATGTTTTCATAATACTGTTGGGGCTTTTGAGAATCTAATGGTTTGAAATGCCATCCATTGAAAAGTTCTTTTGCAAGTAAATGTGGAGGTTTTTTGAAAATTCTTCCTCCATAACAAGAATTTTTCAAAACATTTTTGGAAAATATTGTGAGGATTTTGTGTAGCATCTGTGAAGATCTGCTATTTCTTTTGGAAAAAACTTCTTGGAGAGATGTCTCTTTTAAAACATTTTTGAGAGATTTTGGTTTGTGTAAAACAATCTCTTTATTTTTGAAATCTTTGCTGCTTCACCAACAATTTGTTTGAGAGGAGTTTCCTCTTTCATTTGAGAAAAGGCCAATGCCACTTCTGGGGATTGAGAAAGGGACTCAATCTATTTTTTGATTTGAGAACCAATTTCATTTGGATCTTGTGCATCTTGAACGATTGTATTTTTGGAGGATTTTGATGATGACGATGATTTCTCATTTTCTTCTTCATGGAAAATTTCATACCATGACTTAATTGGTTTTAAGAAAATTTGGGTTTTGGATGACTCTCCTATTTTTCCTTTTCCTTTGTCTCGGAGTTTGGGTGGCATTTTTGAAGAAACTCTCTGGTGAGAAAATCAGGCAAAGAATTAGTTTCTCCTTTGATGATTCAATATCAAAATCAAATATACTCAAAATTACTTGCCATCTTGCAAAAAATCTGTTTTGAGGCAATATTTTGAATATCTTTTTGTAAAACTTCTTTTGCTAAGTTGCAATCGATTAAGTAAAAGAAATTTTGATTTAATAAATCATTTTGGAATTTTTAATGCATAAAACAATTGATAAAATTTCTTTTTAATAGTACTATAATTTTCTTTGAGTTGAATTCGGTGGCTAGAAGTAAACCGGACTATTTGCTCTTTCCCCTTTGACTTGTTTTAGGATCCCACCATATCCTATTTGAAGCATCTGTTTCTCACGATTTTGGGGCATTTGGATCGGCTAAATATAAACAAGGAAGCTTAGTAATTTGTTTTTAATTTGGGTGATAATATTGGTGTGGTCATTTGTCCAAGGTTGTGGATTCTTTTGAGCCTATCATATAATGGTTTACATAATTTGCTAAGACCGGATAAAAGTCTATGACATAATTAAGGCTTCCTAAGAATCTTTGTAATTGGACTTTGTCAAGGATTTGGTGCGGGAATTTGTTAGCAAACTCTATGGATCTTTCTATTAGGGTAATGGTTCCTTGGGTAATGTAATGACCTAAAACCTTACTTTGGTTTGGAACAAACTTATCTTGGATTTAGAAACTACTAAACCATTATTCTTTATGACTTTTATAAAGATGGATAAATGTTTCAAGTGTTTTTCTAAATTTTCGAAAACACTAATACATCATCGATGTATACTATTGTGAATTGAGAGTATTGGTAAAAATATCATTCATTATTCTTTGAAATTTGGATGGAGCATTTTTAGTCCAAAAGGCATTACATTCCATTCATATTGTCCAAATGGTACATAAATGCTATTTTATATCTTTCTTCTTCTTTTATTTGGATTTGCCAAAATCCATATTTCATGTCAAATTTTGAGAAAATATTTGCATTACAAAGTTTCAGAGCAAATCTTTCTTATTTAGTATTGGGTATCTAATCCATTTTAAGGCTTGATTGAGAGGTTTGTAATTAATTACTAACTGGTGTTCCTCTTTCGAGTTTTGCATTTTTATTACATAAAATCTTTGAACAACTCAAGGAGAACCGCTTCCTAATTAATTTTTATTAAGAAGGTCTTGTATTTCTTTTTACAAAATTCTTTCATTTCTTTGTTCATTTGTATGGGTCTTACTTTTGTAGGTATTTGTCTTTCATCAAAATTATTTTCATATGGTAACGTTACTTCGTGTTTTTTCCTATTCCAGAAAGCATTAGGAATGTCAGAACAAATTGTTGATTCTATTTCTTCTCCGATTTGATTTATCCATTTTGTACTTCTCTTTTCTAATTGTTTAGTCAATTTTTAAAACATATTTCTTCATTTAGAAAAGAGATTTGTTTCATTTATGATTAATTAAATTATTAATTTTCCACTATGGATGGATAAAGATTTTAATAAGTGAGATTTGTTATCTTTGGTTTTTCTACAAAAGGAAATTCTACTTTAGTTTTTAAAACACCGATGGAGATAGAATTATTTGTTACTTTGTAAGGTTTGAGTAGGGATATGAATGGGGTTCCTAATATGACACATCTTGGGTAATGTCTTTTACCACTAAAAAACATGTTTGATATTTTATACCTTTGTTGGATATTTTTGCATTGGGAATTTTGTAAGTAATTTTAATTTTTATCATTTGCGACTTTAAGAGATTCGATGTTTTGTCATAATATTTTATTGGAATTATCCCTTCTCTAATCTGATTTTGGTCCGCTCCTGTATCAAAAAGGGCTATTGTTTCTAATTGAAATTGTAACACCCCAAACCCGGTCCAAACACTACGACTGAATCTGGCGTGCCACAGAGAGGAAAACGTTTGCAAATTGATTTGTCAATTTTTGTTTAAGGAGAAAACTTTTGAATAATTTTGGAGAAAACGAGTTTGAATCTTGCGGTGTTCAAAACACGTTAAATCTTGTTTTTTTTAAAAAGCTTAGTTGCTTATTTGCTACTTCATATTCATTACTTAGTCCGTGAGCATTACCGAAAACACATACTTATCGTGGTTTGAAAAGAAACAACCAAATAGAAAATCCCAAAATAAAAGTTAGGCGGCCTTATTACAACACTGAAATCCCAAATTAAAGGAAATAACTAAGTCCGAAAAGAAATCTTTGAAATAAATAAAAAAGGAGCATGGCCACCTCGAGTCCACTCCGGCTCCATATCCACGATCTAATTCTGATCTGCAAAATGTTAAGGAAGGGGTGAGTCACCTAGACTCAGTGTGTAAGTCCCTATCCCAAATGGAAATATGCTCTTACACAAATTCAGATACAAATATGCATGTCATGCAACCCATCAACCTAGGTATCCATCCATATCTCCCAAAACTACCTCTTTGTGGTACCAAACCACTGGTGGTGCCAAACCACTGGTGGTGCCAAACCACTGGTGGTGCCAAACCACCGGTAACCGAAGTTACAAAAATAGCGTATGTGGTACCAAACCACTAGTGGTACCAAACCACTGAGACTTAGTCACGATTTATTTATAATATGTGGGGCCAACCCACTGTGTGATACCAAATCACTGGTGACAGTCTGATAGATCATACTTCCCCCTCCTCTCATCACCCATAACACATGTATATGCCAACAATATCAGTATGATCATGCTTAACATACAAGATTTATGAATACAAAATAACATGCTTTCATAGATCTCAATTACCTTGAGAAACAATAACAACTTACGGCATCCTCGCTTTTACTCACGGGAATTTAGTAACCACTTTAGTTATTAGGCTTTTAACAACACATAACATATAACATATTTAGTATAGAAAGTGTGTAAGAGTTACACACGGTTTTAAATACTCGCTTCTACGCTACTTTGACGATGGGTTCCACAGATCCAATGACTCCTATTGTTTGATTAGTTGGTGAATCTCGATTGTCTTTAAGAAAGCTTTACACCCCACCTACATTGGCCAACACCAAAGCATCAAACCGATCCCTTACTCGTAACCAAACACGTACCATATGACATTGACCAACCATAATGAACAAGAAAGGCCATTCATGAAACCTATCATCAACCTACCTTGACTTTTCCACCAAATCAAGCTCACCGACTCTGAGATAGACATGATTTGGCTTCTATAGACAGAGAGGGAAATCGACAAGCCTTAGAACAAGTGATTTGGATTATAACTTGATAGAAATAAAGAAATAACAGAGGAAAGAAATCCGAAACTCACCGGATTACGAGATGAGTATTTGGCTTCGATGCACCTTCGGAAGCAGAGAAACCCCTTGATGATTCTTGGCTATGGAGGAAGATGATCGAGGGAGTGGGTTTTGAAAGAAAAACTATTTGAAGAGAGGAGAAAGTCTTTGGAAGGTGGCGGCAAGGAAAAGAAAAGAAAAGAGTTTGAGAAAAAAGGAGGAGAGGATTTTCACTAGCAAAGTAGATGAATAAAAAAAATGAAAGAAAGGTGAGCACTATGGCTACCAAATTCGGCAATACACAAGCACCCACACACTGTAACATCCTAAATTAGGGGTTGTTAAAAATTTAATTTTATTCATGTGTGTGCTTGAAGAAATGAATTCTATGTTCGCTAGACATATTTTAGGGTCTAGTCATAACCCCGGACTAGGTCGGATTTAGAACTAAAAATTTCTTTTTAAGTATTTAAAAGGAGGGAGCTAGGAGATAGGGGTTAAGAGAAGTTTTGGGAGAAACATGACACAAGGAACAGCTTGGCAAAGTGGCTTTCATGCGCCACTTAAGTGCTACAAAGGAGGCGTCAAAGGGAGCTTCAAGGGAGGAGGTTCGAGTCTTGGGAGTTACAAGGGGGAGGCATTTTTTTTTGTTGGGTTTTTTGGGCGTTAAAGAAAGGGTTAAGTAAAGAAGGCTTTAAAGAATTTTGTGGGTAAGGTTTAGACATGAAAGTTGAGTTGGTGGGGTGGCTTGGGCTTGGAGGTGATGATTGGGCAGGTCTTGGGTTCGAACTGCCGAGGTTGCGCCTTGGAGTTTTATTTTCTTTTGCTTTAGAAAGGGAATCAGCCTAGGAAGGCCTTATAATTAAATGATGAGGTTTTATGGCATGAAAGTCAATTGGGAAAAATGGCATGGGGCGTTGGAAGAGGGGCTGCGGTAGTGAGGTTCTAGGTTCGAACCAAGGGAGCTGTAATTGGGGTTCTAATTTTTTTCAAAGTGGCGTGAAGAGGGTGAAGTAATGGCACGATTTTGGACTCTTAAATTGATGAGAATAAAGCTTAATTTTGCTTTAGGATTAATTTGGAGGAGTAGTGTTAGTATTGTATTTTCATTTTATTTGTTTAAGAGGAGATTAAGGGATAAATAAAAGATAAATGTAATTTGATAAAAGCTAGAAATTTATCACCAAAAAGAAGGTGATGGCCGATTATGGGACTCATTGGGGGGCCATCCACATTCGGTTTATCACCTAAAGAGAGGGGCCGAATTTCATAGAAAAAATTTTGTTTCTTTTCTTTTCTTCTCCAAATTGGTTGCTGGCCGAATCTCCCTACACCCTCCTCTCCCTCTTTTCTATTTTGTTTCGGAAGCCGAAAACCATTGTGTCTCTGTCGATTTCAACAAGAGCTTTAAACCAAATTCATAGGCTCACAATCTCCCTTCCTTTTGAGTTTATCTCTTCACCATCCTAAAGTGCCGAAATCAAGGTTTCTTTGTGGGCAAGGCCGAATCCTCCCTAACCAAGGTGCTACCGATTTCAATAGTGTGGTAAGGGATCTCTCTAAGTTTAATCCTTTTATTATTATTTTGGCCAGCTGAAACCATGAGGTTTAACCCTGAATTCTTGCGTATAACCGAACCTATTCAGGGTCTTGGATTGGTAACCCTCACTAGAAGCCAGCGTTAAGGAGAATTGAGAGGTCTTTCGGGATTTAAGGTAAGCATGGTATGTGGGATACATCATTCGACCAAGGGCCATTTGTTAAAAAGTTTTTTTGCGCCATGGATTTAGGGGCTAATTAAGGCTTGAGATTTGTTTGGAAATCAAATCCGTTTAAGGTAAGTGCCGCAAGAGCCTTTGGTATTATTTGGTTTGGCGAATAGGCTAAGTCCTAACCCTATTGTTGGTCGATTATAGGGTCAAGGATCTAGCATCGTAGATCGGATCTTGAGATCTAGGAATTTGGTAATAGCGGTGTGTAAACTCTTTACACACTTTATTAGTAAACTTTGATTTATTGTTGCCTTGTTAATTATGGTAGTGATTTGCTTGTGGGCTTAAGCATGGATTTCGGGTAAGTCCCCTATTACTTTGTCTATGATCTATGATTGAGTTTGCCATCATATGCTGTTAAATGATATGTTGTACATAATGCATGATATATGGGATTATGATATTGTTATGAAAGCATGATGATGGTGGGATTGATGAGAGGAGGGGGATGATCTTATAGATCGTCACCAGTGGTTTTGACCACAAGATGGGTTGGCCCCATCGATTTATTGTGACTTGGTCACGGTGGTTTTGACCACACCGATGATAATTGTGACTAAGTCGGTGGTTTGGTACCACCGATGGTTTTGACCACATTATGATATTTGTGACCTATGGTCATCGATGGTTTTGACCACACGATGGGTTGGCCCCATCATTTAATTTGTGACTCTAGTCACGGTGGTTTTGACCACGGTGGTTTTGACCACACGGGGTAGTTAAAGAATACGGATGGTTAGTTGGGTTGCATAATTGCATGTTTATTAATATCTTGTGTATGAGTTACATTTTCGGGTGGGGGATTTACACACTGAGTCTTGGTGACTCACCCCTTCCCTTACTATTTTACAGATGAGTTGATCGCGGAGATGGACACGGAGAGGACTCGGGGCAGACATGCTTATTCGATGGATTCGAATTTAATTTATTATCGTTAAGTTTATTTATTTTCTTTTCTAAGTTTTTAAACTGGGTTGTAATAAGGCCGCTAACTATTATTTGGATGTTTATTTTACATTGTTTTATTTTACTTATGCTATTCTACAAATGAATTTACAAATGTTATATAAACCGGTTAAAAGCAACATTTTCCAACTTAATAACTTCTACGGGTTTTCAAAGATGTTACCATCGGGTGACAAAAATAAACCAAGTCAACTATAGCATTGACGATTTTAAAATGTTACGTGATCAAGCGTTTTCAAAAGGTTTATCAACTCAACCATGTTTATAAAAATCCCAACCGAGTTTTCAAACACCGTTTTAATACCTTAGCCAAATTTTATCAAATTTTCACGGACACTCAAAATGATTCAAATTATTTTACTCGTGACATACGAGATCCGATCGGGACTCATGGGCGGGTTTGGGGTGTTACATTTTGGTATCGAGCCAGATTCAAAACTTCAATTTGTGGGGCCCAAGGCCCAAAATGTTTTGTTTATGTTAGTAGGCCTTATTGGAATGTTTTGAAATTGTTTTTGGCTTGAAACGGCATGGCACCGAGTCACCGGCACCAATCCGCCCAGGTAAGTACTTCTATCTATTTTCTTTGTGAATATTGGATGAGGGGTAGAAGGGTAAAATGGGAATGTAGAACATTAGAATAGAAATTTGTAACACCCCAAACCCGGCCCATGAGTCCTAACCGGATCTGGTATGTCACGGAGTAAAATAATTTTAAACATTTTGGATGTCTAGTGAAAACTTGTTAAAAATGTGGCTAAGGTATTAAGACGGTGTTTGAAAACTCAGTTGGGCTTTTTATAAATATAGTTGGGTTGATAAACCCTTTTGAAAACATTTGATCATGTACAGTTTAAAAATGTTAAAGTTATAATTGACTTGGTTTGTTTTCGTTACCCGATGGTAACACATTTTAAAAACCCGTAGAAGTTTATTAAGGTTGAATAGTTACTTTTAACCGGTTCACTTAACATTTAAAAACTTCATTTGTATCATAACATAAGTAAATTAAAAATATCATCCAAATAATAAATAGCGCCTTATTACAATCCCAAAATAAAATGACTTAGAAAATAAAATAAATAAACTTAAAGATAATAAATTAGATCCAACGATGAGCATGGCCACCTCGAGTCCTCTCCGCTCCATCTCCGCGATCTACTCATCGCAAAATGGTAAAGGAAGGGGTGAGTCACCAAGACTCAGTGTAATCCCCACCCAGTAAAGTAACTCATACACAAGTCATTAATAAACATGCACATGCAACCCAACCTAACCATCCATACTCTTAACTACCCGTGTGGTCAAAACTACGGTGGTCAAAACCACGATGACTTAGAGTCACAAATCAAATGATGGGGCCAACCCATCGTGGTCAAAACCACTGATGACCATAGGTCACAATATATCAAGTGTGGTCAAAACCACTAGTCTTAGTCGCAATTTATCAATCGATGTGGTCAAAACCACTAATGACCATAGGTCACAAATAATCTGATGGGGCCAACCCATCTTGTGGTCAAAACCACTGACGACAGTCCATAAAATCATCCCCCTCCTCTCATCAATCCCACCATCATCATGCTTACATATCAATTATCATAAATCATGTGTTTAGGCATGGCATTCGATAGCATGTGATGGCATACAAAAACATATATCAAAGATCACAAGTTAGGGGACTTACCCGGAATCCATGCTTAAGCCCACAAGCATAAATCATAAATCACTACAATAATGATTAACAAGGCAACAATATAGCAAAGTTTACTAATAAAGTGTGCAAAGAGTTTACACACCTGTTTCTACCGAAATTCCTAGATCCCGAAGATCCGATCTACGTCGCTAGATCTCTTGACCTTAAACGAATTTGATTTCCAAACAAATCCCGAAATCGTCACTTGATTAAGACTCTGCCAAGATTCCTTTAACCATATGTTAGATTTAATCTAACATTAAAACATAAACATGGCCTTTGGCCGAATATACATATATCTTACCTTAAATCTTTTAAATCCCAAAACTCTCTTCTTGATTAATGGAGATGCTGAAATACCTTAGATCTGAAATCCCAAAATTCACCTTCCATATTTCGATCAATAAAATATAGGAGGGATTAGACTAACTTTCGGCTTAAAAGAAAGGAATACAATTATAACTATAGATCCTTACCCTTTATATTAAAATCGACAGATCCCTCCTGACACTACTTCAAAGATTCAGCTTAGAGACTTGATGAACAATCGGCTATGATCCCCTTATGTATTCGGTTTCAAAGATGAAAGAAGAGAGGAATAAGAGTCTTAGAAGGAATCGGCTAGGATGCTAAAAGAGAAGAGGAAAAAAGAATGGATGCTCAAGAAGAATTTGGCGAGAGGAGAGGAGAAAGAATATTTGGCAAAAGAAAGAGAGGAGAATGAATAATGAATAGCCTTAGTCTCATCCTTTTATAGTAGAAATTAGGCCAAGAATCCTTTGCTTGGCCACTACTCTTTCTTATGTGATAACTTTATCTCTTTAATTTTAAAACAAATAAAGTATAATCCTTATTATCTTCTAATTAGCGAATTTAAAAGAGAGTGAAACTCCTCTTTTGCAAGCCTTGTGCAAATCCACCTCTTGGGCTTCTAGAAGCAAAATTAAAACTTATTTCATTTGCTTCCCATGTGACTTGAACTTAGGCCCAACACCCTTATATGTGGCGCCATTTCCAAAGGCCCTAAGTGGCATCTTCAGGCCACATTTCCAAGCCCGTTTGTATGTCAAATTTCATGTACTTTTTCTTTTAAGGCCTCCTTGCCTTAATTACCTCTTTTAAACTTTAAAACTCGACATTTCTAAGTCATTTCTAGGTTTTCAAAAATTTTCGTTCGGCTCTGTTAACTTGACATTTCTTAGGTTTCCTAAAATGTTTACTTTCCTCTTTTAGCTTAGTTTCCAAAATGTTCACTTTCCTAATTCAGCTTAGTTTCCAAAATGTTCACTTTCCTAATTTACTTAGGTTTCCAAAATGGTCACTTTCCTATTTTTAATGTAACATTTCCATACATTCTCAGGCTTCCAAAAATGTTCAAAATTTATTCAAAACTCATAAAACATGTCATTTCGTACATTTAAGCCAGAAATGCATAAGCCCCTTTTTAGGATGTTACAAAATTGTTGAACCCTAAGGTTAGCATACCCCAACAAACAATGCATAAGATTTAATAATTCCCTAAACAACCCTGTGAATTGTCACTGAGCAAGGGATGTGGCAATCGTTATATGCATGTCTAGGATTGGATTCGGTGGGAGCCTAGTATTTAAGCAGTCCTAGTGACTCACCTCCTACTCACTCGAATCCTACCTGGTGCGTAGTGGCGGTTCACCCTAGCTGAGACGACACACTCACAGGCTAAACTTGATAACTAAAACCCGAAAGGGACTAATCGTTTTGTTTTTGGAGTAATTAAAACATTGTTTTAAAAAAATGACCAAAATATCCCTCAGTTTGAAAAATGACCAAAATACCCCTGGCTTGTAAATTACCAAAATACCCTCCATATGAAAAATTTCCAAATAGAAAATTTTTCAAAATATCTTTCTTTTGTGAAATCCATTAGAACCAAATTTTTGGAAATCTTTTTATAAAAATTACTAAAATACCCCTAGTGGTAGAATTACAAAATTGCCCCTAACCAACAAAATCACCAGAATAACCCTAATTTTCAAAATTTTGTAACATCACTATTTTAGAAAAGAAAATTCTCAAAAAGGAACCATCAAAGTTTTACAACTTTTGAAATATCCCTGATTTCTCAAAATTTTACAAATTCACCCCGATTTGTGAAAAATTATCGAAATACCCCTAAGGTTTAAAATTACAGAAATACCCCCATATTTCAAAATTTTTCAAAATACCCCGGGAATTTAAAAGCTCCATAATACTTTTTGAAAAAATCATATGAGAACTTATATTTTTGGAAAAAATTACAAAAATACCCCTGTAGGACAAATTACGAAAATACCCCTGGGTAGTGGAAAAATAATCACAATGAAAACTGCAACGTCTCTTTGAATGAATGAATAGAAGGACTGTGTGCATGTAGGATACAAAAGAACCACTCCTAAAACTCCTATCATATAATTTCTTCACGGATAATCCAGTGAAACAAGTACTAATGCATAAAATTTTTAAACAGATAAACACAATCGTTAGAAATGAGTACAAGAGGTCGTGGACGTCTGCCCCGTGGCCGTGGTAGGGGTAGGATGACCTTGTCGGAGCCAGCAGGGTCTGGTCATGGGTTTGGAAATGAGATCTGTGGATCTGTCTTACGATGTAAACCGAAGTTTCAAGATCGCACCGGAGGCAATGATGTTGTATCTCAAATTCGTCTTCTGAGTGTTAGAACAAGTTATCGAGGCGGTAGCGCACAGGAGCCCGTAAATGCGTGGTTGAACGACTCTAGGCTAATGAGCGTAAGTATTTAAAGGAGTTTCGGAGTGGCACCCAGTCTTGTGGAATATTGGTTAGAATCTCATGAAAGGATTATGGGCGACTGGATTTCACGGTGAGGAGAAGTTGAAGGGTATCATTTCTCTGCTTCGGGTGAGTCATACCAGTGGTGGCTCACCGTGAGAGATGGAGCAGTGGCAAGAAAATCTCATCCGGGAATTCTTCAAGGATGCTTATCAAAAGAAATATATTGGAACTAGTTACGTGAATGCGCAGTGGAAGGCTTTCTTGAACCTGGTTCAAGGTAATAAGACAGTAGCAGAGTATGAGGCTGAATTTCTCCGGTTGAGTAGGTATGCTCGTGGTATTGTGGGTACCGAGCATGAATGCTATGTTAGATTCGAAGATGGGTTGAGGGATGAGCTGAGGATGATGATAGCTCCACAACAGGAATGGGAGTTCGCTGTCTTAGTGGAGAAATCAAAGGTTGCAGAAGGGGTAAGACAGTCGGTTAGACGGAATCAAGATAGAAATTGGAATAAGAGAAGCTCCGAACCTTCAAAGTTTTTTGGTAATCAGCAAAAGAGGACGAGGTTTGGTGGGTCAGATCAAGCTGCTAGGCCTACTGTTGCTGCTAATCCTCAATGGCCGCCATGGTGTGCTCGGTGTGGCAAGTCTCACACGGGGGAGTATTGGAATGGTAATCGGGGATGCTTCGAGTGTGGGTCCATGGAGTATCGAGTTAGAGACTGTCTGAAAAAGGCAGCTAGACTAAGATCAGAGGGTCAGGATCGTGCACCGAATAGAAGGGATAACCAATAGCTACAGAGAGGTCGTGGTGTAGGAAGAGGAGGTAATGGTGCTGGCAGAGGTCGTGGAGCACTGAGGGGAGGTACCGGTGGTACTGAGGCTAGGCAATCTGGTCTAGTCTATGCCGCGAGGCGTCAAGAGGAGGGCGACGCACCGGACGTTATAACCGGTATGTTCTTGATCTTTGGTGTACCCTATAATACTTTGATTGACATTGGCTCAACCCACTCATACATTGCTAGTAGCGTAGTGGAAACTCTGCATCTAGACTCTGAGCTTACTCCTAGGAAGATGACTGTATTAAGCCCCCTAGGTCACTCTGTAGAAGTAAGTAAACTCTATAGGGACGTACCCCTAAAACTCCAAGGGGTCGTGTTCTTGGCTGACTTGATGGAACTACCGTTTCGGGAGTTTGACCTAATTCTCGGGATGGATTGGCTAGTAAAGTATCAAGCTAGTCTAGATTGCGCAGCTAAGCGCATGGTAATAAAAACTGTGGAAGGTGATGAGGTGGTGATGATAGGTAAAAGGAGAGATTACCTATCTAATTTGGTTTCGGCATTAAAGGCGGAAAGGATGGTTAGGAAGGGTTGTGAAGCTTATGTGGTGCCTGTCTATGCTTTGAAAGGTAAGGATGTTGCTGTGAGAGATGTCCGGGCTATAAGTGAATATGTAGATGTGTTTCTAGAGGAACTTCTAGGTCTACTTCCAGACCGTGAGGTTGAATTTGGTATAGATCTGTTACCCGGAACCGCGCCAGTATCTATAGCTTTGTATCGAATGGCGCCAAAGGAATTGGTAGAGTTGAAGGCACAGATTCAGGAATTGTTGGATAGAGGGTTCATCCGACCAAGTGTATCGCCTTGGGGAGCTCCAGTGCTTTTTATCAAAAAAAAGGATGGGACAATGAGGATGTGTATAGACTATCTACAATTGAACAAGTTGACAATAAAGAACCAGATCCTTTACCGTGATTGACGATCTGTTTGATCAACTCAAAGGAGCATCGGTGTTTCTAAGATTGACCTTAGGTTAGGGTACCATCAGCTTAAGGTGAAGGAGGCTGATGTTCACAAGATGGCATTCCATACTCGGTATGGACACTACGAGTTTTTGGTAATGCCTTTTGGTTTAACAAATGCACCGGCAGCGTTTATGGACATGATGAACCGGGTTTTCCAACCCTATCTGGATCAGTTCGTCATGGTCTTCATAGACGACATTTTGGTGTACTCGAAGTCGGAGGAGGAGCATAACGCACATCTTCATGTGTTTCTGCAAGTTCTAAAGGAGAAACAATTGTACGCCAAATTCAGCAAGTGTGAGTTCTGGCTCAAGGAGGTAACTTTTCTAGGGTATGTTGTTTTAGCCGAGGGAATTAGGGTGGATCCCCGTAAGATTGAGGCGGTATTAGAGTGGAAACCACCCAAGTCTGTTACGAAAATTCAGAGTTTTCTGGGGTTGACAGGATATTACCGAAGATTTGTGGAAAATTTCTCCTTAATCGCAGCGCCGTTGACTAAGCTGCTGAGAAAAGGAGTTTCATTTTGGTGGTCTGAGAAGCAGCAAGAGAGTTTTGATAAGCTGAAGAGGATTCTGATAGAAGCACCGGTCTTAACTCAGCCTGAGGCGGGAAAAGAGTTCACTGTATATTGCGATGCATCACATACTAGTTTAGGGTGTGTGTTGATGCAAGAAGGGAAGGTGGTCGCTTATGCGTCACGGCAGTTGATGCCTCATGAAGCTAACTACCTGACACATGATTTGGAATTGGCGGCTGTGGTATTTGCCTTGAAAATTTGGAGGCACTACCTGTATGGGGAGAAGTCGGTAGTGTACACAGATCACAAAAGTCTGAAGTACCTCCTAACTCAGAAAGATTTAAATCTGAGGCAGCGGAGGTGGATTGAGTTGTTGAAGGACTACGACTACTCAATCGAATACCATCCGGGGAAGGCTAATATGGTAGCTGATGCATTGAGCTGAAAGGTGGTAGCGGATTTGCGAGCTATGTTCGCTTATCTAAGTCTCTATGAGGATGAGAGCCTTTTGGCGGAATTGCAAGTAAAGCCGTCTTGGATTAATGAGGTCAAAGAAAGGCAGATGACTGATGAAGCTTTGAATACTCGAAGGTTGCAAGTACAGAAGGGTGAGGTCGAAGGTTTCAGCTTGGGCAGTGATGGAGTGTTGTACTTTCAAGGGAGAGTATGCATGCCTAAGGATGATGAGTTAAGGTAGCGAATCCTTAAAGAAGCTCATCGCGGTCGCGACGCTTATGCACCCGGAAGCGCAAGATGTATCGATTTAAGGAGCGATTTTGGTGGCGGGTCTTAAACGGAAGTGATCGAGTTGGTAGGCGGTGTTTGACATGCCGCAAGTTAAAGTGAGCATCAATTGCCATCGAGTATTACGGTAGGTAAAGATCCCATGGAAGTGGGAGGAGATTACTATGGATTTTGTAAGTGGGCTTCCCTCACGCCCAAGAAGAAAGATGCGATTTGGGTGGTAGTAGACCCGTTGACTAAGTCACCCATTTTATACCGGTAAGGGTTGACTACTTACTCCAAAGGTTGGCCAAGTTGTATATCGAGATAGTCTTTGTTGCATGGAGTGCCGGTGTCCATTATCTCGATCGGGATCCCAATTTATGTCGAGATTCGGAAGGCTTTACATCGTGAGTTAGGCACGAAGTTGAATTTCAAAGACGACTTTTCACCCACGATCGATGGACAATCCGAGAGGGTAATCCAAGTATTGGAAGATATGTTAGAAATGTGTGTTTTGGATTTCAGTGGTAGTTGGGAGGAGTACCTACCTTTGGCAGAGTTCGCTTATAACAATAATTATCAAGCGAGTATTCAGATGGCACCGTATGAAGCACTGTATGGTCAGAAATTCCGTGCTCCTACATGTTGGACGGAACTAGGAGAACGCCAGATGTTGGGTCTAGAGTTAGTGGCAAAGACGGAGCATAAGGTTAGAGTAATTCGGGCTCGTCTTAAGGAGGCATCGGATAGGCAGAAATCCTACGCCGATCTTAAGTGCAGAGAGGTTGAATATGCAGTGGGTGATAAGGTCTTCTTGAAGGTATCACCTTGGAAGACGGTGCTGAGGTTTGGCCGAAAGGGCAAGCTAAGTCCTAGATTCATCGGACCGTACACGGTGTTGAAACGTGTGGGACCGGTAGCTTACCAGCTTCAGTTGCCAGCAGAATTGAGCCATATCCATGATGTCTTCCATGTTTCAATGCTGAGGCGCTATCGATCAGATCCCTCACACGTTGTGTCGATTGAGGAAATTAAAGTGAATCCGGACTTGTCTTTCGAGGAGGAGCCGGTACAGATCTTGGATCAAGATGTCAAGGTTTTGAGGAGGAAGTTAGTGCCTTTGGTAAAGCTGTTATGGCGGAACCATGGTACGGAGGAGGCCATATGGGAACCGGAGGATGTGATGCGGCAGCAATACCCCCAACTCTTTTAATCCAGGTAATTTTGAGGCTGAAATTCTTTTTAAGGAGGGTAGAACTGTAACATCCTAAATTAGGGGTTGTTAAAAATTTAATTTTATTCATGTGTGTGCTTGAAGAAATGAATTCCATGTTCGCTAGACATATTTTAGGGTCTAATCATAACCCCGAACTAGGTCGGATTTAGAACTAAAATTTCTTTTAAGTATTTAAAAGGAGGGAGCTAGGAGATAGAGGTTAAGAGAAGTTTTGGGAGAAACATGACACAAGGAACAGCTTGGCAAAGCGGCTTTCATGCGCCACTTAAGTGCTACAAAGGAGGTGTCAAAGGGAGCTTCAAGGGAGGAGGTTCGAGTCTTAGGAGTTACAAGGGGCAGGCGTTTTTTTTTTGTTGGGTTTTTTGGGCGTTAAAGAAAGGGTTAAGTTAAGAAGGCTTTAAAGAATTTTGTGGGTAAGGTTTAGACATGAAAGTTGAGTTGTTGAAGTGGCTTGGGCTTGGAGGTGATGATTGGGCAGGTCTTGGGTTCAAACTGCCGAGGTTACGCCTTGGAGTTTTATTTTCTTTTGCTTTAGAAAGGGAATCGGCCTAGGAAGGCCTTATAATTAAATGATGAGGTTTTATGACATGAAAATCAATTGGGAAAAATGGCATGGGGCGTTGGAAGAGGGGCTGCGGCAGTGAGGTTCTAGGTTCGAACCAAGGGAGCTACAATTGGGGTTCTAATTTTTTTCAAAGTGGCGTGAAGAGGGTGAAGTAATGGCCTGATTTTGGACTCTTAAATTGATGAGGATAAAGCTTAATTTTTGCTTTAGGATTCGGCTGGAGGAGTAGTGTTAGTATTGTATTTTCATTTTATTTGTTTAAGAGGAGATTAAGGGACAAATAAAAGATAAATGTAATTTGATAAAAGCTGGAAATTTATCACCAAAAAGAAGGTGATGGCCGATTATGGGACTCATTGGGGGACCATCCACATTTGGTTTATCAGCTAAAGAGAGGGGTCGAATTTCATAGAAAAAAATTCTTTTCTTTTCTTCTCCAAATTGGTTGCTGGCCGAATCTCCCTACACCCTCCTCTCCCTCTTTTCTATTTTGTTTCGGAAGCCGAAAACCATTGTGTCTCTGCCGATTTCAACAAGAGCTTTAAACCGAATTCATAGGCTCACAATCTCCCTTCCCTTTGAGTTTATCTCTTCACCATCCTAAAGTGCCGAAATCAAGGTTTCTTTGTGGGCAAGGCCGAATCCTCCCTAACCAAGGTGCTGCCGATTTCAATAGTGTGGTAAGGGATCTCTCTAAGTTTAATTCTTTTATTATTGTTTTGGCCAGCCGAAACCATGAGGTTTAACCCTGAATTCTTGTGTATAACCGAACCTATTCAGGGTCTTAGATTGGTAACCCTCACTAGAAGCTAGCGTTAAGGAGAATTGAGAGGTCTTTCGGGATTTAAGGTAAGCATGGTATGTGGGATACATCATTCGGCCAAGGGCCATTTGTTAAAAAGTTTTTTTTGCGCCATGGATTTAGGGGCTAATTAAGGCTTCGGGATTTGTTTGGAAATCAAATCCGTTTAAGGTAAGTGCCGCAAGAGCCTTTAGTATTATTTGGTTTGGCCGAATAGGCCTAAGTCCCTAACCCTGTTGTTGGCCGATTATAGGGTCAAGGATCTAGCATCGTAGATCGGATCTTCAGGATCTAGGAATTTCGATAGTAACAGGTGTGTAAACTCTTTACACACTTTATTAGTAAACTTTGCTTTATTGTTGCCTTGTTAATTATGGTAGTGATTTGCTTGTGGGCTTAAGCATGGATTCCGGGTAAGTCCCCTATTACTTTGTCTATGATCTATGATTGAGTTTGCCATCATATGCTGTTAAATGATATGTTGTACATAATGCATGATATATGGGATTATGATATTGTTATGAAAGCATGATGATGGTGGGATTGATGAGAGGAGGGGGATGATCTTATGGACTGTCACTAGTGGTTTTGACCACAAGATAGGTTGGCCCCATCAGATTTATTGTGACTTCGGTCACCAGTGGTTTTGACCACACCGATGATAATTGTGACTAAGTCCCAGTGGTTTGGTACCACTAGTGGTTTTGACCACATTATGATATTTGTGACCTATGGTCATCAGTGGTTTTGACCACATGATGGGTTGGCCCCATCATTTAATTTGTGACTCTAGCCACCAGTGGTTTTGACCACCAGTGGTTTTGACCACACGGGTTAGTTAAACGAGTACGGATGGTTAGTTGGGTTGCATAATTGCATGTTTATTAATATCTTGTGTATGAGTTACATTTCCGGGTGGGGGATTTACACACTGAGTCTTGGTGACTCACCCCTTCCCTTACTATTTTGCAGATGAGTAGATCGCGGAGATGGAGCCGGAGAGGACTCGAGGCGGCCATGCTTATTCGATGGATTCGAATTTAATTTATTATCATTAAGTTTATTTATTTTCTTTTCTAAGTTTTTAAATTGGGTTGTAATAAGGCCGCTAATTATTATTTGGATGTTTATTTTACTGTTTTATTTTACTTATGCTATTCTACAAATGAATTTACAAATGTTATGTAAACCGGTTAAAAGCAACATTAATAACTTCTACGGGTTTTCAAAGATGTTACCATCGGGTAACAAAAATAAACCAAGTCAACTATAACTTTGACGATTTTAAAATGTTACATGATCAAACGTTTTCAAAAGGTTTATCAACTCAACCATGTTTATAAAAATCCCAACTGAGTTTTCAAACACCGTTTTAATACCTTAGCCAAATTTTATCAAATTTTCACCAGACACTCAAAATGATTCAAATTATTTTACTCCGTGACATACCAGATCCGGTCAGGACTCATGGGCCGGGTTTGGGGTGTTACACACACACAGTTGGAATTTTGGCCAACTCTCCCCCTCCTGATAGCCCTTATCCTGCAAGATAATCCAATCTTTATCTCACCTATAGAAGAGACCACCTCCAAACCAACTCTCTCCTTCCCTTTATCATCTTTTATCACTTAATTAAAAAAATAAAGCTCCTAAATTGAAGCAAATGTGCCGTCCAACCCCCTTCCCCTAGGACTGCCAAATTTGACCCATCCTTTTGGGCTTCAAGTGGCCACACATGGCCCAATAATCCCCTTAAGTGGCGCCACCTTAATGCCCACTCAAAGCATTCTAGATTTTTGGGCCACGAGCCCAGCTGGCTACCAAACATAGCTATTTAGATTTAATTACTACTAACATTATTTTTAAATAATTTATCCCCGATTTTAAAGCCCAAATTCGAGCCCAATTCACACCTTAAAGCCTTAACCTACTAATTTAGCCATGCAACATACCAAATGCACAGACCCACAAAATCAGGATATTACAGAAATTCATTATTTATGACAATATTTATTTTTATTAAATATCTTTGAATAGATACTTCAGTTAGAACCATCATATATTCTTGTTTATTTTCTTCAGGTTCGGGTTCAGTTTCTGACAAACTTTTTTCTGGGATTTCATGTTTTAAGGATTGCATTTGTTTTTTCATTTCTTGTTGTTCCATTTTAAGTGAGAAAGTTCTAATTTAATTTGATTTATTTCTAATCGTAATTCGTAATTTGTAATTTGTCTTGGTTTTATTTTTTCATATTTATTAAATATTATATCTTGTATATTATACATTTGTGATTGACTAGAAATAATTTCTTTTTTCTTTTCTGGTTTATCTTTTAATGAGGATTTTAATTTCAAAAGGTATTCTTTTTTAGTTCTAGGTCTTGAATTTTATCAATAACTTCAATCATAAATTCTTGGTCTTTGGTTAACACATTAATTGAGGTTCATTTTCATCATCGGAAGATTGGTATGTTGTATGTAATTCGCTCTATTTGTAATTAAATGCATTTGTAGATGTATCATTTTCGTAAGAAGTTGTTTCTAAGAGAATCTCATTTAATTTTGTTCTATTTCTTCATCTAGATTTAAATTATTAATTTTTCTTTTAATTTTACAATATTTTGAAATGTGTCCCGGTTTTCCACATCTATAACATTTTATTGTTTTATCAATTTTGTTTTCTATTTTTGTTGTTTCTTTTCTTTTCGTATTTTCTATATTTGGGTTTTTATAATATTACGAAATATTCTTTTCCTATTTTTGGTTTTACAAAAGACATGTTTTTGAAGAAGAAGGTTCATTCCTAATATCAAATTGGTGGCGAATGATCCTAATTCTTTTCTACATTGATATCATTCTTTCTTAAGTTGTTTTTGTAATTTTAAATCTTGACAAATTTTTAATCCTTCTTTTTGAATGAAACTAATTAGTTCACCATATGTAAGCTTTTCATATGGAATAATACCTTTATAATTTTCTCTTATTTGATTTGAACTTTTCTCCTAACAAAGTAGGAAGTCCTGCTAGAAACTTTTCTTTCCAATATGGTTGTTGGTTATCGATCTTTGCATAACTCTAGTCATAAAGACATATTTATACCATTTAAAATCGGTTAATTTTTGCATTTTAAATCGATAATAATTCTGAATTTACATCTTTAAGATGAAAAGGATCTCCTATAAAGTGTTTAGAGATTGAGAAAATTAAAGTTGCTACTGCATCTTGGATTTCTTTTCCTTGTTCATCTAAAATAATTTTTCCTTGATCATCCTTTTTATTGCTTTTAGGATTTCTTCCTGTTGGGTTTTCGTGAGTGCATGATCCCACCATCTTTTTATTGACCAAGAATCCAATGACCAAAAGGTTGGCTATAGCATGATCACCGATTAATCCATTTTGGGTTTGGGTTTTATAAAATTTGAAACCATCGTCATTTGTTGTAATAAAATAAGAATATTGTATTCAGACATTCCATCTATATTCCATTCATAAATTGTGTTAGCATTGTATTTATTTTGGAAAATGTGTTTTTCTTCTATATTAAGATCAAAAAGTGGTTTTGGATAATATAATCTTTTGGTTCTTTCCAAGCCATCTTGTTAATTTGTTGTTCATCCGATCGGGTCAGATTGGGAGGATTGGTGTAATGTATTTCTTGAATGTTGGGCTTGCATTGGGGTATCGTGCAATTAATTTCGACTTGTAACTTTCCAAAGCATCAAGTCTATTTTGGATTCATCAAGAAATCACTTTGGGGTTTTTGGAAAGGTTTTGGAATCTCATAAGGTGTAAATATTGGTTCTTTAGAACCTTTTTCTATTACCTCTTTTATTGGTTCTTAATTAATAGGTTGACTTTCCACTAAATTCTCAATATAATCTAATTGTTTTCCTATTGTATGAAGACTGATATTTGTATAGTTGTTTTGTTCTACTATCATTTTAATATCTTTTGATGGGATTTGTTCTCCTGCATCAGGAGCTCTCATTCTTAAAGGATTTGCTTTTATTCCAGTATTTTTATGAAGATATTGAACCTCCATTAAAGGGGGATGTCGAGATTCAACTTCTCCTTTATTAGTTTGCCATCTAGTATTATGTTTTATTGTATTAATAGATTCTCGAATAATATTCTTTAAACCTTTCAAAGAATTTTATATGAATTTTATGGGTATTCATAAATTTATAATATTCTTGAAGAATTTTTCTTTTTATCATTATAATTTTTAAAGTAATCTTCTCTTTTTGCTTATTTTTGTTGGAATAGAAGTGTTTTCTACACCATTCTTTATTTATCTCAAAAGTTTTTCTAAAACAAATATTTTTGAATTTTCTCCTTATCTTGGATTATTAGTCATTGATGAATATGTTCGTGACATATTAGGTGAATTTTGGGGACTTTCTTCTTGTCTGGCATAGATAGGTTGAGCTATGTTTGAAGAATTATCTATTCCTTGTAAATTGGTTCTAAATGTTGTTGGGATAGAAGAGACAGAGGCTCTAGGCATCCTAAAATCTGCCGTTTGTGTTTCTGGATTTGACTCTTCTTCTAAATTTAACTTCCTAAAAGCTGTCCTAGTACTTCCTATTTCAAAGGAATGTCTTGGAGGCATTCTTCTTGGCTTGTTGAATATTAATTCAACTGTGCCATCTTGGTGTTGAGAGATTTCACTTAATGAAGTGTTTCTTATTGGTGTTGGTGTAACATCCTAAATTTTTGGGCCTATGCATTTAATGGGTGAATATGTGGAATGAGTTAATTTAAGTGTTAGGGGCCCAAATTTTAAGTTTTAAGGAGCCCAAATCTTTTAATTTAAGTAAGTTAAATTTGGCATTAGGGATTAGGGAAGAGGACGGCACAAGGCTATTTTTTTGGGAATTTTATTATATTTATTCTATGTGGATAATAAATGATAAAGGCTATTATTTAGGATTTAGTCTTTAAGGATAATAAGTAGATAAAGACTATTTTGAGGAGATAATAGATTAAGATAAGGGAAAAGGGATAGGAGCTATCATGTGTGGCAGTGTTGGCTGAAAATCAATCTCTGCTAAAGGGAGGAATCGATTTTCTATATAAAGAGGGGGTGTACCGAAATTTTGGAAGCCTTTCTTTTATTTTCTTTTCTCATCTTCTTCCTCTCAAAAGCCGAAAACCACCATTTTCTTCACCCTTTCTTCCTCTCTAAAATTTCCTGGTTGGTCGAATCTTTTAACTTCTATTGTTATTTTTCTTCTAATCCCTAAAAGCTGAAATCACATCTCTATTATTCTATTCTTCTCCTTAATATTCATTGGCCAAATCTCTCTTAGCCATCTCTTCAATTCTTAAATCTTCTAAAAATAAAATTCTTAGATCTTACCTCCTGAAGTTGCCGAATTTTCTTCAGTAAAGTCTGCTTGTGCCGAATCTAAAGAAAACAATAGAGGAGTCCAACACTTAGATCTCTAAGTCAAAGATCAGTAACACTCAAGTCATGTTATTTTCAGGATTTCAAGGAGAGGCTCTATTTTCACATCTTTCTGGCTTTTTGAGCAAAGTTGTAGATCGGGATAACAAGGATATCGACTAAGAATATTGGATTTCGCGATATCAGGTGTGTAACACTTTCCCACCATCTAGATCTGTTTGATTAATATATGATTATAAGTCCTATATGTTTTGATAAATGCTGAAATCCGGGCATAATAGAGGAAACCCAAAGAGGGTAAAAACAAATCATTAGGTTAGTGAATGTTCTGATTAAACGATATAAGTATATTGATTTTATGTGATTGCATGGGTTGGGTTTGATGAAAGGAGGAAGTTATATGTTGTAGCGGTTTTCACCGTGATCTGTTGTAGCGATTTTTACCATGATCTATTATAGCGATTTTACCGTGATCATTGTAGCGACTTTTGCCGTGATCATTGTAGTGGCTACTACCATGATCGATGATGAGCAAAGACGAATGCCATCAATGCGTGTAGCGGTGTGGGTTGATTGTAGAAATCCCCAATGGTGTGAATGGTGATGCACGGGCGCAGTAGCGGATGGAAACCTAGGATTTGGGTTGGGCTTGCATATTATTTTTATTATGTATATTAATTCGATTATTTTAGTTGTATGGGGCTAAGGCCCAAATCTAATGGTGCATGAGGGTTGCACACCGAGTCTCATGACTCAACCAATTAATTAACATTTCGTAGCATTTAGTACATCGGACCGGGCTGGAAAGGAGCGCAAGGTGGCCATGCGAAAAAACATTTGGTTCTAGCAAAAAGACTCTAGTTATTATTTTATATTCTTATTTAATGGATTTTAAATCTCGTTGTAATAAGGCCATGGGCCACCAGTTTATATTTTGTTTTATTACGGGCTTTTATTACTTTTAGTTATTTAAATTTTATTTTAATTGAACTAAGGCATGTATTTAAATTTGGGTTTTAATTCATAAAGGTATATTTTATTTAAAACTATAAATTATAATTTTTCCCGAATAAAAGGTTAAACTTTACCAAAATGTTTTTTTGAAAGTGCGACATGTTTTACAAAATTTCCTTAGTGACATACCTGTGTCCGGTTGTAGTGCTTGAAATGGATTTGGGTTATTCAGCTTGGTGCCACAGTCTCAGAGCACCCTCAAGTTTGCACTTATCGGAAGGTTTATTTCATGCCACTGTATTGTTCTCGGGATTGTGGTATGAGATCTTGAAGTATCGGTTTCTATTAAGAGGGTTTCTCCTTTTGGACTTTGGAGTAAAGCCTTGGTATTAACTACAGAATACATAGCTTTGAAATAGAGCCTATAGACTAATGTTAATACCTCCGTACCAGGAAGTATTTTGTAGTTATGGGTACGTATTTGGAGGGTCAAAGATTGTAAAATATTTTTATCGGTCAAGGATACCATAAAATTTGGATAACAATTAAAATGTATTGGGCCGGTACATATGCTTGTTTCTATGGTTCCTAATAATGAGTCATTAAACATGATGTGTCTTTGGTCTCTTAAGACAATTAAAATTGATGTATTTTTAGTGGCTTCAACACTAAGAGGTTTGACACCAACTTGGACTAATCCAAAATGGACATATTTGTATTTTTGTTCTTTGAGTTTATTAATGACGACTCTATCTAATAATTGGATTGTTTCATAATCTTTTTGAATGGGTAAGCTCCTTTTTTTTTTTTTATAACGTAACTGCAAAAAGCATTTAAACTTTCAAAAATTGTTTTCTTGTAGACTTGGTTTGTTGGAACTCTTGGAAGAGTCCAATTATCAAATCTTTGGGGAATATTTTCATAATGTTCTTCTTGTTCATTAACAATGTTGTTTGAGGTTTGGTCGGACTCTTGGGATTGATTGGAAACAAAGCTTACAGAAGAATTGGTTCTTCTAAGGAAGGGAAACATTCTTTTGTTTTGTTATTTCCTACAAGGGGGTTCTACTATCAGGATTTCTGGATTATTAGAGTTGCTTACAGGGATACTTTGTCCTTGACACGCCTAACCCATGGCTAACTGGACAGTGTATCAATACTCAGCAAAATAATATTACGTTAATAAAGATAGTTAAACCAAAACTTGGAAATATTGAAAACAAATTAAATATTTTCATAACTTAGAAATACCTGCTCCTCCTTGGCTCTGATACCAGATTGTCTCGAGGATTTGAGGATGGAGTTTGAATCGTTTAAATCTCGAGTTTGAATCGTTCGAAATGGTGTTTGAAATGTGATAATTTTGAAATAGAGTTTGAATCGTTTGAAATTATAATTTGATTAAATCTTGAAAAAGGTAAATTTTTTTAAAAGGAAAATAATTTAAAAACTTAAATTTTGAAAACTTAAAATTTGGAGAAACGAATTTTGATATCTGAAATGGTTATTTCAAGTCGTGCCTTTTATTCTCAATCGATAGCTTTTTATGAGGGCTATTGCCTCTTTACATCCTTTGAAACGGAAATTCAATCCTTACATCTTTGAAAATTTGATTATATAATTGATTACATAATTGAAACTTTTCGTAGAATATATTCTTTGATTACAAAAATACAAATTACTGAGAGAATAATTATTATTCATGTATCGGAGAATCTTCTTGTTTTGCCGTGGAATATCTCTGCTTGCACCGTAGAATATTTCTAAAAACGTCGCTAAAAGTCATGAAAATAAAAATAAAATATTATAAAAATAAGATTAAAATATTTTAAAAATTTAAGGAAAAGAGTAAAATTAAACATTTTTCAGCCCATAACATTTAAACCAATAAAAATAAAAAATTAAGCCAATCAATACTAGGATTTAATTAACAAATTAAACCACAACATAAAACCAAACCAATAAAAAGAAGTAGGGAAAGAATAAAGAAATAAACAATAAGGATGTGATAAAATTATCCACCATGCCTAGAGAAGTAATCATTATCCAATGAAATAGCGAGAGCAACAAAGAATTGCTCGCTCGACAGAGTCGAAGGACTGCTTACATCCAACTCTTGGATCTGCAACAAAACCAATAAATTTGTGAACAAAAGAAGACTTAAAACTTCCAATCTCTAATACGAAATTACCATGCTAGCGAGACCATTCTTCAAGACGGATCAGCCTTCCCAAAGCAGATGACATCTTGTTAAGCATCTCAGTAAATAATTTTTTCACCTTGATCCACTAACGTTTCATCTTCCTCTAACAAGGACTTTTTTGTTCTGGACTACAAGTCAAACAAAGCAGCTAAGTAATCTGCTAAACTAAATTTATGACTACCAATGTACATTCAAATGGAACCCTCAAAAAGGGATCATTCTTTTGCATAAATAACGGCCCAAAACTTCTTTCGGTTGAAGGTCAATCTTATGGAGCTATAAACATAGTGTTGTTGAGAACCGGAAAAACAATTTTGTTTTCTCAACCAAAGAAACAGCTCATTAAGGCATTGCAAAAAATGGTTAAAATAAAATTAGCAATACCATTGCAAGAAGCAATGGAAAGTAGTCTTTGTCTGCGATCCCGAACCGACAACATGGCGATGGTTGCTTCTCTTCCTAGAACCATCATTGAGGATTTAAGGTCACCAATCTTGCTTCTACTTGTTTAAGCTTCATGTAGTCAGAGATATATCACTTCCCCGGTTTTTGATCTATGCCTCAAAACATCCGCCGCCTATTTGTGAAGGAGGAAGGAAAAAGTGAGAATAAATAAACATATAAAATGAATTAAGAAGAAAGCTATAAAAGATATGAAAAATTGTTTAAAGGTTAGACACTTAAGCCAAAAAAGCATTTAACTCATTCCATATTTCTTTTGGAATAAGAAGGAAGTATAAGCATAATTTTTCTTGTTAATGTGTTAGGAAAAAAATTACCCTGCCTATTGTAACATCCTTAAAGTGGGCCTACGCATTTATATGATAGTCTAGTATGTTAAATTGAGATTGTAAAGGTTAGGCTAACTTTTTGATTAAATATTTGGATTAGGGTTAAAGATTAGTGCTCTGGATAATTTAAAGTGAAATATTGGGCTTTAAAAATTTGAGTTAGGTGGCTAATAAATGGTGTTAGCTTATAATTTAAGAAGATGGTTAATTAAGTGACAAGCTGGGCTTGTGGCCCAAAGAATTAAAGTGCATTAAGTGGGCATAAGGTGGCGCCATAAGGGGGGAGGAATTTGGGCCTTTGTGTGGCCGATTAGGCCTTAGGAAATGGGTCAAATTCGGCGCTTAACTGGGAAGAGGGTGGACGGCATGTAGGCTATTAAATTAGGAGCTTTATTTTCTTCTCATTTAAGTAATAAAAGATGATAAACAATGATGGATGAGTTGGCTTTAGTGAGGGCTCTTCAAAAGGGTAAGATAAGGATTGAGGTTATCAGGTGAGATGAAGGCTATCAGAAGGGAAAGAGTTGGCGTAAACTCCAACTCTATGTGTTGGTGTGTGCGTTTAATTTAATAGGGTAAATCATCTTTTTCTTCTATTTGCTTTCTTTTCTCATACTTTTCCTCTCTAGTCAAACTTTTCTCACTCACTTGCCTTGATTTTTCTTTTCTAGCTGAAACTCCTTAGTATTTCTCCTCTCCTCAAAAACCCTTCCGAAAGTCAATGCTCTTAGTGCCTATATTCTTCCTCTATAGCCGAATCTACAAGGGAGATCTCTGTTTTCTCAAAGGTGCACTGTAAGCCGTATACTCCTTAGTAATCCGGTGAGTTTTAGGATTTCTCCTTTTCTGTGATTCCTTTATTTTTATCAAACTCCTAATCTAAATCATTATTTCCAAGGCCTTGTCGATTGTACTCTTTACCATTGAAGTCGAATCTGTCCCATTAAAGCAGATTTGGTGGAAAATCGAAGGTAGGTAGTGGTAAGTGTGGCCGAATGGCCTTCCATGATTTTTTGTGCTTTCGCCGAATACTATTTGGGGTTAGGTTGAATGTGTGTAACGATTGGTTTGATATTTGGTTGATGGCCGAATGTAGGAAGGTTGGTGGAGACAATTTCTAAAAGATCTTTGGGATTCGGCTAACTAGGTAAGTGTTCGTTTTAAAGGTTATATTTAACTAATGAGTTAGATCTCATCATTATTTGGTTTAGTGATTAAGGGATTGTTATGGACTCAACTAACATCAAGGCAGAAGGTTGGATCAGAAAGCGTCGCCCAAATTCAAGAAGCGATCTGTTTCGGTAGTGCGAGATTGGCCAATGGGGTGTGGGCCAAAATCAAAGTCAGATCGTGGGCCAATAGTAGTTGTTTCAAGTGATAGTAGCGTAGACATAGCAAAAGCCTTAGTACGCGAATCAGGTGTGTAATACTTCCCCACCGTCTAGATCTGCTTAATAATAAAAATATATATGTATATGTGCTCATAAGATTTACATGTTACATTAAAAGCCAAAATCTCGGATTTAAACGACGGACCCTCAGGTTAGTAAATAATCAAACTATATGTTACAAGTAAACTGTTGTACATGTTTTAAATTATTGTGCATGTTGCATGGGTTGGGTGATGAAAGGAGGAAGTTATATGTACATGTATATGAGTAACGATTTTACCGTGAATTATCAGAAGGCTAATGCCGTGAATGTTATCTGAGCTTCGCCATTATATGTTATAAGGGCTTGCCAATATATATTGATGAGCAGCATGACTGCCATCTTGGAGTTTAGCAGTGTGGGTTGATTGTAGAAATCGCCAATGGTGTGTTGGTTGGTACGGGGGCGTGTAGTGGATGGAAACCTAGGCAATTGGGTTGGGCTTTGCATATTACTTGTTAACCATGTAAATGAAATTGTTGTTATATTTTATGAGGCCCAAATCTAGTGGTGCATGAGGGTTGCACACTGAGTCTCGCGACTCACCCCCTTTAAACTAACCTTTCAGGTGACGATTAGTGCATCGGATCGGGCCGGAGTGAAGCGCAAGATGGCCATGCAAAAGAGGGTGGATCAGGCGACATGTTCCCCACATTAGTTTTTTTTAAAAGTATTTTATATGATGGATTTAAACTACGCTGTAATAAGGCCATGGGCCATTAGATTACATTTTAGTTTTATTATGGGCTTTTATCATTTATTCTTGTTTTAATTTTTTTTTCAAGGACATGTAACCTAGTTTTGGCCTTTTGATTATTAAGGCACAATTTATGTAATTCCTATTTGGGCTTTTTGTCGACACGTTTGGTTTTTTTTCCTAAAATTTTTCTTAGTGACATACCAGATCCGGTAGTAGTGTTTGGGTCGGGTTTGGGGTGTTACACCTATCCCGTCAGTGAACACATAGATTATTTTTTATGTTAACTAGATAAACCTTTGATTAATTGGTTGAGCCATGCAATGACAATAATTTCAGAGATTACTGAGACTGCAATCGACAAGACATCCAAATTTTTGATACCTTTTTGTTCAATGGTCTAACCAACCAAAGTTCGCACAACTAGATTCGACAGCTTGAAATTGGTCAACTCCAAAATTTAAAACAATGAAATACCGAGCTTCAACCTCTTGGCGGAATCATCATATTGGTGGGTCAAGTGCCGAGCATCTTCTAGAGGAGCTCCGTAATTAATGCCCGTGAAGTGGCTCGTAAACCTACATATATGAAACACAGAACACAATTAGAAGCATGAAAAAGAAAAGAAAACGTAAAAAGGAGGGAATATCAAAGCTAGGATATATAAATGTTATCTTAAATTTTCAATACTGTTTCCTAGCAATACCTAGCATCAAGTGCACCCTTGGCATGTTTAAAACAAAGAGAACGAGTAATGTAAGGGCAAATAATCTATTGAATGTGGTCAAATCAAAATATCCATTTTTAGAAACCAATCCAAGTTTGCTAGCAACAACTATCACAAGATAACTAATTATAACTAAATTTGGAAAAGCTATAGATAATTAAGTCCCTATTCGACCACACATTTTGATACAAAAGGTGCATACAATTGGTAAGGCAATTATGTACATTATGTATAAATATATATACATACTAGAAATCATGCTCAGAAACAATAAATCAAGAATTTTGTCACTTCTAGTCTATAAATGCCTAGAGTCAAGAATAGGCATCAAACACTCCATCTTGTAACTGTACCACATCTTTTTGAAGGCCAACGCTTTCAAGGTTGCTTGTATAATAGAATTGAAAACTCAAATTCATTGAACTCACATTTTAATTTTCTTACGCTCTCAATTCGCAAGTTCCGTTTCTTAGTAATGCGGAGGATTCACATCGGTGATTGCTTTTGTCGACCAACTATGTATAAAGTCTAATTTATTCTTGAAGCTCTTGAACTATAATAATTACTAATATAAAATTCTTCACAAATGAACTCAAAAGTTTTATTCTTATTTTTAGCACAAAACGACTTCACAAAAACTAGTTCATGAGAGCAAACCATACAAAATTAGTGAACAATATTTAGTTCTTTAATTGAAGACAATGCCGAGGGGATCATCAACTGCATAAACTATTGAAGAGTGAAGACAATGCCTAACAAGAAACAATCGGAAGGCATACTTGCATGCTTGCATTCGAAGTCTCTAAATATCTCATTTCTTTTCACAAATCATATTGTCATGCTTCAAACTATATAACGTAAAAATAAATGTTCCCAGATTAGTTTTCTACATCTCTTATAATTATTTCATCATAATAATATTTTAAGTAGATTTCAATTATCTTTAACAATACCTATAATTTCCTCTCCAAAAGAAGCTCCTAAGAACAATTAGTATATGGTAATAAAGTTAAGAAATTACTCGCTCACCAAGGATCCCAAGCAAGGTCTCCTTTCATCTTCTATTGATTTATGTGAATTGACAAAGTGAGCAATGACTTTTGCAAGAGAAGAACCAAGATTTTGATTTTCAACTCCATACTTGCAACAATCATTAGCCAACTTCCTAGCTAAAACAGTTGAGGTGAAAACTGTGAATCAGCTTTGTACAGGGATCAACACCCACTAAATGAACCAACCATGCTTACATATTTCTATCAACTTTGAGCTTGTTGCAATAAAACCTCCTATGCCATGGACGATGTTCCGCTGAAAATGCTGCAAGCATAGTTTACAAGTGTAAGTTGATATGCATTTACTTACAAGTTAAAAGTTTAACCACTTTATTAGAAAATAGGACGAGTTCAGAAATGATTGAAAAATGTACCTTAGCTGCCTTTGTAGAACTGTACTGTAACATCCCAAAATTGGGCCTAGTAGGATTAGGCCCAATAGGCCTTGGGCGTAGGAATGTTTAAAATTTTCAAGAATATAAGAATGGCGTTGTTGCAAATTAGACTTATTAGTTAAGTGAATTTGGAAGGTTACGGGGTTTCTATGAAGTCTCGGGTTCAAGCTGGGCTATAGGAAAAATTTTGTGTTTAGGTACCTTAAAGAGGGAAGGTAAATGGCACTAAGGCTTAAGGAAATAAGAGTGCATTTTGTTAGCACAAGTGGAGTGTGTGGTGTGGTGGTTGTGGCGTCATTGGTAGAATAGTAGGGAGGAGGTTCGAATCCCACCTATTGCAATTTTTGGAATTTAATTTTTATGCTCATATTGTGGAAGATGGTAAGTGTTGGCCAAGGCTCTGAATAAGGTAAGTAAGACTTTTTATTTAAGGAAAGGAGGCTAAGGATTATGGAAAGGAGGAAAATAAGGGAAAAAGAAGGAAGGAAATTGATAAACCGTAAAAGTAACATATTTTAATCCCACATTTAGTATGCTTTTGGATGATTTAACCTTTGATTTATGTAAAAAGGTGCTCTTAATCCTTTCTTTTCATGTCTTATACTCAGGAAAGCACCTAAGGATAACAAGAACGTAAAACGGGCTTAAAAAGGACCAAATTGGGCCAACCCAAGAAATCAACATGGCCTGGACTTCAAACCACACGGCCGTGCCTCATCAAATTACTTCACACACTACCGAGGACGATTTCTGAGGCGTGTTCAGAGGGCGTGCCCCTCACCGGGAAAGAGCAATTTCACTCGATTTGGATGCTTGAGGCAAAGAAACACATTCCTAAGTCTACTTAAACATCCTAGGAGGAATTCTACTTGAATTAGGATACTTAAGAGCCCAGTAAAGCATCTCAAAGCCTATATAAACACCCAAGGTAGCAACTAAAAAGAGGAGTTCGGTAGAAGCCAAAACAGGAGAAGCTTTTTGGCAGAGGCTTTTTCCGAAGCTTTCATCTTTTAGGGAGTCACTTGAAGATAGCCAGTTGATCCGTCTCAAGAAGCTAGAACTCCATTCAAGACGGAGGATCTCTCCTTCAATTCCTTGAGGAGGTTTTAGGGATTTTTGATGTTTTGTTTATTCTTTACTCTTGAGATGTTTTCATATTTAGTTATGAACTAAACCCTTCAGATACTTGAAGTGGTTGAAACCTATGATGGATTTTGTTATTTGATTTCTAAATTATATGATAAGTACTTGGTTTGTTCTTAATTATGTTGTTTAATTTAATCTGATGTGCTTAGATGGTGGAGGAATATACCCTAGCTAAGAGTAGATCTAGCATAATTGAGCGGAGTTGATCGGGCGCCTAGAGATAGGGTTACGAGATTTTGTCAGATTAGGGTGAAACCTAATATGGAAATCCATTGATCGATTTACTGCTTCTTTAGGGGGTTATTATAAGAGAATGAGAGTTCCACTAATTAACGTAAGGTTAAATGTTATTCGCTTCGAGAGAGGGTTTAATATAGGTTAGGGAGTCTCACGGATCAAGCTAAGTAAAGAAATCATATGGTTTGGGGAATAAATAATAAGTGAAGTCATAGGTGGATTCATCCTGAGGGTATCGTCTTCATCAACTGAGTTTTCCTAAAGTCTTTCTCCCATTCAATCTTTTTTCTTTGCATTTAGTCTAAGTATTTTGTTAGTTTAATAATCCAATCACTCCATATTATGGCCTAAATAATAGAAAGAAAGTGAGTAGTAGTTGTAATATCCGGGAATTAGGGCTTGTGTATTTTTGCTCAATTGCATGTGCTTGTATGCCTGTGTATATTATGAATGTGCTTTATGAATTTCGGGAACAGTAGAATGTAGGAGAATACCTTAGAAATTATTTAATTTTAAGTTTAAAAGAGGAAGCTAAGCCTAAGAGGCCTTAAGAAAATTTGTAGGGGAAATATGCCACTAAAATGGGCTTGTTTAAGTGGCTTGGAGGCGCCACTTAGGGCCTTAGTAAGTGACGCCACAAGCAAAGGGGGAAGGGCCTAGGTTCGAATCACAAGGGAAGCAAAAAGGGAGTTTTTATTTTGCTACAAGGATGAGCAGAAGTGGACGGCATATGGACTCTGGAGGAAGGAAGTATAGATTGGGTTGGAGTGTTAAGGATTCGGCTAAGGTAGAGTGAAATAAGGGATTTGATAGTGAAAGGAGGAATTGGCGAATAGGGGACTCTAGGTGTAGTAGCTTCGGAAAAAGGGAGAAGTGAGGCCATTCTCCATTCTTTTCTTTTCTCTTTAGTTCTCTCTCAATTCTCTAGCCAATCTACCCTTTCTTCTTCTTTTATTTTGTGTTAGCTTAATCCTCCTTTGCCACTATAGCCGAATTGCTCAACCTCTTCTTCTTTTCTTTTCTTTCACAATTCTTCCAAAAGCCGAAATACTCCTGAGATAGCCGAATATCCCATCTCCATTAGGAGCCATAGCCGAATCTCAAGGTGGCCTTATTCTTTCCTCTCTATCGCAAGTTTTAAAAGTTGGAAACCTAACATCTTTCCCTCCTGTCGACACTTAGAACTTGTGGACTACTCGAAAGTGGTAAGTATTTCTTCTTTGAGCAATCGCTTTGGGTTCTCTTTCTTTTAGTGTCGAACCAATGATTAGGCCTTGGTATAAGGTTGGTAGAATGTTCTTTAAGGCCATAAGTGATGTGTTCTTTGTGTGTAGCCTAAGGAAGGAAGCACTAAGGATTATTTCGGGATTCGATTCATCAAGGTGAATGATATGTGGTATTGACCAAGGGCCATTTTCCTAGATTATTGTTATAGCCAATTCTAACAATGGTTAAGCAGGGATTTTGGCAACATCAGGAACAAGTAGTGGTTTTCGGGATTTAAAATCGCAAGGTGAGTGTACATGTACATTCGGCCATATTTAAGTGATGAGATCTGCTTCTTATTGTTCAAAGCGAAACTAATCAAGTCCAATGAACTAGTGTTGGCCGATTGCAAGGAATAAATATCACGGAGTTTCGGGATTTGATTAGTAGTGAAATCGACAACAAGGTAAGATTTTGGTTGCCATAATCCTTCGGGATTTGATCATTTGGCCGAATGGCCTTTAGCTAAAATGGTTAGTGTTGGCCGAATGTAGGAACTAAGGATCTAAAGCATTAGATCGGGTTTTTGGGATTTCAGTGAAAGCGTTAAGTGAATCAGGTGTGTACCCCACACTAACTCTCAATAGATTTACGGCATCAATTTTATATGTGTTTATAGTTATGTGAAATGTGGCCAAAGGTACCATGCAATGGTACAAAGTACTCAGGTACGTTAACCACTACTACCGTGGTTATAATATTATGAATATCATTATGGCACTCATGTGAAACTCAGAACGAATGTGAATAAGGCATAAGATAAGCTATTGGCATGATTTGTATGACATGGGGCATATGGGTGATATGAAAAGGGAAGTGATTTGGTGGTTTATACCACAATATCGAATGTGGTGACTCATGTCACAAAATCGAATGTGGTGACTTATGTCACAAATGATTATCTGGTGGCTATGCCACAATATATATAAGGCGATGAGCATGTCGTGCAATGACGCCTTCGATGATGTGTAGTGGATGGAGGGTCGACTTAGTAGTCCCCACGGTGTGATGGTTGGTACGGGCGATGTGTAGCAGATGGTTAACTAGGTTTGGGTTCGGGAATGCATCATTACTTATATTTGCTATCTGTACATGTTTGAACTGATGTGCCTAAATTTGTTGAGACTTAGTGTTGGCTGTTACACACTGAGTCTGTTTGACTCACCCCGTTGTGGGATATTTTTCAGGTGACACTCAGTAATGGACCGGGTCGGCAGGAGCTCAGTGGTGGCCATGCTCAGCTCAGAGATTATTTTATTTTTATTAGTTTTTAATTTTCAAGTTTTGGATTTATTTCGGGATTTGTTTTTGATGTAATAAGGCCACTAGTATGAAACTGCTTATGCATTCATTTTAATTATTTTAGTATGATACGATTTTATCAATTTAAAGTTTAAGTAACTTTTATTAAAAATAAATGTTAAATGTTTTGACACCTAATCAACACCGTTTAAAATTTGAACCCAACACTAATCAACTGTTTTTCAAAAACACTATTGTATTTGGCAAAGTTCAAATAAGATTCGAATGGTTTTTCCCTAGAAGCATGCCAGATCCGGTCAGGGCTTGTGGGCCTGGTTTGGGGTGTTTCAGTAGTACTTTTAGGTTCCCTTGGGTTCGATAAGATATTCTTGCCTGAGCTATACTACTGTTCGATAGGTGCACTTGCCTCTATCGTTGTCACAGTCAGTCTATAGGTTCGATCACTATTTTATAAATATTAAAACTCAACTGTTTGACACGATCAAGTTGTTGGCGCCATTGCCAGGGAACACTAAAATATTAAGAAAGCTCTATTTCTATTACTTTAGCCAAATTTTTTATTTGCAATTTATTATTATATTATTCTTTATTATTTCTTTTTACTTTGCTAATTTTTTCCTTTATTTTTCTTTTGGCGTAAAATTTTAGTCTATGGAAAAGATGGCACTGAATAATTATCAAAGCATGGGGGCAATTCCTACTAAAACAGCCAGTGTTTTCAATCTCGACATGGTCACCAGGTTATCTAATCAGTTAGAGATGATGAATAAAAATATTGATGATTGGTATAGTCCCTCATAGGTACATCCAGAAATACAATATGATTTGAATCTAGGAGGCGTGGCAAATCCTGAGTACCCACCCTATGGATATGGCATGGAAAACGAGCAAGCTCACTATACGTGTAACTATTCTAGATATCAAAATAGTTTTTATAGTGACACTTATAATCTGAGTTGGAAGTACCATCCCAATTTCTCGTGGGATGATCAAAATAGCCAAAGATCGTAACTTCCTCCAGATTTTCAGCAACCACCTCACTAGCAAGAAGAGGAGCCAAATCTCGAAGAGATGCTGACGAAATTCATGGCAGCTACAGATTCTCATTTCTAAAAGACTGAAGCAGCACTTGATGAACAACAAAAATCGATC
This sequence comes from Gossypium rotundifolium, assembly GCA_025506655.1. Taxonomy (NCBI): domain Eukaryota; kingdom Viridiplantae; phylum Streptophyta; class Magnoliopsida; order Malvales; family Malvaceae; genus Gossypium; species Gossypium rotundifolium. The sequence continues at coordinate 39,264,074 of CP106728.1, forward strand.
AAAGGGATCGAGAATCAAGTTGGAGAACTTACTAGGTTAGTGGGACAACTCGCAAAGCTAATGTCAGAACGACCGCAAGGACATCTACCAAGTAACACCGAGATTAAACCGAAGGAGCAAATTCAAGCCATCCCAGCCCATGCCAGTAAGGGGTTAGATGAACCTAATCCAATACAAAAAGCCAAGGTAGACGAAGGTAAGGTAGAGGTAACACAAGAAAAGCCAAAATCGGTAATCAAGGAGTACCAACCTCGCATACCTTATCCCGAAGAAATGAAAGGAGACGATTCAGAGGAACAGTTCGGTAAGTTTCTTAAACTCTTAAAGAAATTACATATTAACTTACCTCTTCTTGAAGCTCTTTTTCAGACGCCAGACTCGACGACATCTTTAAGACAGCTCTTGACAAAAAAACGCAAATTAGACGAGGAGCACCATGTGGAATTAAATGCAGCATGCTCAGCAATGTTACAGAATAGACTACCACAGAAGCAAAAAAACACATGGAGTTTTACAATTCCATGTTTAATTGGTAGTTTATCTATTGATAATGCTTTAGCTGATTTAGGGTCAAGCATCAATGTTATGCCTTATAAAATGTTTAAACAACTAGGTCTAGGGAAACCCGGACAAACTAGGATGAGCATTGATTAACGATAAAACTATCGTAATTCATAGGGGTATAATAGAAAATGTTCTAATAAAAATTGATAAATTCATATTCCCAGTAGATTTTGTTGTCTTAGACATGAATGAGGACAATTCGATTCCTTTAATTTTAGGAAAACCCTTTCTAGCAACTGCCAAGACTAAAATTGATGTGGGTACAGGAGAACTCATTCTTCGTGTAGGTAACGAATCAATCAGTCTACAAGCTTTTGACTTAGCCAGGACATCAAGTGATGAGGGTGAGAAAGTAAATTCAGTTGATAATCAAATTGTTCAACTTTCACCACAGGAAACATCACAAGGCTACAAACTTGAGCAGAATCATAGGCCCTAAGCCGTACAAGCTCATAACAGTGAATTGTTAGTGGAACCAAACCCAAGGGAAGAACCTGTGGTAAGAAAAGGTAAGGTTGAGGTGTGCCATGATTTACCAAAATCAGCAATTACAGAGTACCAACCTCGTGTGCCATATCCCGATGCAATAAAGAAAGACCACGGAGGAAGAATTCGATGAACTCACACTTCATGTAGATTTATTTAAACAATCACTCTTCAAGCTCTTAACTCGGCTAGAACATCGAGTAATAAAGGTATGAACGTTAATTCTATTGATAATCATTTGGTTCAACCTTCTTTCCAGGAATCATCACGAAATCACTTAGCTGAACTAGATCTTAGACCTCGTGCCAACAAAGAAGAAATACATAAGGAACAAAGCCTTAGGGTTGACAAACTAAAAGAGCAGGAAACACAAATCAAAGAGGAATAGGAACCACACGAAGTGAAACCGAAGGAGCCCCAAGACGAGCTGATAGGAATAACGAATCACTTCAAATTAGGAGATCAGGTATTGTTGAATAAGGAAGACCCTCGAATCACCAATTCAGAACTCAAGGAAAATGAAGAAGTCGCCTTTGAGGTACTTAATGTCTTCTTATATGGCACAGTCGAGGTAAGCAATCCTAAATTCAACACTTTTGAGGTAAACATTACTCGACTTAAACTTTATATCCATAACCGAGTTGATCGCATGAGAAAGGATTTTCACCTCCTCAAACCACCATGATTGTGTGTACAATAGGTAAGTCTAGCTCAAGACTATAAACGACCGCTTCTCGGGAGGCAACTCGAGCACTAACCCCATTTTTACATTTTTTATTTTTTATTTTTTCTTTAATTTTTTCTTTTTAGCACCTAACCATAAACTAACCAAAGAGCAGATTTCTAGGCCACACGGCCCTAGACACGGGCGTGCCCGTGGCCGTGTGGAAGCTGGGGATGAACCATGGGCGTGCCAGTAGCCATGCACGACATAGAAAAATTTCTTTTCCCAACATGGGTGGCGATAATAGTCCACGCCTGCGCCGATGCCCGTCTTGAGGTTCTTGACTTGTCAAGCACAAAGCTAAACACGGCCGTGCCTTTCAACCGTGCAACATTCGACTTATCAAACACGGGAGGAGCACGCCAGATTAAATGACCGTGTGAAGAACAACACGGGCATGCCACGACACCCACGGCCATGCCCGAACACCCTGAATGCGTTTAAAATTCAAAATCCCAAAACACAGGCTACATCTCTATTTAAACCTCATTCCCCATTTTTCTAGTTGTCTTTCATTTTCCATTATTTATTTTTGTTTTTATTTTATTTCATCATTATTTTTTTTACTTTATTTTATTTTATTTTCTCCTTCTTATTCTTTATGGCATTTAGATTTAGCTTAGGATACAATAAAACCAATGGCTACTTTGAGGATTCAATTTCAAACGGTTCGAGATGCTTCCCACGCTCACCTCCAATCTTATCCGGTTTCTTTTCATAGACTTCATCCAAAAATTCGGAAGTGTTACTTCTCCCTCTCTTTTGATTTTATTCTTACATAATTGTTTATCTATCTTTGTACATTGAGGCAATGTACATCTTAAGTGTGGGGGTAAAAGTACGACTTTTTGCATTATTCTCAAATTTGCATTATACTCAAATCCTGAATTTAGTCTTGTTTTCAAGTATTTTCTCATATTACTAATTAGGATGAAATTTTGTTGACTTATGATTTGTATTGATATGTTTTAGAGTAAGCCATAGTTAATTGTGCATTGATGATTAAATTTGAAGGATACTAGAGAATCAAGCATGATAAGTCTACTTTCTAAAATTAAAATTAATAGGTCGTTGAACCTAATTTGAGTATTACTTTGAAGTTTGAAATTTACAGGATTGATGTCAAAACACCCATAATTTTGTGAGATTTTGAGCCTTATAGAGCAAATATTCTTTTTCGTGCTCACTTTATTGATTATGAATGTGTCAACTTTGATCTCGTTATTCTAGAAATTGCCTTGATTATTCATGTCGAGACCACACTTTTGATTTGATATACAGAGATGATAAAGGCACCTAGGATTTAACCCACTTACTCCATAAAAGCCTACCTTCACAAATTAACCCCTAATGAACCCCGTTGAATCCTAACAACCTTTTATTGACTCACCCACTAATATTAACCCAAAATCCCTTTGAATTTGTTATCACCATTCTTTTGACTACCCTTTAATCGAGGTTTGATTTGATTAAATTATCGAATTATATTAGTTCAAGAGTTACATTTAGCATTTATGATGTAATATTTGAGTTTGTTCTTAAAAAATATTCCAAGTATATTCAATATTAAAGAGCTTAGATCAATTAAACTCCAATTGTTTAAGAAAAAGCTCGTATTAAAGTATTATAAAATTTTAAGTGATGAAAATACTCTTTATTATGGAGTAATTATCAATAGTAGGTATTATTAATTTTCATTCGATGTAAATATTCATATTTAGTTCAGTGTTTCTAGTTAGGTAATTTGTCAAGTCAGCCTCGATTCTAACCCTCTAATTCAGCCTTTATCCACACCTTTTAACCCTAGCCCCGTTACATTCCTAATTAAAGACCTTTTGATTTGTGTATCATCTCATATACAGTGGTGGAGACTTGATTTTCAGGCAAGCCTATGGGATTAACTTTTCAGGTTCGACTTATGAGTGCTTATTCTTGAACCCTAAACACTTCGAGTGATTTGAGTGAATCTTTTGTGAGGATGTCAATCCTTGTCGATTTTGAATTAAAGGTAATTATTCAGATAAGGGGAGACACCTATGTTTTCGTACTACAAAGGTATGACTTATCGTGATTGAATCTTTAGGACACTTTGAGTTGAATTATCCATGTATAAATTATCTATGAATTATGATGCGACATTGTCAATAGGAATTATGAATTATGGAAAGTTCGTTTTAATTGTAAGTTGAGAATTTTGCTTGAGGACAAGCAAAAGCTTAAGTGTGGGGGTATTTGATAAACCGTAAAAGTAACATATTTTAATCCCACATTTAGTATGCTTTTGGATGATTTAACCCTTGATTTATGTAAAAAGGTGCTCTTAATCCTTTCTTTTCATGTCTTATACTTAGGAAAGCACCTAAGGATAAAAAGAACGTAAAACGGGCTTAAAATGGACCAAATTTGGCCAACCCAAGAAATCGACACGGCCTGGACTTCAAATGTAACACCCCAAACCCAGTCAAAACCAAACGACCGAATCTGGTGTGCCACGGGAAAGAAAATGTTTGGAAATCGATTTGTTTTAGAAAAAAACCGTTGTAAGATTTTTGACAAAACGTCGATGTATTTTGTATCGTGTAAAACATGTTGAATCTTGGTTTGGAGAAACTTAGTTGTCATATTGTTACTCCGTATTAATTACTTAGTCTTTGTATACAAAAAAAAAAAAAAAACAAGTATTTATTTAGGTTTGAAAACATCCATTTCATAGCTTAATCAACATAATAAATAGAAACTTTAAAATCAACTAAATAAAAGAACCCAAATAAAACTTAAGCGGCCTTATTACAGAACTGAAAACCAAAATTTAATAAAATACCTAAGTCCGAATGGAAAACTTTGAAATAAACCAAATGCTGTGCATGGCCACCTCCAGTCCGCTCCGGCTCCATATCCACGATCTAGGTCTGATCTGCAAAATGTAACGGAAGGGGTGAGTCATCTAGACTCAGTGTACAAATCCCCATCCCAACAGAAGTTATGCTCTTACACAAATTCATATACTAATATGCAAGTCATGCAACCCATCCAACCTAAGCATCCATCCGGGTCTCCCAAATCTACCCCTTGTGGTACCAAGCCACAAGTGATGCCAAACCACTGGTAACCGAAGTTACAAAAATATCATATGTGGTACCAAACCACCGGTAACCGGGTTACAAAATATCATATGTGGTACCAAACCACTGGTGGTGCCATACCACTTGAGACTTAGTCACAATTTTTAATATGTGGGCCAACCCATCGTGATACCAAATCTTTGGTGACATCTAATAAATCATACTCCCCTCCTCTCATCACCCATAACACATATTTATGGTAACAATATCAAGATGATCGGGCTTAACATACAAAAATCATGCATACAAAATATCATGCTCTCATAGATCACAATCAACGCAAGAAATGGTAACAACTTACCCGGCATCCTCGCTTTTACCCACAAAGGTAATTTGGTAACCATTGCCGTCATTCCTGCTTTTAACAACACACAACATTTACATATTAAGTATAGAAAGTGTAAGAGTTCTGCACTGGTTTTCGTACTAACATTTTTATCGCTTCTACGCTCATCACACTCGACACTACCACTATCGACCCACGATCTACTTCCGATGTCGGCCCACACTCCAAAGGCCAATCTCGCACTCCCGATACTGATTGTTTCTTGTACTTTAGCGTTGGGTTTACAGATCCAACCCCTACTGCTTGACTGTTAATATTGTCCATGATAACTCCTTGGTCACTAAACCAATCAACCCGATGAGATCTAATAAATAAACACAGTGTTTAAACGAAACCCTTACCTAGCTTTCAGATCCCGAAAGTCTTTACGAAAACGTCACCACCAACCCATCTACATTTGGCCAACACCCATATATTAAATCAATCCCTGAACGCAACCAATTGAGTACCATAACACATTCGACCAAAGGGGAAAGAACAAGAAAGGCCATTCGGCCGAACCTACCACCACTGACCTTCGACTTTTTAACCAAATCGGCACCTCTGACTATAGCAAGATAGGTTTCGGCTTCTAGGGGTAGAGAGTGAAACCGATAGGGCCTTTGGAACAAACGATTCAGATTAGAACTTGATAAAAATAGAGAAATCACAGAGAAGCAAAATCCTGAAACTCACCAGATTAAAGAGGAGTATTCGGCTTATAGTGTACCCTCGGGAAAAAGAACCCACTCTTGTAGATTCGGCTATGGATAAAAATGATGGGGACCAGGTATTCGGCTTGAAAAAAAAGAATGAAGAGATAAAGAAAGTGTTGAAGAGTGGCGGCAAAGAAAATTTGAGACAATAGGAGGAGAGGATTTTTGGCTAGCAGAATAGGTGAGAGAGATTAGAAAAGAAAAAGATGAAAGAAAGATGAACACTTTGGCTTACAAAATTTGGCTACACATGCACACACCTCAGAGTTGGAGTTTCAGCCAACTCTCCCCTCTCCTGATAGCCTTTATCCCTTATCTCATCCATCTATTATCACATCCCTTATCTTACCTTTAGAAGAGCCCACCTTAAAACAACCTCTTCCCTCTTAATTATCAGCTTTTAACACTTAAAATAAAAGAAAAAAAGCTCCTAAAATGCAGCCCCTATACCGTCCACCCCTTCCCCCTAAAAGTGCCAAAATTTGACCCATCAATTTGGGCCTCAAGCGGCCACACCAGGCCCAAACTCCTCCCACTTGTGATGCCATCCTCATGTCCACTTAAAGCACCTCCAAATTTTGGGCCACAAGCCCAGCTTGCTACTAAACATAATAATTTACAAATAAATTACTACTAGCACTATTTTTAATCAATTTAACTCAGATTTAAGCCCAACCCTGAGCCCAATACACACTTCAAAGCCTTTAACCTACTAACTTATCCATGCAACATATCAAAAGCACAGACCCACTGAAATCAGGATATTACATCAAACCACACGGCCGTGCCTCGTCAAATTACTTCACACGGCCATGCCACAATTTACACGGTCGTGCCCTAATCAACAGAATCGAGACACAGCCTGAAGATGATTTACACGCGTGTCTTGGTGGCGTGCCCGCGCTAGTGGGAAAGAGAAATTTCACAAGGATTTGGATGCTTGGAGGCAAAGAAACACATTCTTAAGTATACTTAAACATCCTAGGAGGAATTCTACTTGAATTAGGATACTTAGGACCCAAGTAAAGCATTTCAAAGCCTATACAAACACCCAAGGTAGCAACTAAAAAGGGGAGTTCGACAGAAGCCAAAACAGGATAAGCTTTTTGTCAGAGGCTTTTGCTGAAGCTTTCATCTTTTAGGGAGTCACTTGAAGATAGCCAGTTGATCCGTCTCAAGAAGCCAGAACTCCATTTAAGACGGAGGATCTCTCCTTCAATTCCTTTAGGGGGTTTTAGGGATTTCTTATGTTTTGTTTATTCTTTACTCTTGAGATGTTTTCGTATTTAGTTATGAACTAAACCCTTCAGATACTTGACAGGGATGAAACCTATGATGGATTTTGTTATTTGATTTCTAAATTATATGTTAAGTACTTGGTTTGTTCTTAATTATGTTGTTTAATTTAATCTGATGTGCTTAGGTGGAGGAGGAATAGACCCTACCTAAGAGTAGATCTAGCAAAATTGAGCGGAGTTGATCGGGCACCTAGAGATAGGGTTACAAGATTTTTTCGGATATAAGGTTGGGGGACATGTTGGCCAAAAACTAAGAGTTGCCTAGGATAGAATTTTGGTTAAAACTCATCTTCTTGGAAAAGATGAATGGACGGTTTTGTTAGGGAGAGAGGGGAGCCGAATTCATATAGGCATTTTGCTCTTTGAGTTTGCTTTTTTTCCCCAATTTTCTTCTCTACCTTGCCGAAACTCTTAAACAAGTATTGTGCATTCTTCCTTTGGTGTTGCCGAAACTAGCAAGCCAAATTGTCATCTTTTCCTTTGTTATGCCAGAACTTTCAAGTTGCTATTCCTCTTCTTTTCTTGTTTTCTCACCATTCCTTCAATCTTTCTCCATTCCTTCCACTAACCGAATCTTGATCATCCTCTTCTCCATCTTACAAGTGGGACTTTTCTTTCTCGATTAAACCGGTGTAATATCGGGAAGGCCGAATCTACCATATTTGATCCATCCGTACCCATAAGTATAATCGTTAAGTAGTAGTTTTCTCTTTGTCAATAACTTTGTTTCATTCAAGTTCTTCCTTAATAATCGTGTGTTCTTCTTTCTCTCTCTCGTTGGGTATGAGTTACATTCTTTTCTGTGTTATGGCCATCGTTGGGCTTAGGACTTTCAACAAGGTGAAGGAGCACAAGTGATTTGTATTAATGTAACATCTTTAAAGTGGGCCTACGCATTTATATGATAGTCTAATATGTTAAATTGAGATTGTAAAGGTTGGGCTGACTTTTTGATTAAATATTTGGATTAGGGTTAAAGATTAGTGCTCTGGATAATTTAAAGTGAAATATTGGGCTTTAAAAATTTAGGTTAGGTGGCTAATAAATGGTGTTAGCTTATAATTTAAGAAGATGGTTAATTAAGTGACAAGCTGGGCTTGTGGCCCAAAGAATTAACGTGCATTATGTGGGCATAAGGTGGAGCCATAAGGGGGAATTTTGGCCCTTGTGTGGCCGATTGGGCCTTAAGAAATGGGTTAAATTCGGTACTTAATTGGGAAGAGGGTGGACGGCATGTAGGCTACTAAATTAGGAGCTTTATTTTCTTCTCATTTAAGTAATAAAAGATGATAAACAAGGATGGAGGAGTTGGCTTTAGTAAGGGCTCTTCAAAAGGGTATGATAAGGATTGAGGTTATCAAGTGAGATGAAGGCTATCAGGAGGGAAAGAGTTGGCAGAAACTCCAACTCTATGTGTTGGTGTGTGTGTGCCAAATTTAATAGGGGTAAATCATCTTTTTCTTCCATTTGCTTCTCTTTCTCTCATACTTTTCCCTCTCTAGCCGAAACCCTTCTCACTCACTTGCCTTGATTTTTCTTTTCTAGCCGAAACTCCTTAGTATTTCTCCTCTACTCAAAAACCCTTCTGAAATCTGAATGATCTTAGTGCCTATCTTCTTCCTCTATAGCTGAATCTATAAGGGAGATCTCTGTTTTCCTGAAGGTGCACTGTAAGCCGTATGCTCCTTAGTAATCCAAAGTGAGTTTTGGGATTTCTCCTTTTCGTGATTCCTTTATTTTATCAAACTCTAATCTAAATTATTATTTCAAGGCCTTATCGATTATACTCTTTACCCTTGAAGTCAATCATCCCATTAAAGTCAATTTGGTGGAAAAATCAAGGTAGGTAGTGGTAAGTGTGGTCGAATGGCCTTCCATGATTTTTGTGCTTTGGTCGAATACTATTTGGGGTTAGGTTGAATGTGTGTAACGATTGGTTTGATATTTGGTTGATGGCCGAATGTAGGAAGGTTGGTGGAGATAATTTTTAAAAGATATTCGGGATTCGGCTAACTAGGTAAGTGTTCGTTTTAAAGGTTACATTTAACTAATGAGTTAGATCTCATCATTATTTGGTTTAGTGATTAATGGATTGTTATAGACTCAACTAACAGTCAAGCAGAGAAGGTTGGATCTGTAAAACCATCGCCCAAATTCAAGAAGCGATCTGTTTCGGTAGTACGAGATTGGCCAACGGGGTGTGGGCCAAAATCAAAGTCAGATCGTGGGCCAATAGTAGTTGTTTCAAGTGATAGTAGCGTAGACATAGCAAAAGCCTTAGTACGCGAATCAGGTGTGTAATACTTCCTCACCGTCTAGATCTGCTTAATAATAAAAATATATATGTATATGTGCTCATAAGATTTATATGTTACATTAAAAGCCAAAATCTTGGATTTAAACGACAGACCCTCAGGTTAGTAAATAATCTGACTATATGTTACAAGTAAACTGTTGTACATGTTTTAAATTATTGTGCACGTTGCATGGGTTGGGTGATGAAAGGAGGAAGTTATATGTACATGTATATGAGTAACGATTCTTACAGTGAATTACTGTAGCGGCTAATGCCGTGAACTATTATACGGGATTCGGCCATTATATGTTATAAGGGCTTCGGCTAATATATGTTGATGAGCAGCATGACTGCCATCTTGGAGTGTAGTGGTGTGGGTTGATTGTAGAAATCCCCAATGGTGTGTTGGTTGGTACGGGGGCGTGTAGCGGATGGAAACCTAGGCAATTGGGTTGGCTTTGCATATTACTTCTTAACCATGTAAATAAAATTGTCGTTATATTTTATGAGGCCCAAATCTAGTGGTGCATGAGGGTTGCACACTGAGTCTCGCGACTCACCCCCTTTAAACTAACCTTTCAGGTGACGATTAGTGCATCGGACAAGGCCAGAGTGAAGCGCAAGGTGGCCATACAAAAGAGGGTGGATCCGTGACATGTTCCCACATTAGTTTTTTTTTAAAGTATTTTATATGATGGATTTAAACCACGTTGTAATAAGGCCATGGGCCATTAGATTACATTTTAGTTTTATTATGGGCCTTTATCATTTATTCTTGTTTTAATTTTTTTTTCAAGGACATGTAACCTAGTTTTGGGCTTTTGATTATTAAGGCACAATTTATGTAATTCCTATTTGGGCTTTTTGTCTATTAAACGTTTGGTTTTTCCTAAAATTTTCTTAGTGACATACCGATCCGTAGTAGTGTTTGGTAGGGTTTGGGGTGTTACAAATTTGTATCAGAGCCCAGTTCAAAACTCGACTTTGGGATTTTGGGCCCAAAAGATTTTCTAAAAATGGTTTTTAAAACATGGATTTTTATTAGCAAAGGTTTATTAGTTCAAGATGGCTTTGTGTCTCCGGCCAAGTTCACGGTAAGTACTCTAAACCATTGTGCGATATAAATGTGGGCTTAATGGGCTTATGGGATGTAGAATATTTAGGTTAGAACTTGATGGACTCTAAGCTTAGACAAACAAACTCTTAAAATCCATAAGACTTAACTTCGTTAAACAAAAACCTGTAAACAAGTCACAAGACTAAAGTGTGGTAACAAGCGTATGCATGTCTAGGAGTAGATCTGGAAGAGCTTGGCATTTAAGCAGTCCGAGTGACTCACCTCCTCTTTGCAGGAATCTCACCTGGTGTATAGGGATTGTTCACTTTAGCCATGACGGTGTGGCAATAGGCATAAGCATGTCTAGGAGTGGATTCAGGGAAAGCTTGGTACTTAAGCAGTCCTAGTGACTCACCTCCTTTCCACTGGAATCCTACCTGGTGCGTAGTGACTATTTGCCCTAGTTACGAGTACGTGTTGATAGGCCAAAACTACAATTAAAACCCAAAAGGGACCAGCCACCTATTTTCTCTCACAAAAAAAGAAAAATTTAGAATATCCCTACTTTGAAAAAAAATACCTATGATTTGCGAATATACCCCGATTTACAAAGCCAACAGAATCTTTCCGTAGAAAACAAAAACAACAACAACAACAACAACAACAACAAAATATCCTTGAATTGTAAAATTACCAAAATACCCCCAAGTTGAAAAATTACCAAAATACCTTTATTTCACCAAATCACCCGGAACCTTATTTTGGAAAATTACGAAAATACCCCTGTAGGTAAAATTACGAAAATACCCCTGGGTAGCGAAATGACAGAAATACGCTTAGGTAAAGAATGTTACTTGTATGAATGTTGTGTGTACATAATTCCTAGAATAGGAAGACTAAAACTATAGATAGGTTCGAATTCGAAAGAATCACTTCTAAACTATGTTTCATAAGACTGTTCGAGGATAATTAGTGGAAACAACTAATGACTCATAAAACTTTTAAATCAGATAAATACGAACTAGAAGAATGAGTACAAGAGGTCGAGGACATCCGTCACGTAGACGTGGTAGAGGTAGGATAACCGTGTCAGAACCCGTAGGATCGAGTCATGGGTCCGAAAGTGAGATATCGATTTCACCAACTGGTGAGGTGGAATTTCAAGACCAGACAGGAGGAGAGGACATGGTGTCTCAGGCCGTACTGAGGGTTTTGGAAAGAGTGGCTGAGGCTAGTATGGGCAGAGGCGCCCGAAAATTTGTGCCTGAAAGGTTGAGGAGCAATGGGGCCGAAGTATTTAGGGGAGTCTCTGACGAATCCCCAAGTTCCACTAAATATTGGTTGGAGGCGGTGGAACGTATAATGGATGACCTAGACTTCACGGTGGAGGAGAAGCTGAAGGGGGTCGTGTCTCTTCTTTGAGACGAGGCCTACCAATGGTGGCTCACGGTGAAAGAGGGTACGACAGCGGACCTGATTGACTGGGATTTCTTTAAGGAGTCATTCTAGGGAAAGTACGTTGGGGCTAGTTACATGGATGCTCAAAGGAAAGCATTCCTAAATTTGGTGTAGGGGAGTAAGTCTGTGGCTGAGTATGAGGCATAGTTTCTACGCCTGAGTCATTACGTTTGAGGAATGGTGTCAATAGAGTATGAACGATGCGTTCAGTTCGAGGATGGGCTAAGAAATGAGCTAAGGGTTTTGGTCGCACCACAACGAGAGAGAATTTTTGCGGTTCTAGTAGATAAAGTTAAAATAGTAGAGAAAGTGAAATGGGTGGAGAAACAAGAGAAGGATAAGGATCGGGGCAGGAGTAAGAGGAGTTTTGGACCCTCCAGAGCAACCGAAAATTTTCAAGAGAGGCCTAGGACTGATGGGCTAGCTCGTACTCCATCGGGCCAGAGTCAAGCATGTTCTATATGTGGGAGAACCCATTATGGGGAATGCAGAGTGAAAATCGGTGGCTGCTTTAGGTGTGGGTCCATAGAACATTTGATAAGGGACTGTCCTCAGGTGGATCGTGGGCAGCCAACGGGTCGAGGTTCTGATCAGACTAGGAGGGATGATCAGCCCGGACCAAGTGGTAAAGGTGCAGCTAGAGGAAAAATAGACCCGGTCAGGGTCGTGGAGCATCTGGCAGAGGTACAGGTAATACGGATGCAAGGCAGCCGGGTTTAGTTTATACAGATCACCGAAGGGAGGACGGTGACGCACTGGATGTTATAACCGATGCGTTTCTTATCGCTGATAACCCTTTTCTTGCTTTAATTGATATTGGATCAACCTACTCCAGTGTTGCATGCTCAGTATCTGAGACTCTAAGTATAGATTATCAGAAAACCACTAGGAAAATAACCGTGGTTAGTCCCCTAGGACAATCTAGGGTAGTGGACAAGCTATTTAGGGAAGTACCTTTAGAGACTCAAGGGGCAGTGTTCCCGGCAGACTTGATGGAATTGCCATTTGGAGAGTTTGACCTCATCTTGGGAATGGATTGGTTAACTAAGCATCGTGCCAAGTTAGACTGTGAGAACAAGTGTATGATGTTGGGTACCCCGGAAGGCAGGGAGGTGGTTGTGTTAGGAGAAAGGAGGAATTACTTATCCAATGTGATATCCTCCTTAAAAGCTATTAAGATGATTCGGAAGGGATGTAGTGCATATTTGGCTTTTATTAGTGCGTTGGATGCTAAGGAGGTGACTGTTAATGAGGTCCGAACAGTCAAGGAGTTCGCGGATGTTTTTCGGAGGAATTACCAGGATTACCCCCGGATCGCGAGGTGGAATTTGGAATAGACCTACTTCTGGGTACAGCTCCAGTATCTATCGCTCCTTATAGAATGGCGCCAAAGGAATTGGTAGAGCTCAAGGCTCAAATTCAGGAACTATTGGATCGTGGGTTCATTCGATCGAGTGTGTCTCTATGGGGAGCGTCGGTCTTGTTCGTGAAGAAAAAGGACGGATCCATGGGTATGTGCATGGACGATCGTCAATTGAACAAGTTGACGATCAAAAACAAGTATCTGTTACCGAGGATCGATGACTGCTCGATCGACTCAAAGGAGCATCAGTCTTTTCTAAGATTGACTTAAGGTCTGAATACCATCAATTAAAAGTTAAAGAAGGGAACATTCATAAGACGGTATTTCAAACTCGATATAGGCATTATGAGTTCTTGGTAATGCCGTTCGGGTTGACGAACGCACTAGCAGTCTTTATGGATATGATGAACCGGGTGTTTCAGCCATATCTTGATCGGTTTGTGGTGGTGTTCATCGACGATATCCTAGTTTACTCTAAGTCAGAGGAGAAGCATGACGAACATCTCTGCGTGGTGTTGCAAACTCTAAGGGAGAAGCAGCTGTTTGCAAAGTTCATGAAGTGTGAGTTCGGGTCAAGGAAGTGACTTTCTTAGGACATATGGTTTCAGTAGGGAATCGGTGGACCCTTGAAAGATAGAGGTCAGATTGGATTGGAAACCACCAAAGTCTGTGGCGAGAGGTTCGAGTTTCTTAGGTTTGGTGGTATTACCGAAGGTTCATTGAAGGGTTTTCTAATAGCGGCTCCTCTAACTAAGTTGTTGAGGAAGGGAGTATTGTTTGTATGGACCGACAAACAAGCAAGAGAGCTTTGAGAAGCTAAAGAGAATCCTAATGAAGCGCCAGATTAATTCGGGAGGGTGAAAGGAATTTATCATCTCTTGTGATGCGTTGCACGGGTTTAGGGTATGTCTTGATGCAAGAAGGAAAGGTGGTGGCGTGTCGTCTCGGCGCTTGAGACCGCATGAGTTGAACTACCTCAGCATGACTTGGAGTTGGCGGTAGTGTTTGCCTTAAAGATTTGGAGGCACTACTTATACGGGAGAAGATGATAATTTGCAACCGACCATAAAAGTCAAGTACCTCCTTACCCGAAGAAGTGAATTTGAGACAACGAGGTGGATCGTGCTCCTGAAAGATTATGATTGCTCGATCGAATATCACCCTGGTAAGGCGAATGTGGTAGCAGATGCGTTAAGCCGCAAGGTAGGATCGGAGTTAAGAGCCATGTTTGCTCATTTGAGTTTATTCGATGATAGGAGTTTGCTAGCTGAGTTGCAAGTAAAGCTAACATGGGTAAGTCAGGTTAAGGATAAGCAGTTAGGAGATAAAGACTTGAGTGCTCGACTTTTGCAAGTGAGGGATGGTGAAATGAAGGACTATAGTTTGAACAAGGATAGAGTTCTGTGTTATCATGGGAAGATTTGCATGCCTAAGGATGATGAGCTAAGATTGAGGATTCTTTGGGAATCACATAGTAGCCCCTATGCTATGCATCCTGGAGGAGTCAAGATGTATTGTGATTTGCAAAAGCAATTTTGGTGGCCAGGTCTGAAGAAAGAGGTAAAGGAAGTCATAGGAAAATGTTTGACGTGTCAGCAGGTCAAAGCTGAACACCAAGTGCCATCAGGATTGTTGCAGCCGGTGAAGATTCCCCGATGGAAATGGGAGAGAATCACGATGGATTTTGTTAGTGGGTTACCCCTTACACCCACTAAGAAGGATTCAATTTGGGTGATTGTTGACCGACTGACAAGGTTTGCTCACTTCATACCGGTTCGAGTGGACTTTTCTTTACAAAGGCTGGCTAAATTGTATGTGGCTGAGGTTGTAAGATTGCATGGTGTGCCAGTGTCGATCATATCAGATAGGGACCCTAGGTTCACATCACGATTTTGGAAGGCTCTTCATCAAGCAATGGGAACAAGGTTAGACTTTAGTACTGCTTTTCACCTGCATCGATGGTCGGTCAGAAAGGTAATTCAAATCTTGGAAGATATGCTAAGGGTTGCATCATCGACTTTAGGGGCAGTTGGGAAGAGTATTTACCCTTGGCAGAATTTGTGTATAATAATAGTTATCAAGGTTGCATTCAGATGGCGCCTTATGAAGCGTTATATTGAAGGAGATGTCGTACTCCAACATGTTGGACAGAGTTGGGTGAACGTAAGGTGTTAGGTCCAGAATTAGTTTCGAAAACCGAGGAGAAAGTGAAGTTAATATGGGTTCGGCTAAAGGAAGCGTCGGATTGACAGAAATCTTACTCGAATTTAAAGCGGAAGGAGGTGAAATTCGCGGTAGGTGATCAAGTCTTCTTAAAGGCATCTCCGTGGAAGAAGGTAATGAGGTTTGGTCGAAAGGAGAAGTTAAGTCCACGGTTTATTGAGCCTTACCGGGTACTAGAACGTGTGGGCCCAGTGGCTTATCGGTTGGAGTTGCCTTCGGAGTTGGAGCAGATACATGGCGTGTTCCATGTCTTGATGCTGAGACGTTATCAATCCGACCCATCGCATGTAGTGCCGGTAGAAGAGATAGAAGTAAGGCCGGACTTGTCCTTTGAGGAGGAACCAGTACAAATTCTGGATCGAGATGTGAAAGTATTGAGGAGGAAGTCTGTTCCGTTGGTTAAAGTTTTGTGGCAGAATCACG
Source organism: Gossypium rotundifolium (assembly GCA_025506655.1). Classification (NCBI taxonomy): domain Eukaryota; kingdom Viridiplantae; phylum Streptophyta; class Magnoliopsida; order Malvales; family Malvaceae; genus Gossypium; species Gossypium rotundifolium. The sequence goes on from CP106728.1 coordinate 39,280,129, forward strand.
GCGCAGAAGAGGCGACGTGGGAGCCATAGGATGTTATACGCCAGCAATATCCCCATCTTTTCTGACCAGGTAAATTTCGAGGCCGAAATTTATTTTAAGGGGGTAGAACTATAACATCCTTAAAGTGGGCCTACGCATTTATATGATAGTCTAGTATGTTAAATTGAGATTGTAAAGGTTGGGCTGACTTTTTGATTAAATATTTGGATTATGGTTAAAGATTAGTGCTCTGGATAATTTAAAGTGAAATATTGGGCTTTAAAAATTTGGGTTAGGTGGCTAATAAATGGTGTTAGCTTATAATTTAAGAAGATGGTTAATTATGACAAAAAGTGGGCTTGTGGCCCAAAGAATTAAAGTGCATTAAGTGGGCATAAGGTGGCGCCATAAGGGGGAGCAATTTGGGCCCTTGTGTGGCCGATTGGGCCTTAGGAAATGGGTCAAATTCGGCACTTAACTGGGAAGAGGGTGGACGGCATGTAGGCTACTAAATTAGGAGCTTTATTTTCTTCTCATTTAAGTAATAAAAGATGATAAACAAGGATGGAGGAGTTGGCTTTAGTGAGGGCTCTTCAAAAGGGTAAGATAAGGATTGAGGTTATCAGGTGAGATGAAGGCTATCAGGAGGGAAAGAGTTGGCAGAAACTCCAACTCTATGTGTTGGTGTGTGTGTGCCAAATTTAATAGGGGTAAATCATCTTTTTCTTCCATTTGCTTCTCTTTCTCTCATACTTTTCCCTCTCTAGCCGAAACCCTTCTCACTCACTTGCCTTGATTTTTCTTTTCTAGCCGAAACTCCTTAGTATTTCTCCTCTACTCAAAAACCCTTCTGAAAGCCGAATGCTCTTAGTGACTATCTTCTTCCTCTATAGTCGAATCTACAAGGGAGATCTCTGTTTTCCCGAAGGTGCACTGTAAGCCGTATGCTCCTTACTAATCCGGTGAGTTTCGGGATTTCTCCTTTTCTGTGATACCTTTATTTTTATCAAACTCCTAATCTAAATTATTATTTCCAAGGCCTTGTCGATTATACTCTTTACCCTTGAAGCCGAATCTGTCCCATTAAAGTCGATTTGGTGGAAAAATCAAAGGTAGGTAGTGGTAAGTGTGGTCGAATGGCCTTCCATGATTTTTTGTGCTTTGGCCGAATTTTATTTGGGGTTAGGTTGAATGTGTGTAACGATTGGTTTGATATTTGGTTGATGGCCGAATGTAGAAAGGTTGGTGGAGACAATTTCTAAAAGATATTTGGGATTCGGCTAACTAGGTAAGTGTTCGTTTTAAAGGTTACATTTAACTAATGAGTTAGATCTCATCATTATTTGGTTTAGTGATTAAGGGATTGTTATGGACTCAACTAACAGTCAAGCAGAGAAGGTTGGATCTGTAAAACCGTCGCCCAAATTCAAGAAGCGATCTGTTTCGATAGTGTGAGATTGGCCAACGGGGTGTGGGCCAAAATCAAAGTCAGATCGTGGGCCAATAGTAGTTGTTTCAAGTGATAGTAGCGTAGACATAGCAAAAGCCTTATTACGCGAATCAGGTGTGTAATACTTCCCCACCATCTAGATCTGCTTAATAATAAAAATATATATGTATATGTGCCCATAAGATTTATATGTTACATTAAAAGCCAAAATCTCGGATTTAAATGACAGACCCTCAGGTTAGTAAATAATCTGACTATATGTTACAAGTAAACTGTTGTACATGTTTTAAATTATTGTGCACGTTGCATGGGTTGGTTGATGAAAGAAGGAAGTTATATGTACATGTATATGGGTAACGATTTTTACCGTGAATTACTGTAGCGGCTAATACCGTGAACTGTTATACGGGCTTCGGCCATTATATGTTATAAGGGCTTCGGCCAATATATGTTGATGAGCAGCATAACTGCCATCTTGGAGTGCAGCGGTGAGGGTTGATTGTAGAAATCCCCAATGGTGTGTTGGTTGGTACGGGGGCGTGTAGCGGATGGAAACCCAGGCAATTGGGTTGGGCTTTGCATATTACTTTTTAACCATGTAAATAAAATTGTTGTTATATTTTATGAGGCCCAAATCTAGTGGTGCATGAGGGTTACACACTGAGTCTCGCAACTCACCCCCTTTAAACTAACCTTTCAGGTGACGATTAGTGCATCGGACCAGGCCGGAGTGAAGCGCAAGGTGGCCATGCAAAAGAGGGTGGATCCGCCGACATGTTCCCCACATTAATTTTTTTTTTAGAAGTATTTTATATGATGGATTTAAACTACGTTGTAATAAGGCCATGGGCCGTTAGATTACATTTTAGTTTTATTATGGGCCTTTATCATTTATTCTTGTTTTAATTTTTTTTTCAAGGACATGTAACCTAGTTTTGGGCTTTTGATTATTAAGACACAATTTATGTAATTCCTATTTGGGCTTTTTGTCGACACGTTTGGTTTTTTTTCCCTAAAATTTTTCATAGTGACATACCAGATCCGGTAGTAGTGTTTGGGCCAGATTTGGGGTATTACAATTAACCAAATCATTATCATCGACTCATCAAGCAAGTGGGGATGGGATTTCAGTAGCAAAAGGGTAGGATCGATTTTTGGTGCACTGAGGGAGATCACATCTGTGGTGTTGAAATCTGTAGAAAGCACAACCCGTAATAAGGTGTGTAACCCCGTACCTTCCGAGTACATGTTTGAAATGGTGTGTAATCTCACATTTCTCTGAATATTTGCACGAAATGTTTTTGATTCGGTCAAAAGATCGAAAAATCGAAAATCGGCATATGCGATCACTCGGGCGTGCTATGTTCGTAGTGGAAACCAAATTTTGCAATAAAACAGATTTTGGTTAGCAGCAGTGACGTGATTTAGAAAAATCATGAAAAATAGAAGAAATGGAATTAGAAAGTGAATAAGATATCAAATTAAATCTTACTGTGTCTATTTTGATAAGGAAGAGATGGAGAAGGAAAAGGAATTTTATATTCTGAGATATCTTAATTTTAGTAAGACTGGTTCTGAATGATTTCGTGGTTCACTGATCTGTCTTGGAAAAATCATTCAAAATTGTACAAGGTGAATAATAAGTTATAATTTATATGTATAGAATCCTTAGTGAGTCTATTTTCAATATAAAGAAGTGGAAGCAACATATGAAAACTGTAAAGTGAGATATTTGAATTTTGGGTAAAAGAGGTCAGAACTGTTGGTCAGTGAAACAGGGTAAACTTTAATGAATAAACTGTACTAAACGGCTGAGTCAAAAATTCTGGAAAACTTTTAGTAAGAATATATATGAGTCTAGTTTCAAGGAAAATTTACGGATCTAAATTTTGAGTTTCCTAACTCGAGTTATAGTCAAATTAGTCAGTGTGATGCAGATGGACAGTTTCAATTTTTATGCCCCAAATTAGTAGTTAAGTCTAGGGTTACGAAATTACGAAAATACCCTTAGTGGGTAAGATTACAGAAAAACACTTAGTGGGTTAGATTACCGAAATACCCTTAGCAGGTAAGATTGCCGAAAATACCCTTAGTGGGTAAGATTACCGATTTACCGAAATGCCCTTATGGGCCGATCTGTAAAAATGCATTAATGGGCCGATTTGCAAAGTGTTATAATGGGCCGAATTTTTGTAATGAATCTCTGAATTAATGATTGTTGTTTGTATATGCAAATATTATGAGTTACTATGTATGTTGCATATTTACATATTGCATGGGATGGGAAACTTGAATGAAGAGAAGAGTAGACCGGTGGCATTTCCACAAATTCTGATAATGGCTATGTGCCAACCTAAATATGGCTTTGTGCCACCGTGATTTTGGCTTTGTGCCAAAAGTATTTACCCGGGGCTATGTGCTTAACATATGAAATAACGACTCTATGTCGATCATATTTACCCAAGGCTATGTGCCGATTATTACCGTATATGATATTCTGGTGGCTCTGCCACAATCTGTATAGTGGCTATGCCACGTATATTCTGTTATTCTGGTGACTTGCCACAAATTTTGTAATAAGCAGCTTGAATGTAGCATTTCTGGTGGCTCAGCCACAAATATTATAAATGGCAGCTTGACTGCAAATTGGAGAGATTGGCGGTGTGGGTTGACTTGATCCCCAGAGGAGAGATTGGTTGGTACGGGTGGAGAGACTGGCGGGGTGCGTTGACTTGATCCCCACAGGAGAGATTGGTTGGTACGGGTGGAGAGATTGGTTGGATGGGATGGGTTGCATTACATTATCTGCATTATTGTGTTTATAGGGCTAAGGCCCAGTTTGTTTTGTAAATGGGTTTCGGCCCAAGATTATGCTTCATGGGCTCCGGCCCAAGTTATTGCTAAATGGGTTCAGACCCAGTGGATTACGATAAGGAATTATGCACTGAGTTCTTGTAACTCACCCCCCTTCTTTCTTAACCCTTGTAGGTAATGCTCAGTGACGAGGACTTGGGGCCATGGATGACTCGGTGGAGGCCATACTTCAGAAATGGTGCTTTGAACTTTAAATTTCCATTTACGTTTATTTTATTACTTTTACTATTTTGGGTTTTTATGTTGTAATAAGGCCTCTAAAATGTTTTTATTTTGCTTTATGTTTGACGTACTTATATTTTGCTCAAATTACTTAAATGGGATTTTTCTAAAACTTAAATAAAGATTTTCTAAAATGGATACACAAATGGATTTTATAATAAACTTACACAAATATTTTTAACTCGAATTTTCTCTCAAATTTTTGCCAATATTTTTCAAAATACACGCTTAGTAAAATCATTAGTTCAAATTTACGATTTATCAATCAACCTTCGAGGTTAGTAGTATTTTATCAAAAATTTCAATCAAACTTGTTTTCATTGATTATTACGAAAATAAAACTTAAATTTAGTTCGGAGAAAAAATGATGTTTTTCTCATGTGACACACCAGATTCGGGCCTAACTTCTGGGCCGGGTTTAGGGTGTTACATGTACAGGTCTTGGAGCTTTTGATGACATTGAAGATCAGCTTCATCAACAGTAACGTCTTCATTACTAAAATGCCCAAGATGCCTAAGTACTGCCTACAATATAGAAAAGATTTGAACCATATATTTGAAATTACCTTAGAAACTCGAGAGTAATGAAAAAGCAGAGTAACAAAAGAATGGTATATGTAACACCCAAACCCGGCCCAAACACCCTAAGGATCTGGCATGTCACTAAGAAGTTTTTGTAAAACATGTCGCATACTTTTTTAAAAAAAAAAACATAGTTTAAACATTTATACGGGAAAAACTTAATAATTTGATAATTTGTAAAATAAATAAATTTTAATTAATGCCTTAATGAATAAAAACCGAAATTTTGCCTCTGAGTTTTATTATTTAAACACATGCCTTAGTTCCAATCAATCATAAAATCTAAGCATATGAAAACCCAAAAACGAAACATAAAAACAATAAACCATAGCCAGTGGCCTTATTACAATAAAATAAAAACCAAACAAATTGAAAATATTAGGAAAATAATTAAAGCAAGATCCTTTATTGAGTCGAAATAAATCCATGCATGGCCACCTTACGCTCCTTTCCGGCTGGTCCGATGCACTAAGTGCTACCTAAAATGTTAAACAACGGGTGAGTCACAAGACTCGGCAGCAATCCCTCTTGCACCATCGGTGGGCCTTAGCCCCACGTAACAAAATAACGAGAATATCACATATCGAATTGAGCAAAGCCCATCCCAATCCTATATCCATCCGCTACACACCACCCTTACCTGCCAATCACACCAATGGGGATTTCTACAATCACCCTCACCGCTACACATCACCGATGGCAGTCATGCTGCAATTAGCTGCTCATCGTCAGATTTGTGACTTAGTCACTAGAACAGATCGTGGCAGAGCCACTACAATAGATCGTGGAAGAGCCACTACAACAAAACACAGAACACTTCCCCTTTCATATACATCAATCGCCCAACCCCGAACAAACATAGAAAACGGCATGCATGTATATCATATCAACCCAATCGAATCATTTTACTTACAGAAAATCACAGAAATCACTAACTTGATGTGTCGCCCTTACCCTCCACGGGTTTTCAACAGCCATGCCGGGATTTCGACATTTAACAGAATATAAAAAGATTTATATATATACTAACAGACAATAGAGATGGTGTGAGAAATTACACACCTGATTACGCTCAACGATATACTATCGAAATTGATGCTCTCCCTAGCCGGAATCGCGACTATCAGACCACTATTCTGCCGGACAAAACTCACTAAATCGATTAAATCCTGAAGTTCGCAGACTTGGATTAAAATGTTGATTGCACACCTATACCGAAACCAAATGAGATTTGATCTAAAAGAGATTTAGATTAGAGGAGGTGACCTTTAATAGCAGGGGATATGGGTCCCTCCTTCACCAATCGGCCAACCACACCAACCACTTACCTTTGACTATCTTGTGGTTTGGCACAAGCAACCACGATGAGTGAAGATTCGCTTTTAAGAGAAGAAGAATAGAACCACTTAACCAAGGTTTAAGAGACTATTACGCCAAAAGGAGAAAAAAGAAAATAGGAAATAATGTAAACTTAGAAATATAGAATAGGGGTTCACTATGATGAACACTTAGGGAAAAAGAACCAAATGGAATGATCTTTGAGACTTAGAGATTTCGGCTACAAGAACAAACAAGAGCATAGTTTTGGCTTTTAGTGAATGGGAGAAGAATAACAATGGGGATCAGAAGATTCGACTAAAAGGGAATTTCAAAGAAAAAGAAAGGGTGAGGGATGTGGTGATTTTCGACTTTTGGAAGAGAAAAGATGAGAAAAGAAAAACAAATAAGATGGCCTTCAGATTTTTGGCACACCCACCTAAAGCCAAACCGAATGCCCCTCTCTTTTCCAACTCTTTCAAAATTTCGGCTAACACTAACCTTCTAAAGATAGCTCCTATCTTTCTTCCTTATCTTAATCTACTAATTCCTCAAAAAGAGGCCTAATTAGCACCAACTCCTCCCTCCTTTATCAGCATAATATCCACATATTTTAAAACATTAAAATCCCCTAAATTCTAGCCTTGATGCCGTCCCCCCTTGCTCCCTTTTAAGTGCGAAAATTGGCCCAAAAGCTTGGGCTCCAAGTGGCCAACCTTGGGCCCTTTCCATCCACTAATGACGCCACCCTCTGCTCCTTTGTAGCGCCACCTAACTTTGGGCCACAAGACCACTTTGCTACTTTTAAACACAGATACCTACCTTTAAACCCTATAGTGCCCCAACAGAAAATTAACCAAGGCCTCAGCCCAAACCTGAGCCCAATTCGCACCTCTAATTCTCAAACTAACACATTAAACCTACAACACACAAAATGCGCAGGCCCACTAATTCGAATGTTACAGTTCTACCCCCTTAAAGAAATTTCGACCACGAAATTTACCTGATCAGAAGAGATAGGGATACTATTGTCGCATAACATCTCCTAGCTCCCATGCCGCTTCCTCTGCGTCGTGGTTTTGCCACAAAACCTTGACCAAAGGAACGGACTTCCTTCTCAATACCTTTACGTCTTGATCCAAGATTTGCACTGGCTCCTCCTCAAAGGACAAGTCTGGCCTTACTTCAATCTCTTCCACTGGCACAATGTGCGATGGATTAGAACGGTAACGTCTTAGCATCGAGACATGAAACACATCATGTATCTGCTCCAACCCTGAAGGCAACTCCAGTCGATACGCCACTGGTCCCACACGTTTTAGTACCCGATAAGGCCTAATAAACCGAGGACTTAGCTTGCCCTTCCGACCAAACCTCATCACCTTTTTCAACGGTGAGGCTTTCAAAAAGACTTGATCTCCCACTGCAAATTCCAACTCCTTACGCTTTAGATCCGCATAAGATTTCTGCCGATCAGACGCTTCCTTCAACCGAGCCCAAATTAACCTAACCTTTTCTTCTGTCTCCGAAACTAGTTCTGGACCCAACACCTGACGCTCTCCCAACTCTGTCCAACAAGTAGGAGTACGACATCTCTGTCCGTATAACGCCTCATAAGGCACCATCTGAATACTAGATTGGTAGCTGTTGTTGTACGCGAATTCTTGCAAAGGTAAATACTCCTCCCAACTACCCTTGAAATCAATGATGCAGACTCTTAACATATCCTCCAAGATCTGGATTACCCTCTCAGACTGACCTTCAGTCTGCGGATGGAAAGTGATACTAAAGTCTAACCTTGTTCCCATTGCCTGATACAGAGCCTTCCAGAATCGTGATGTGAACTTAGGGTGTCTATCTGATATGATCGACACAGGTACACTATGTAGTCTCACAACCTCAGCCACGTACAGCTTAGCCAACCTTTGTAGAGAATAATCAACACGAACTGATATGAAGTGAGCAGACTTCGTCAGCCGATCCACAATCACCCAAATCAAATCCTTCTTAGTAGGCGTAAGAGGTAACCCACTAACAAAATCCATCGTGATTCTTTCCCATTTCCACTGCGAAATCCTCACCGGCTGCAACAATCCTGAAGGCGACTGGTGTTTCGCCTTCACCTGCTGACACGTCGAACATTTACCCACAGATTACATTACCTCTCGCCGGACACTGCCACCGTAATTACTCTTGCAAATCCGGATACATCATAACCCCTTTAGGATGCATAGCGTATGGGCTACTATGCGCTCTCACAGAATCATCTACCTTAACTCAACATCCTTTGGCGTACAAATTCTCTTACGGAAACACAAAACCCCATCACCATTCAAGCTATAGTCCTTTCCTTCACCATTTTGTACTTGCCAGAGTCGAGCACTCAAGACCTCGTCTAGAAGCTACTTCTCTTTGATTTGACTTGTCCACACTGGTCTCACTTGGAGTTTAGCTACCAAACTGCCATCTTCATACAGGCTGAGATGAGCGAACATCGCCCTTAAATCAGACGTTTCCGACTCAATGCATACGCCGCTGCGTTCGCCTTGCTCGGATGATATTCGATCGGCGATCATAGTCCTTCAAAAGTTCAATCCACCTCGTTGTCTTAGACTCAACTCCTTCTGGGTAAGGAGATACTTTAGACTCTTATGGTTAGTGTAAATAACAGACTTCTCCCCATACAGGTAGTCTCTTCAGATATTCAGAGCGAATACTACTACAGCCAATTCCAAATAATGCGTAGGGTAATTCAATTCATACGGTCTTAACTGTCGGGACTCATATGCAATAACCTTCCCATCTTACATCAGCACACATCCTAAACCCGTGTGTGACGCATCACGATGAGCGGTATACTCTTTTCCGACCTCTGGTAATTAACACCGATGCTTACATTAAAATTTTCTTCAGTTTCTCAAAGCTCTCCTGCTATTTTTCGGTCCAACCAAACGGTACTCCCTTCCTCAACAACTTAGTTAGAGGTGCCGCAATTAATGAGAACCCCTCAACAAACCTTCTGTAGTACCTTGCCAATCCCAAGAAACTTCAAATCTCTGCCACAGACTTCGACGGTTTCCAATCCAATACAACTTATTTCTTCCGAGGGTCAACCCTAATTCCCTCTACAGAAACCACATGTCCTAAGAAAGTTACTTCCCTTGGCCAGAACTCACACGTACTAAACTTAGCGAACAGCTTCTTCTCCCTCAAAACTTGCAACACCACACGAAGATGTGCATCATGCTCCTCCTCAGACTTGGAATAAACCAGGATATCATCAATGAACACCATAATGAACTGATCAAGGTATGGTTGGAACACCAGATTCATCATATCCATAAATGCTGCTGGCGCGTTCGTTAACCCGAATGGCATCACCAAAAATTCATAATAACCGTAGCGGGTTCGAAATGCCGTCTTATGAATGTTCCCTTCCTTTACCTTTAACTGATGATAACCCAACCTTAAATCAATCTTAGAGAAAACTAAAGCTCCTTCGAGCTGTTCAAATAGATCGTCGATTCTCGGCAGCGGGTACTTGTTACGCATAAATCCGTCCTTTTTCTTTACAAATAGGACCGGCGCTCCCCACGGAGACACACTCGGTCAAATAAACCCTTGATCCAATAGTTCCTAGATCTAAGCTTTGAGCTCCACCAGCTCTTTTGGTGCCATTCTGTAAGGAGCAATGGACGCCGGAGTCGTACCCGGGTGTAGCTCAATCCCAAACTCCACTTCGTGATCCGGAGGTAATCCTAGCAACTCCTCAGGAAAGACATCTACGAAATCTTTACTGTTCTTACCTCATCGACAGTCACCTCTTTAGCGCCCAAAGCACTAATAAAAGCTAGAAATGCATTGCATCCTTTCCGAATCATCTTAACAGCCTTCAATGCAGATACTACGTTGGACAAATAATCCCTTCTTTCCCCTAGCACAACCACCTCCCCGCCTTTCGGGGTATTCAACACCATGCGCTTAGTCTCACAATCCAGCTTAGCACGATGTTTAGCCAACCAATCCATTCTCAAGATAAGGTCAAACTCCCCAAAGGGTAATTCCATTAAGTCAGTCGCGAACACTACTCCTTGAGTCTCTAAAGGTACACTCCTAAATAGTTTGTCCACTATCCTAGATTGTCCTAACGGACTAACCACCGTCATCTTCCTAGTAGTTATTTCAGATTCTATACTTAAATCCTCAGATACCGAGCATGCAACGTAAGAGTGGGTTGATCCAATATCAATCAAAGCAAGAAATGGATTATCAACAATAAGAAACATACCGGTTATGACGTCCGATGCGTCACCTTCCTCCCGTCGACGGGCTGCATAAAGTAGACCTGACTGTCTCGTATCTAGATTACTAGCACCCCTACCAATGCTCCATGACCCCGACCAAACCCATTTCCTTCTTTGGCTGGGCCACGACCCCTCAGTAATGGCTGACCACCCCTTCTAACCTGATCAGAACCTTGTCCAGCTGGTTGTACCTAATCCACCTGTGGCCAGTCTTTCACTATATGGTCCATAGACCCACACCTGAAGCATCCACCAGTTCTCCTTCTGCACTCCCAAAAATGTACTTTCCTGTGCAAGCTACATGATCAATTCTGACTCCCAGTAGCAGATGTCGGAGCACGAGCTGGCCCATCAAACCTAGGCCTTTTTTGAAAACTCCCAAATGATCCCAACGACCCAAAATTTCTCTTATTCCTATTCCGATCCTTATCCTTATTTTGCTTCTCAGTCCGCTTCACCTCCTCAGATATTTTAGCTTTCTCGACCAGAACGATAAAGTCTCTTTCTCGCTGCGGTGCTACCAACACTCTCAACCCATCCTGCAATCCATCTTCAATCCGTACACAATGCTCATAGTCAGTCGCTACAATTCCTTGACTGTAATGGCTCAATCGCAGAAATTTCACTTCATATTCAGACACAAATTTGCTTCCCTGCACCAAGTTCAAAAATGCCTTCCTCTGCGCATACACATAGCTGGCCCCAACGTACTTTCCCTGAAATGACTCCTTAAAGAAATCCCAGTCAATTTGGTCTGCGGTAGTACCCTCCTTTACCGTGAGCCACCACTGGTAAGCCTCGTCTCAAAGAAGAGACACGACCCCTTTCAACTTCTCCTCCACCGTGAAGTCTAGGTCATCCATTATGCGCTCACTCGCTTCTAACCAATACTCAGCTGTGTTAGGGGCTACGCTAGAAACTCCCCTAAACATCTTTGCTCCGTTGGCTCGGAGTCATTCAGACATAGATTTTTGAGCTCCCGAACCTGTGCCTACCCCAACAACTCTCTCCAGAACCCGCAACATCGCCTGAGATACTGCATCATCTCCGACTGTCTGGTCTTGAAATTCCCCCTACTGTAACACCCCAAACCCGGCCTAAACACTACTACCGGATCTGATTTGTCACTAAGAAAATTTTTAGTAAAACAAATCGTGTTGGCAAAAAGCCAAAATAAGAATTACATAAAATGTGCCTTAATAAGCAAAGGCCCAAAACTAGATTACATGTCCTTAAAAAAAAATTAAAACAAGAATAAATGATAAAGGCCCATAATAAAACTAAAATGTAAACTAATAGCCCATGGCCTTATTACAAGGTAGTTTAAATCCATAACATAAAATACTTTAAAAAAAACTAATATGGGAAACTTGTCGCCGGATCCACCTCCTTTTGCATGGCCACCTTGCACTTCACTCCGCCCATCCGATGCACTAATCGTCACCGAAAGGTTAGTTCAAAAGGGGTGAGTCATGAGACTCGATGTGCAACCCTCATGCACCACTAGATTTGGGCCTCATACAACATAGCAACAATTTCATTTACATGGATAACAAGTAATATGTAAAGCCCAACCCAATTGCCTAGGTTTCCATCCGCTACTGCGCCCCGTACCAACCAACACACCATTGGGGATTTCTACAATCAACCCACACCGCTACTCTCAAAGATGGCAGTCATGCTGCTCATCAACATATATTGGCCGAAGCCTTTATAACATATAATGGCCGAAGCCCGTATAATAGTTCACGGCATTAGCCACTACAGTAATTCACTGTAAAAATCGTTACTCATATACATGTACATAAAGCTTCCTCCTTTCATCACCGTGCACAATAATTTAAAACATGTACAGCAGTTTACATGTAACATATAGTCAGATTATTTACTAACCTGAGGATCCGTCGTTTAAATCTGAGATTTCGGCTTTTTAATGTAACATGTAAATCTTACGAACACATATATATATTTATTATTAATCAGATCTAGACGATGGGGAAGTATTACACACCTGATTTGCATACTAAGGCTTTTGCTATATCTACGTTACTATCACTTGAAACAACTACTATTGGCCCACGATCTGACTTTGAATTTGGCCCAAACCCCGTTGGCCAATCTCGTACTACCGAAATAAATCGCTTCTTGAATTTGGGCAACGGTTTTACAGATCCAACCTTCTCTGCTTGACTGTTAGTTGAGTCCATAACAATCCCTTAATCACTAAACCAAATAATGATGAGATCTAACTCATTAGTTAAATGTAACCTTTAAAATGAACACTTACCTAATTAGCCGAATCCCGAATATCCTTTAGAAATTGTCACCACCAACCTTCCTACATTCGGCCATCAACCAAATATCAAACCAATTGTTACACACATTCAACCTAACCCCACATAGTATTCGGCCAAAGCATAGAAAATCATGGAAGGCCATTCGGCCACACTTACCACTTCTTACCTTTGATTTTTCCACCAAATCGGCTTTAATGGGATAGTTTCGGCTTCAAGGGTAAAGAGTATAATCGAAAATGCCTTGGAAATAATGATTTAGATTAGGATTTTGATAAAAATAAAGGAATCACGTAAAAGAAATCACGAAACTCACCGGATTGCTAAGGAGTATCGACTTCGGTGCACCTTCGGAAAACAAAGATCTCCCTTGTAGATTGGCTATAGAGGAAGAAGATAGGCACTAAGAGTATTCGACTTTCGGAAGGGATCTAGGAGAAAGAGAAGAGCTAGAGAGTTTTCGATTTTGACAAGAAAGCAGAGGTACAAAAGAGAAAGAATTTTCGGTTGAGGAGAATAGATGAGAAAGTGAGAAAAACCAAATGAAAAAAGATGATATCGGCCCCAATTTGACATATCATACCCATACACAGAGTTGGAGTTTCTGCCAACTCTTTCCCTCTTGATAGCCTTCATCTCACCTGGTAACCTCAATCCTTATCTTACCCTTTTGAAGAACCCTCACTAAAGCCAACTCCTCCATCCTTGTTTATCATCTTTTATCACTTAAATAAAAGAAATTGAGCTCCTTAATTAGTAGCCTAATGCCGTCCACCCCTTCCCATTTAAGTGTCAAATTTGACCCATCTCCTAAGGCCCAATCGGCCATACAAGGGCCCAAATTCCTCCCCCTTATGGTGCCACCTTATGCCCACTTAATGCACTTTAATTCTTTGGGCCACATGCCCAGCTTGTCACTTAATTAACCATCTTCTTAAATTATAGCTAACACCATTTATTAGCCACCTAACCCAAATTTTTAAAACCCAATATTTCACTTTAAACTACCAGAGCACTAACTTTAACCCTAATCCAATTATTTAATCAAAAAGTCATTAACCTTTACAATCTCATTTTAACATATTAGACTATCATATAAATCGCGAGGCACACTTTAAGGATGTTCAGTTCTACCCCTTAAAATAAATTTTGGCCTCAAAATTTACAGTCGAAAAGATGGGGATCTGTGGCGTATAACATCCTCTGGCTCCCCGTCGCTCTCTCGCACCGTGATTCTGCCATAAAACTTTAACCAATAGAATAGACTTCCTTCTCAATACTTTCACATCTCGGTCCAAAATTTTTACGGGTTCCTCCTCAAAGGACAAGTCCGGTCTTACTTCTATCTCTTCTACCGGCACTACGTGCGATGGGTCAGATCGATAACGTCTCAGCATCGAGACATGGAACACGTCATGTATCTGCTCCAACTTCGAAGGCAACTCCAACCGATAAGCCACTTGGCCCACACGTTTTAGTACCCGATAAGGCCCAATAAACCGTGGACTTAACTTTCCCTTTCGACCAAACCTCATTATCTTCTTCCACGGAGACACCTTCAAGAAGACTTGATCACCTACCGTGAATTCCACCACTTTTCGTTTTAGATTCGCGTAAGACTTCTGTCGATCTGACTCTTCCTTTAGCCGAGCCCGTATTAACTTCACTTTCTCCTTGGTTTCCAAAACTAATTCTGGACCTAACACCTTACGTTCACCCAACTCCAGTCCAACATGTTAGAGTACGACATCTCCTTCCATATAACGCTCGTAAAGGCGCCATCTGAATGCTAGCTTGATAACTATTATTATCGCAAATTACGCCAATGGCAAATACTCTTCCCAACTACCCGAAAGTCGATGATGCAACCCTTAGCATATCTTTGAGATTTGAATTACCTCTGGACCGACCATCGATGCGTGGGTAAGCAGTACTAAAGTCTAACCTTGTTCCCATTTCTTGATGAAGAGCCTTCCAAAATTGAGACGTGAACCTAGGGTCCCTATCTGATATGATCGACACTGGCACACCATGCAATCTACAACCTCAGCCGCATACAATTTAGCCAGCTTTTGTAAAGAAAAGTCCACTCGAATCGGTATGAAGTGAGCAGACTTTGTCAGTCGGTCAACAATCACCCAAATTGAATCCTTCTTAGTGGGTGTAAGGGGTAACCCACTAACAAAATCCATCGTGATTCTCTCCCATTTTCATTGGGGAATCTTCACCGGCTGCAACAATCCCGATGGCACTTGGTGTTCAGCTTTGACCTGCTAACACGTCAAACATTTTCCTACGACTTCTGTTACCTCTTTCTTCAGACCTGGCCATTAAAATTGCTCTCGCAAATCACGATACATCTTGACTTCTCCAGGATGCATAGCATAGGGGCTACTATACGATTCCCGAAGAATCCTCTGTCTTAGCTCATCATCCTTAGGCATGAAAATCTTCCCACGATAATACAGAACTCCATCCTTGTTCAACTTATAGTCCTCTATTTCACCATCCCTCACTTGCAAAAGTCGAGCACTCAAGTCTTTATCTCCTAACTACTTATCCTTAACCTGACTTACCCATGTTGGCTTTACTTGCAACTCAGCCAGCAAACTCCCATCATCGAATAAACTCAAATCAGCAAACATGGCTCTTAACTCCGATACTACCTTGCGGCTTAACGCATCTGCTACCACATTCGCCTTACTAGGGTGATATTGGATCGAACAATCATAATCCTTCAGGAGCTCAATCCACCTACGTTGTCTCAAATTCAGCTCCTTCTGGGTAAAGAGGTACTTCAGACTTTTATGGTCGGTGTAAATTATCGACTTGTCCCCATATAGTAGTGCCTCTAAATCTTTAAGGCAAACACTACCGCCGCCAACTCCAAGTCATGCATAGGGTAGTTCAACTCATGCGGTCTCAACTATCGAGACGTATAAGCCACCACCTTTCCTTCTTGCATCAGGACACACCCTAAACCCGAAAAGCGATGCATCACGAAGAAACGATAAATTCCTTTCCCGCCTCGGTGAATTAATATTGGTGCTTCCGTTAGGATTCTCTTCAACTTCTCAAAGCTCTCTTGCTGTTTGTTGGTCCATACGAATAATACTCCCTTCGTTAACAACTTAGTCAGAGGAGCCGCTATTAGAGAAAACCCTTCAATGAACATTCAGTAATGCCCTGCCAAACCTAAGAAACTCCAAACCTCTGCCATAGACTTTGGTGGTTTCCAATCCAATACAGCCTCTATCTTTCGAGGGTCCACCCTGATTCCCTCGACCGAAACCACATGTCCTAAGAAAGTCACTTCCTTCAGCCAGAACTCACACTTATTGAACTTTACAAACAGCTGCTTCTCTCTTAGAGTTTGAAACACCATGCTAAGATGTTCGTCATGCTCCTCCTCTGACTTAGAGTAAACCAGGATATCATCGATGAACACCACCACGAACCGATCAAGATATCGCTAAAACACCCGGTTCATCATATCCATAAAAATTTCATTGGTGCATTAAACAACCCGAATGGCATTACCAAGAACTCAAAATGCCTGTACCGAGTCTGAAACGCCGTCTTATGAATGTCCCCTTCTTTAACTTTTAATTGATGGTATCCAGACCTTAAATCAATCTTAGAAAAGACCGATGCTCCTTTGAGCTGATCAAACAGGTCGTCGATCCTTGTTAATGGGTACTTGTTTTTGATCGTCAACTTGTTCAATTGACGATAGTCCACGCACATACGCATGGATCTGTCCTTCTTCTTCATGAACAAGACCGGCGCTCCCCATGGAGACACACTCGGTCGAATGAACCCACGATCCAATAGTTCGTGAATCTGAGCCTTGAGCTCCACCAATTTCTTTGGCGCCATTCTATCAGGAGCAATAGATACTAGAGCTGTACCCGGAAGTAGGTCTATTCCAAATTCCACCTCGCGATCTGGGGGTAATCCTGGTAATTCCTCCAAAAAAACATTCGCGAACTCTTTGACTGTTCGGACCTCATTAACAGTCACCTCCTTAGCATCCAACGCACTAGTAAAAGCCAGATATACACTACATCCCTTCCGAATCATCTTAATTGCTTTTAAGGAGGATATCACGTTGGACAAGTAATTCCTCCTTTATCCTAACACAACCACTTCCCTACCTTCCGGGGTACCCAACATCATACGCTTGTTCTCACAGTCCAATTTGGCACGATGCTTAGTTAACTAATCCATTCCCAGGATGAGTTCAAACTCTCTAAATGGCAATTCCATCAAGTCTGTCGGGAACACTACCCCTTGAGTCTCTAAAGGTACTTCCCTAAATAGCTTGTCCACTACCCTAGATTGTCCTAGGGGACTAACCACGGTCATTTTCCTAGTGGTTTTCTCATAATCTATACTTAGAGTCTCAGATACTGAGCATGCAACATAGGAATGGGTTGATCCAATATCAATTAAAGCAAGAAAAGGGTTATCAACAATAAGAAACGTACCAGTTATAACATCCGGTGCGTCACCGTCCTCCCTTCGACGAGCCGCATAAACTAACCCGGCTGTCTTGCATCCGTATTACCTGTACCTCTGTCGGGTGCTCCACAACCCCGATCGGGTCCATTTCTTCCTCTAGCTGTACCTCTACCCTTTGGTCTAGGCTATCACCCCTCCTAGTCTGTCAGAACCTCGACTCGTTGGCTGCCCACGATCCACCTAAGGATAGTCCCTCATCAAATGTTCTGTGGATCCACACCTAAAGCATACACCAGTTTTCACTCTGCACTCCCCATAATGGGTTCTCCCACATATAGAACATGCTTGACCCTGGCCCGATGGAGTATGAGCTGGCCCATCAGTCCTAGGCCTCTTTTGAAAATTTCGGTTGCTCTAGAGGATCCAAAACTCCTACTCCTCACCTTGATCCTTATCCTTCTCTTGTTTCTCCACCCATTTCACTTCCTCATTATTTTAACTTTATCTACTAGAACCACGAAAATTCTCTCTCGTTGCGGCGTGATCAAAACCCTTAGCTCCTTTCTTAGCCCATCCTCAAACCGAACGCATCGTTCATACTCCGTTGCTACCATTCCTCGAGCGTAACGACTCAGGCGTAGAAACTTAGCCTCATACTCAGCCACAGACTTACTCCCCTGCACCAAATTTAGGAATGCTATCCTTTGAGCATCCATATAACTAGCCCCAACGTACTTTTCCCTGGAATGACTCCTTAAAGAAATCCCAGTTAATCAGGTCCGCAGCCGTACCCTCTTTCACTAAGAGCCACCATTGGTAGGCCTCGTCTCGAAGAAGAGACACGTCCCTCTTCAGCTTCTCCTCTACCGTGAAGTCTAGGTCATCCATTATATGTTCCACTGCCTCCAACCAATATTCAGCGAAACTTGGGGATACGCCAGAGACTCCTCTAAATACTTTGGCCCCATTGCTCCTCAACCTTTCAGGCACAGATTTTTGGGCTCCTCTATCCATACCAGCCTCAGCTACTCTTTCTAAAACCCTCGAGACTACTGAGACACCACATCCTCTCCACTGCATTCTCGAATTCCACCTCGGAATTTGGTGGGCAGAGTATCTCACTTTTGGACCCATGATCCGATCCTACGGGTTCCGACACGGTCATCCTACCTCTATCGCGTCCACGTGACGGACGTCCTCGACCTCTTGTACTCATTCTTCTAGTTCGCGTTTATCTGATTTAAAAATTTTATGAGTCATTAATTGTTTCCACTAATTATCCCCAAACGGTCTTATAAAACATAGTTTAAAAGTGATTCTTCAATTGAACCTATCTACAATTTTAGGTCTTCTATTCTAGGAATTATGCACACACATCGTTCATACAAGTAGCATTCATTACTTAAGGGTATTTTCGTCATTTCGCTACCTGAGGTATTTTCGTAATTTTATCCCACTGAGGGTATTTTCGTAATTTTTCCAAAATAAGGTTAGGGTGATTTGGCGAAATAAGGGTATTTTAGTAATTTTCAATTGAGGGTATTTCGTTAATTTTGCAAATCGAGGGTATATCGATAATTTTGCAAACTGGGGTATTTTAGTAATTTTACAAATCGAGGTTATTTTAGTAATTACGCCAATCGAGGTATTCAGTGGTTTGCAAATTAAGGGTGTTTTGGTCATTTACAACTCAAGGGTAATTTGGTAATTTTACAATTCAAGGATATTTTGATGTTATTGTTGTTGTTGTTTTGTTTTCTATGGAAAGATTACATTGACTTTGTAAATGGGGTGTATTACGCAAGTCATAAGTAATTTTTTTTCAAAGTAAGGATATTCTAAAAATTTTTGTGAGAAAAAAAGGTGGCTGGTCCCTTTCGAGTTTTAATTGTAATTTTGGCCTATCAACACGTACTCGTAACTAGGGTGAATAGTCACTACGCACCAGGTAGGATTCTAGTGAAAAGGAGGTGAGTCACTAGGACTGCTTAATGCCAAGCTTTCCCTGAATCCACTCCTAGACATGCTTATGCCTATTGCCACACCCTGTCATGGCTAAAGTGAACAATCACTATGCACCAGGTGAGATTCCTGCGAAGAGGAGGTGAGTCACTCGGACTGCTTAAATACCAAGCTCTTTCGGATCTACTCCTAGACATGCATATGCTTGTTACCACACTTTAGTCTTGTGTCTTGTTTACAGGTTTTGTTTAATGAAGTTAAGTCTTATGGATTTTAAGAGTTTGTTTGTCTAAGCCTAGAGTCCATCAAGTTCTAACCTAAATAGTCTACGTCCCATAAGCCCATTAAGCCCACATTTATATCACAATCAGGAGTTTAGCATACTTTCCTGGCGAACTTGGCCGGAGACGCAGGTGCCATGCCAAACTAGTAAACCTTTGCTAATAAAAATCCATGTTTTAAAACCCATTTTTAGAAAATCTTTTGGGCCCAAAATCCCAAAGCTGAGTTTTAAACCGGGCTCTGATACCAATTTGTAACACCCCAAACCCGACCCAAACACTACTACCGGATCTGGTTTGTCACAAAGAAAATTTTTAGTAAAATAAATCGTGTTGACAAAAAGCTCAAATAAGAATTACATAAAACGTGCCTTAATAAGCAAAAGCCCAAAACTAGATTACATGTCCTTAAAAAAAATTAAAACAAGAATAAATGATAAAGGCCCATAATAAAACTAAAATGTAAACTAATGGCCCATGGCCTTATTACAATGTAGTTTAAATCCATAACATAAAATACTTTAAAAAACTAATATGGGAAACTTGTCGCCGGATCCACCTCCTTTTGCATGGCCACCTTGCGCTTCACTCGGCGGTCCGATGTAATTAATCGTCACTGAAAGGTTAGTTCAAAGGGGTGAGTCGCGAGACTCGATGTGCAACTCTCATGCACCACTAGATTTGGGCCTCATACAACATAGCAACAATTTCATTTACATAGATAACAAGTAATATGCAAAGCCCAACCCAATTGCCTAGGTTTCCATCCGCTACACGCCCCCGTACCAACCAACACACCATTGGGGATTTCTACAATCAACCCACACCGCTACTCTCCAAGATGGCAGTCATGCTACTCATCAACATATATTGGCCGAAGCCCGTATAACAGTTCACGGCATTAGCCGCTACAGTAATTCACTGTAAAAATCGTTACTCATATACATGTACATAAAACTTCCTCCTTTCATCACCCAACCCATGCAACATGCACAATAATTTAAAATAGGTACAATAGTTTACTTGTAACATATAGTCAGATTATTTACTAACCTGAGGGTCCGTCGTTTAAATCTGAGATTTCGGCTTTTTAATGTAACATGTAAATCTTATGAACACATATACATATATATTTATTATTTATCAGATCTAGACGGTGGAGAAGTATTACACACCTGATTTGCGTACTAAGGCTTTTGCTATATCTACGTTACTATCACTTGAAACAACTACTATTGGCCCACGATCTGACTTTGATTTTGGCCCACACCCCGTTGGCCAATCTCGCACTATCGAAACAGATCACTTCTTGAATTTGGGTGACGGTTTTACAGACCCAACCTTCTCTGCTTGACTGTTAGTTGAGTCCATAACAATCCCTTAATCACTAAACAAAATAACGATGAGATCTAACTCATTAGTTAAATGTAACCTTTAAAACGAACACTTACCTAATTAGCCGAATCCCGAATATCCTTTAGAAATTGTCACCACCAACCTTCCTACATTCGGCCATCAACAAAATATCAAACCAACCCTTACACGCATTCAACCTAACCCCACATAGTATTCGGCCAAAGCACAGAAAATCATGGAAGGCCATTCAGCCACACTTACCACTTCTTACCTTCGATTTTTCCACCAAATCGGCTTTAATGGGATAGTTTCGGCTTTAAGGGTAAAGAGTATAATCGACAAGGCCTTGGAAATAATAATTTAGATTAGGATTTTGATAAAAATAAAGGAATCAAAGAAAAGGAGAAATCCCAAAACTCACCGGATTACTAATGAGTATACGGCTTACAGTGCACCTTTGGGAAAAATAGATATCTCCCTTGTAGATTCGGCTATAGAGGAAGAAGATAGGCACTAAGAGTATTCGGCTTTTAGAAAGGATCTAGGAGAAAAGAGAAGAGCTAGAGAGTTTTCGATTTTGACAAGAAACAGAGGTACAAAAGAGAAAGAATTTTCGATTGAGGAGAATAGATGAGAAAGTGAGAAAAACCAAATGAAAAAGATGATATCGGCCCCCAATTTTGGCATATCATACCCATACACGAGTTGGAGTTTCGCCAACTCTTTCCTCTTGATAGCCTTCATTTCACTGATAACCTCAATCCTTATCTTACCCTTTTGAAGAGCCCTCACTAAAGCCAACTCCTCCATCCTTGTTTATCATCTTTTATCACTTAAATAAAGAAATAAAGCTCCTTAATTAGTAGCCTAATGCCGTCGACCCCCTTCCCATTTAAGTGCCAAATTTGACCCATCTCCTAAGGCCCAATCGGCCACACAAGGGCCCAAATTCCTCCCCCTTATGGCGGCACCTTATGCCCACTTAATGCACTTTAATTCTTTGGGCCACAAGCCTAGCTTGTCACTTATTTAACCATCTTCTTAAATTATAAGCTAACACCATATATTAGCCACCTAACCCAAATTTTTAAAGCCCAATATTTCACTTTAAATTACCGGAGCACTAACTTTAACCCTAATCCAAATACTTAATCAAAAGTCATTAACCTTTACAATCGCAATTTAACATATTATATTATCATATAAATCGTAGGCCCACTTTAAGGATGTTACACCTACACAGTTGGCAGATCCGACATCTCGTTTCCTAACCCGTGGCCAGACCCTACTGGCTCTGCATGGTCATCTTACCCCTACCACGACCACGCGGTGGACGTCCTCGACCCCTTGTGCTCATTCTTTCGATTGGCGTTTATCTGATTAGAAATTTTATGAATTATTAATTCTTTCCACTGATTATCCACGAACAATATTATGAAAAGTCATTTCGATAAGGGTTCTTTCAAATTCAAATTTATGTCTGTAGGTTCCAGTCTCAAGTCTACTCCTCCTAGTTCTGGGAACTACATACATTCAACAATCAACATACAGACAACATCCATGAACCCACATTCAACACATAGGGTACTTTCATCATTTCACTACCGAGGTATTTTTGAAATTTTATCCTACGAGGGTATTTTCGTAATTTTTTCAAAATAGGGTATCTTGGTAATTTTTTCGAATAAGGGTATTTTGATAATTTTGTGAAGTAGGGGTATTTTGGAAATTTTGCAATCCGGGGGTATTTCGATAATTTTGTAAATCGGGGGTATTTCGGTAATTTTGTAAACTGAGGGTATTTCGATAATTTTGCAAATTTTGATAATTTCCAAATAAGGGCATTTTGGTAATTTTTTTTCAAATCATTGGCGTTTTGGTAGTTTTTCAAACCAAGGGCGTTTTGGTAAATTTTTTTCCAAGACTAGGCACTTTAGTAATTTTGTGAAAATAAAATTGGTGGTCCTTTCGGGTTTTAGTTAGAAACTTTGGCCGTCAACAAGTCCTTGTGGCAAGGTGAGCAGATACTACGCATCGGTAGGATTCCATAGAAGAGGAGGTGAGTCGCTAGGACCGCTTAAGTACCAAGCTCTCCTTGGATCCAATCCTAGACATGCGTATGCCTGTTGCCACACCCCAACCTTGTGACTTGTTCATAGACAGGTTTAATTAGATTAAGTCTTATGAGGTTTAAGAAGTTGTTTAAGCTAAGCCTAAAGTCCATCAAGTCTTAATTAAGATAATCTATGTCCCATAAAGCCCATCAAGCCCACATACATATATCACATAGTGAGTTCATTACTTACAGCGGACTTGGGCCGTAGAGGAAGTGCCATCGGAAAATCATCTGTATTATTTATAAACATGCATGTTTCCAAAACCTATCTTTAGAAAATGTTTTGAGCCCAAAATCCCAAAGTCGAGTTTTAAACCAGGCTTTGATACCAAATTGTAACACCCCAAACCCGGCCCAAACACCCCGACCGGATCGGCATGTCACTAAGAAGTTTTTGTAAAACATGTCGCATATTTTTTAAAAAAAACAAAGTTTAAACATTTATATGGGAAAACTTAATAATTTGATAATTTGTAAAAGAAATAAATTTTAATTAATGCCTTAATGAATAAAAAACTGAAATTTTGCCTACGAAGTTTTATTATTTAAACACATGCATTAGTTCCAATTAATCATAAAATCTAAGCATATGAAAACCCAAAGCGAAAACATAAAACCAATAAACCATAGCGGTGGCCTTATTACAATAAAATATAAAACCAAACAAATTGAAAATATTAGGAAAATAATTAAAACAGCATCCTTTATTGAGTCAAAATAAATCCATGCATGGCCACCTTGCGCTCCTTTCGGCCGGTTCGATGCACTAAGCGCTACACGAAAAATGTTAAACAACGGGTGAGTCACAAGACTCGATGTGCAATCCCTCTTGCACCATCGGTGGGCCTTAGCCCCAGAACAAAATAATGAGAATATCACATATCGAAATTAAGCAAAGCCCATCCCAATTCTAGATCCATCCGCTACACACCACCCTTACCGCCAATCACACCAATGGGGATTTCTACAATCACCCTCACCGCTACACACCACCGATGGCGGTTATCTTTGCGATTAGTTTGCTCATCATCGAGTTGTGACTTAGTCACGAGAATGATCGTGGCGAGCCACTATAATGCATTGTGGCGAGCCACTACAACTGAACACAGAACACTTCCCCTTTCATATACATCAATCGCCCAACCCCGAGCAAACATAGAAAATGGCATGCATGCATATCATATCAACCCAACAGAATCATTTTACTTACAAAATATCACAGAAATCACTAACCTGATGTGTCGCCCTTGCCCTCCACGGGTTTTCAACAGCCATGCCGGGATTTCGTCATTTAACAGAATAAAAACAAATTTATATCTATACTAACAGACAACAGAGATGGTGTGAGAAATTACACACCTGATTACGCTCAACATTATACTATCGAAATTGATGTTCTCTCTAGCCGGAATCGCGACTATCAGACCACTATTCTGCCGGACAAAACATGTAACATCCTGAATAGGGCCTATGCATTTTCAGTTTGATTGTATGAAATGACAAGTTTAAGCACTAAGAATAAATTTTGATATTTTGGAAACACGAAATGCATGAAAATGGAAACCTAAACATTTTGGAAACACGAACATTTTGGAAACTTGAACATTTTGGAAACCTAAACATTTTGGAAACTGAACATTTTGGAAACTTGAACATTTTGGAAACCTAAACATTTTGGAAACACGAACATTTGGAAACTCAAGATGTAAGAAAAATGGCAAGTTCTGGTGATCGAAAATTTTAGGAAACTTAGAAATAAGTAGGAATGACAAATTTTAAAGTCCAAAATAGGAAATAAGGGCAAGAGGGCCTTAAAAGAAAAAGTTGGTGAGATTTGACACACAATCGGGCTTGGAACGATGGTAGGAAGGTGTCACTTAAGGCTTATGGAAATGACCCGAGTACGAGTCACTTGGGAAGCAAATATTGAAGGTTTTATTTTGGCTTCCAAGGCTAAGGGTGGACGGCACCTAATCCTAGTAAGGAGGAGTTTTATTTCGGTTAAAACTTGATTAATGAGTGATAAATAAGAATTTTCTTTTAATAAGATAATTGAGGAGATATAGGATGAATTAAATACTTGTGATAATTAAATGATAATATTATCACTTGTGGGAAGTAGTGGCCAAGTCAAGGACTCTTGGCATAGCAATTTCGATTAAAGGAGGAAAGTTGGAGACTTTTCTCTCATCTTTTCATTTGTGTCGAAAATTCCCTAGCACCTATTCTCTTTGCAGAAATTTCTCCTAAGCAAGGACTCCATCTTTTCTTCTCCTCTCCTTTGTCATTGTTAAGTCAAAACCCTTCTCTTTTGATCTCCGTTAAATCTCCATAGCCGGGATCTCTCAGTAACTCAAGACAAGGAAGCAATTGATTAAAGGCATCAAGGTAAGGTTAAGTCATTCAATTTCCTCTCTTTCTTTTCTAGTTGCCGAAAGTAAAAGGCCTAATCCCTATTCTTGATCATGGCCGAATATACAAGGGATCTCAGGTTTCCACAATTACCGAATATAAAGATCAAGGATCTAAGGTAAGAACAATTAGTTCTTGTTCTTTTAATTCGTTTAATCAAGATTTAAGAAAATAACCCCTTTTATGTCTCTTGGCCGAATATCAAAGGAAGAGTTTTCGGGATTTTGGATTCAAGGAAATTAAGGTGAGACACATTCGGCCAAGGCTTGTGTGATTACTTTGATCAATTCTTTAATTATTAAAAAGCCAAAAACTAACCCATATTGAGATTTAAGGTTGGTAGAATATCGTAAAGGAAAACCAAGTTTTAGGAATTGTATAAACACCAAATCGGCAAAGGTGAGTCTTTTACAAATCCTACTAGGATTTGGTTTTGTTTTAAGCCAAATAGGTTTATTAATGTGTATTATATAATGGTCGAATATAGGGGTTATGAGATCTAAAGTTAGATCGGGATCTTGAGATCTCAAGGAACCTATTAAGTAAATCAGGTGTGTACCCTTACTAACCTTCGATATTTCATATGGCTATTATTTTAATATATGAATATGTATAAGAATGTGAATGTGGCTAAGTACCACAAATGTGGTAAAAAGTACCCAGGTACGTTTCCTACTTCTGATAGGATTGTGAAATATGTTATTTTATAACATGCGAATATATGTATATAAACATGAAATTAAGTTATGCATAATATATAAATTTTTGGGGCATTCGGGATTTATGTGAAAGGGGAAGAGTAGGTGTTGACTTCGGTCTCACCAACGAAGGTGTTGACTTCGGTCTCACCAACGAAATTTGGTAACTCCGGTTACATTATTTGAATATAGTGTCTAATGACACAACGTATATGGGCGATGAGCACGTCGACTGCAGCGACTGCCTTCGATGGTGTGTAGCGGATGGAGGGTTGACTTAGTAGTCCCCACGGTGTGAATGGCAGGTACGGGTGGTGTGTAGCGGATGGACCATTAGGATTGGGTTTGGGTTGCATCATAATTTCATTTTTATATGGATCTGATGATTTGAACATGAATGCCTGATTTGTTGAATGTTAGTATTGTGTGCACATTGAGTCTGTTGACTCACCCATTGTGGGAATTATTTTCGGTGATGAGCGGTGTTTGATGGGCGGTGGACCTTGAGGTGGCCATGCTACATTCGGAGATTTTATTTTATTTGGACTTTATTTTATTTGGTACCTTAAACTTTATTTTGGGTTTACTTGATGTAATAAGGCCATAAGGCCCAGTGGATTATTCTTTATTTTTACTTTACTTTTAAATATTGTGCTAAGAACTATTTTGGACATATTAAATCAAATTGGATTTACAAGATTAAATAAATGGGTTTCAATCTAAGCCCAACTCAAAATAATAGTTTTCCAAAATTTTTTACAAATTTCTAAGTAATGTAAATTATTGAAACCAGTTTACTTTAGGAACATACCAGATCTGGTTCGGGCTAAGTGGTAGGGTGTGGGTATTTTAATTTGGTATCGAGCCAGTTTTAAACTTCATTTTGTGGGCTAAGGCCCAAAACGTTTCAAAGCGAGCCAAATGATTTTCTTTAAAAATAAGCGGGCTTCTAGCATGGCCCCTAAGTCTCGACCCATGATCCACTGTAAGTACCCCTAACTCTATGTGTGATTCATGATTTATGAACGTATAAGGGTAGAAAAGGCATGGAACGTAGAATAGAAAGATAGGAACTTGAACCCTAGGATTAGACTACTCAAACACAAAACCACATAAGACTTAATACTTTGAACCAACCTATGGCTAAGTCACCGAGCTAGTGGTGTGGTAACCCTTGTACGCATGTCTAGGATTGGATCCGAAAGAGCACAGTATTTAACCGATCCCTAGTGACTCACCTCCTCTTCGCAGAATCCTACCCAGTGCGTAGCTTCGGTTCACCATAACTCGAGAGGGCTCGGTGGTGTGGCAACCTCTCATGCGCATGTCTAGGAATGGTTTGGTGGGAGCTTGGTATTTAAGCGATCCAGCGTGACTCACCTTCTCTCCACGAATCACTTTGTGCGTGGCTTTGGTTCACCACGACCAAGAGGGCTCGGTCATAGGCTAAACATAATGACTAAAACCGAAAAGGAACTAGCCATGTTTAAAAAAAAAAAGAGAACAAAACAACAAACCCTAGTTTTTCAAACCTTTAAAACTTTCTTTTAAATGAGAAAATCATTTTACAACATTTTCGAAAAACTCGATTTGAAAATTACAAAAAATGCCCTTAGCAAGTAAAATTACCAAACGCCTCGGTTTGTAAGATGTTCAACTACTTAACAACTTTACCAAAATTTCATGATTTCATAAACATTCAAAACCCCTAATTTTCAAAATATCAAGATACCATGATTTTGGAAAAAATTACAAAATTACCCCTAACTTACAAAATTACCAAAATGATCCTAATTTCCAAAATTTTTGCAACATCCCCATTTTTGAAGAAACAATTTTTGAAAAGAACCCTCAAAGTTTTACAACTTATGAAATACCCCAAATTTATTAAATTTTACAAATTTACCCTGATTTGTAAAAAAATTACCAAAATACCCCTGAGGTCAAAAATTACCGAAATACCCTCGAATTTCAAAATTTTTCCAAATTACCCCGAGATTTTGGAATTTCCAAAATAATTTTTGATGAAATCACCAAGGAACCTTATTTTGACAAATTACGGAAATACCCTTGTAGGACAAAATTACGAAAATACCCCGGGTAGTGGAAAACAACAACAACAACAAAAACTACAACGTTTCTCTGAATGAACGGAAGTTCATACTTGTTTGATGGATGAATGAATGAATGGAAAAGACTGTGTGTTTGTATGATACGAAAGAACCACTTTTAAATCCCTTTTCATAAAACTCCTTCGCTGGTAAATAAGTGGAACAATGACTAATTCATAAAAATTTCTTAATCAGATCTCGACGTTAGAAAATGAGCTCTAGAGGACGTGGTCGTCGTGGTCGAGGAAGAGGAAGGATGACCGTGTCGGAACCCATTAGGTCGGGTCAAGGGTCCGATAATGAAATGCCACCGCCACCACCACCCCCAGTTGTTAATGTTGAGCAGCAGGCTCAGACGGGGGAAGATGCTGTGTCGCAGGTTGTGCTGTGAGTTTTGGAATTGGTGGCAGGTACAGGTGGAAATTTAGGAAACCGAAAGTCGGTACCTGAACGGCTCCAAGCTAATGGAGCGAAAATGTTTCGAGGAGTATCTAATGTGGCACCCAGTACAGCTGAGTACTGGCTGGAAGCAACGGAGCGTATCATGGATGAGCTTGACCTGACTCCAGAGGAAAAGTTGAAAGGAATGGTGGCGTTGTTACGCGATGAAGCATATCAGTGGTGGTTAACTGTTCGTGATGGTACTACAGCTGAAAATTTGACACGGGAGTATGTTAAAGAGGCCTTTCAAAAGAAGTATGTGGGAACCGTATCTGAGATGAGCAAAGGAAGGCTTTTCTAGGGTTGGTACAAGGAGTAAGTCTATCATGAATATGAGGCGTAATTCTTGAGATTGAGTTGCTATGCTCGAGGGTAGTGGTGGCGAGCATGAACGCAGTGTCCGCTTTTGAGGATGGTGAGAGACGACCGAGACCGTTGATAGCACCGCATCGGAGCAGGAATTCTCGGCTTTGGTGGAAAAGGCCAAGGTGGCGAGGGATTAAGGATGCTACTAAGCACCGTGGATAAGAATAAGGCCAAAGAGGATTTGGGCCATCTGGAAAGGGTTACAAAGGCCTAGGGTTGATGGGCCACGAAATCAACAAATTTGGTACGGTCGCGATTCGCCCTTGTGAGCATTGTAGAAAGAAGCATTTAGGTGAGTGTTGGAGAAAGATAGGAGCATGTCTTAAGTGTGGGTCCAAGGACCATATGCTTAAAGATTGTCCCAAACAATCGATGAGAGCCGATAACGATTCAGAATGCTTGCAGTAACCGATAGAGGCGCATGCAGACCTCAACGGGTCGTGGTTCGAGTAATCGAGGTGGTGGTTCAGCGAGGCCGTGGAACACGTGGTCGAGGTACTAATGCTAATGCCAATGCAAGACAACCGGTTTGGTTTATGCGGTTCGTAGAAGGAAGATGAGAGCAGCGGATGTTATAACAGAGACGTTCTTTATTTTGACAAACCCTACTTTACTTTGATTGATGTGGGCTCGACCCATTCCTATGTTGTAAGTAGTGTAGTGGAAACACTAGGCCTAGACTCGAGCTTTACGACAGGCGATGACCTGTAGTAAGCCCATTAGGCGGACTATAGTGGTAGACAAGATCTTTGGAATGTACCCTAGAGATTCGTGGAGTGAACTTTCGAGCGGACTTAATGGAGTTACCCTTGAGAGTTTGAGCTTATACTCGGAATGGATTGGTTAGTAGAACACCGAGCCGTGTTGGATTGTGTGGCTAAACGATGGAACTAAGAACCCTGAGGATGAAGTGGTGGTAATGATCGGAGAAACGAGGAACTACTTGTCTAATGTAGTTTTGACTTTGGTCGGAGAAGATGGTTAAGAAAGGTTACGAGGCGTTCTTAGCTTTTGCAAGTGCGATAGGTGGAAAGGAGGAAGGTATTAATGGAGTTAGGACGGTAAGGGACTTCGTGGATGTGTTCCTAGAGAAGTTATGGGGAATACCCCTGCACGAGGGAGGTGGAATTTGGGATTGATTTGCTGGGGACAGCTCCTATGTCAATCGCTCCATACCGAATGGCACCAAAGGAGTTAGTGGAGCTCAAGGCTCAAATACAAGAACCTGTTGGATCGTGGATTCATCCCACCCAAGGTGTCTCCGTGGGAGCACCGGTCTTATTTGTGAAAAGAAGGACGGAACTATGCATATGTGCATAGACTACCGTCGATTGAATAAGTCGACCATTAAGAACAAGTATCCCTTGCCAAGGATCGATGACTTGTTCGATCGGTGAAAGGAGCCGCAGTGTTTTCGAAGATCGATTTATCGAGGATACCATCGATTGAAGGTGAAGGAGGTGATATCCATAAGATCGCTTTTAGGACAAGATATGGTCACCGAGTTTGTGGTGATGCCGTTTGGGTTGTGAACGCTCCACCAGCGTTCATGGATATGATGAATCGAGTCTTCCAACCCTACTTGGATAGGTTCGTCGTAGTGTTCATCGATGATATTTTGGTGTATTCAAGTCGGAGGAGGAGCATGATGAGCATCTCGAGTCGTGTTGGAAGTGTTAAGGAGAAGAAGCTCATGCCAAATTGACAAGTGCGAATTTTGGCTTAGGAGGTGGCATTCTTAGGGCATGTGGTATCCTGAAGGAATAAGAGTGGACCCTAGGAAGATCGAGCGGTGTTGAATTGGAAACCACCTAGGTCCGTGGCTGAAATCCAAAGTTTCTTAGGCTTGGCAAAGCTATTACTGAGAAGGTTAGTGGAAGGATTCTCGTCAATAGCCGCCTTTAGCCAAGTTGCTAAGGAAGGAAGTACCCTTCAATGGACGAATAAGCGGCAGGAGAGCTTTGAAAAGCTTAAAAGAGTGTTGACTGAAGCCCAGTGTTAATTCAAATGAGGCGTGAAAAGAATTTGTGGTGTACTATGACGCTCGACACGGGGTTAGGTTGTGTGCTAATGCAAGAGGGCAAAGTGGTTGCTTATGCGCCACGGCAGCCTAAGGCCGCATGAGGTTAACTACCCCACGCATGACTTGGAACTAGCGTGTGGTGGTTTTCGCTTAAGGTTTGGAGGCACTACCTTTATGGAGAAAGGTCGGTTATCTACATGCACCACAAGAGCCTTAAGTATTTATTAACTCGAAGGAGTTGAACTTGAGGCAATGAAGGTGGGTGGAATTGCTAAAGGACTACTAATGCTCAATAGAGTATCATCCGGCAAGGTGAATGTAGTAGCCGATGCCCTAAGTCGGAAGGTTGTATCGGATCTACGGGCTTTGTTCGCTCACTTAAGTCTCAGATAATGACGGAAGCTTTGTTGGCGAGTTACAAGTCAGGCCCACATGGCTAAAGGAAGTGAAAGAGGGACAGTTAGATGATAACGACTTAAGTACTAAGTTGCAGCAAGTACAGCAAGGGGGATAAAAGGACTATGGCATCAATGATGAAGGAGTATTGTGCTACAAGGAAAGGTCCAGATGTCAAAGATAAGAAGTCGAGACAAAGGATTCTTCGGAAGCGCATGGTAGCCCTTATGCTATGCATCCGGAGGCATCAAGTTGTATAGAGATCTAAGGGAGCAGTTTTGGTGGTCCGATCTCAAACGCGAGGTGGTGAATTTGTGGGGAAATGTTTGACGGTCGACAAGTTAAGGTGAGCACCAAGTCCCATCAGATTGCTTCAACCAATCGAGATTCCCCAATGGAAGTGGGAGAGAATTACCATGGACTTCGTTAGTGGGCTTCCCTCACGCCTACTAAGAAGGACTCGGTATGGGTGATAGTGGACCGTTTGACCAAGTCCGCACACTTTATCCCGGTTTAATGTATTATTCTCTTGGAAGTTGGCTAAGTTGTATGTGGCGTAAATTGTGAGATTACATGGAGTACCAATGTCGATCATCTCGATAGAGACCCAAGGTTTACATCTCGATTTTGGAAGGCACTTCATCAAGCTTTAGGCACTAAGCTAGACTTCACTACTTTTCATCCACAATCGACGGGCGGTCTGAAGCAGGTTATACAAGTGTTGGAGGATATGTTGAGAGGTTGTGTAATGGATTTCCAAGGAAGTTGGGAAGATTACTTGCCTTTAGCTGAATTTGCCTACAACAACAGCTATCAAGCCAGCCTTCGGATGGCACCATACGAAGCATTGTATGGAAGGAAGTGTAGAACACCTACTTGTTGGACCGAGTTAGGAGAAGCGCAGAGTTTTGGGTCGAGTTGGTGGCGTAAACCAAGAGAAGGTTGAGTTAATTCGACACGGTTGAAGGAAGCCTCGAGAAGGCGTAAGTCGACGCGAACCTTGCTTAAAGAAAATAGAGTTCAAGTGGGAGACCAAGTATTCCTAAAAGTCTCGCCTTGGAAGAAGGTTATGAGGTTCGATCGCAAGGGAAGTTAAGCCCAAGGTTTGTAGGGCCCGATCAATCTTGAATCGAGTTGGGCGATGGCATACCAATTAGAGTTGCCACCGAATTGCAGCAGATGCACGACGTATTTCATGTGTCCATGTTACGTCGCTATCGATCGGACCCGTCGCATGTGGTATCTGTTGAAGAAGTGGAGCTAAGGCCAGACTTATCCTACGAGGAAGAACCGATTCGGATCTTGGAACGTGATGTGAAAGTATTACGAAGGAAGTCTGTGCCTCTAGTCAAAGTGTTATGGCGCAATCATGGATCAGAAGAGGCTTCGTGGGAGCCAGAAGAGACGATGAGACAGTAATACCCTCAACTATTTTAGTTAGGAAATTTCGGGGACGAAATTTTGTTTAAGGGGGTAGAACTGTAACATCCTGAATAGGGCCTATGCATTTTCAGTTTGATTGTATGAAATGACAAGTTTAAGCACTAAGAATAAATTTTTGATATTTTTGGAAACCTGGAAATGCATGAAAATGGAAACCTAAACATTTTGGAAACCTGAACATTTTGGAAACTTGAACATTTTGGAAACCTAAACATTTTGGAAACCTAAACATTTTGGAAACTTGAACATTTTGGAAACCTGAACATTTTGGAAACTTGAACATTTTGGAAACCTAAACATTTTGGAAACCTGAACATTTTGGAAACCTGAAGATGTAAGAAAAATGGCAAGTTACAGAGCCGATCGAAAATTTTAGGAAACTTAGAAATAAGGCCGGAATGACAAATTTTAAAGTCCAAAATAGGAAATAAGGGCAAGAGGGCCTTAAAAGAAAAAGTTGGTGAGATTTGACACACAATCGGGCTTGGAACAGTGGCCGGAAGGTGTAACACCCCTTACCCGAAACCTTTGCCGGAGTCGAGTATGTGGCATTACTAGACTACTAATTTGGGGCATAAAAATTTAAAGCTGTCCAACTGCGTCATGCTGACTAAATTGACCATAACTCGAGTTACAAAACTTGAAATTTAGATCCGTAAATTTTCCTTGAAACTATACTCATATAAATTTTTACCATAATTTTTCCAGAATTTTTAATGTGGCCAATTAGTACAGTTTATTCATCAAAGTTACCCCTATTTCACTGTTTGATAAGTCTGACCTATCTTTACAAAAACTCAGTTATCTCATTGCACAAAATTTCAATAATGTCCTTGTTTATTCCAATAAAAATATACTCATTAAGGATTCTAAACATATAAACTATGCTGCATAATTATTTTTTACAATTTTTAACAATTTTTCCAAGATAGAACAGGGACTCACGAATTCATTCAGAACAAGTCTCACTAAAACTTAAATATCTCATAATATATAATTCCTTTGCCTACTCTGTTTCTTTCATGTAAAAATAGACACAATAAGATTTAATTCTATATCTAATTCACTTTCTAATTCAATTTATCCTATTTTGGTGATTTTCAAAATCACATCACTGCTGCTAACTAAAAACTATTTCATTTCAAAATATGATTAACTAGTTTATGACCGAACATACCCACATACAACTCATACTACCCATGCATTTTAATCATTTATACAAATTAACCTGTACCTAAAACATTCACATAATATCCTAACATCATCGATTTATTAACAAAACACAACTACGGTTCCATATAATCGAGTGTACCATAAGTACTCTTATCAAATATAAAAGTTTTACTCTAATACTTACCACAAAGCCATACATCTTTAAGCATTATCAATTGACATTTTAATGCAAGCAACCATATCATATATGAAACCTAAACTTAACCAAAACTCAAAAGCAACAGCCTTATTCGCAAGGCCATATTTATATTTACAAACCGACATCATTCTTATTTATCAAAATAAAGCCTATACATGCCTTTGATTCAAAAGTTTACAAAACTATACCAAAGAGAGTGATAGTGTGGTCGACTGTCTTGGTGATCCCCTGAGCTCGTAGTTGAAATATTGATCTATAAAATAGAACACAACATAAACAGAGTAAGCTCACTGGCTTAGTAAGTCCTAAGCACATATACTTACAATGAACATACAATTAAACACTTAACTTTTCAAACTAATAATATTGCACATAAATTTCTCTATATATGTATATATATATCAAATACACTAGCCGAATACTAAGGTCACATTTGTATCTATTTTCATCACTATATCATTCTGATCATAAGCTTTATCAACTTCACATATATGCTATGTATATTCACATCAAATTGATTCATAACAAAAAGAACTTAACTCACTTTCTTCCTTACTAATATAGTAGGCAAATATTTACCCGAACATTTAGTACATAACCACATATATATCTCACCTTGTTTGATCCTCAAAATCTCCACTTATGGCATATCATCACGACGAAGCTCAAGTAGGCGTTTAAGCGAATTAAATCAAGCACAAAGCACGCTGGCATTTAAGCCGAATTAAATCAAACACAAAGCACGCTAGGCATTATAGCCCGAAATGAATCACCGCAGACGAAGCCTCGCTAGGCATTATAGCCGAAATAAATCACCAAGACGAAGCTCGCTAGGCATTATAGCCCGAATAAATCATCAAGACGAAGCCTGCTAGGCACTAAGCAGAATATATCACCCAAGACGAAGCTGCTAGCACTAAGCCCGAATATATCAATGCAGACGAAGCTCGCTAGGCACTAAGTCCGAATATATCAATGTGATCAATCATTCCACACACATTTCATATCTATATTACATATCCAGTTCAACTAAACTTATTCACCTTAAACAAATAAATCATTACTTCATCGTATAATCCCACAATTCGCATTGATACACTTATTCATATCACATTATCAATTTATGAAATCAATCCAATACACATATATACATTCGGCTATAACATGATTATATACTAAAATTTATCAAACATTATCATTTAATAAGTTCATGAATAATTCTTTAACAAATTTCATTAAGGACTTACCTCGGTTGTCGATGGTAGTCGTATGAATCGCTTATTTGAGAACCTTCGTCTTTCCCCGATCTAACTCTGTTTTTCTTTGCTCTTGATCTAAAACACATTAAATTTAGCTTATTCAAGCACAATTCATCTCAATTTAGTCCCTAAGCACATAAATGGGAAAATTACTATTTTACCCCTAGTATTTCACAACTTTGTAATTTAGTCCTATTTGCATAAAACTCAAAATACATCAAATTTCCCCATACTCCTTAAGGGCGAATATATATGAGGACTATACAAGTCCATATCTTTCATTTATTTTGCAATTAAGCCCTCTAAATTTTTATTTTTACAATTTGGCCCTAAAACACAAATTCACCAAAACTTCCAACACATAACATACTAATTTTAACCTATCTATCATCTAACATCATCAAGCATCATAAACCTCAAGAATTCATCAATGGCCGATTCATACATACACAATAATCTTAGAAATTCTAGCATGGGTCGGGTACGTTTCGAAGCAACGATCTCAAAAACGTAAAAATAATCAAAAACCGAACTCAATTACATACCTAATCAAGCTTGCAAAGACC
Organism: Gossypium rotundifolium; assembly: GCA_025506655.1. Lineage (NCBI taxonomy): Eukaryota > Viridiplantae > Streptophyta > Magnoliopsida > Malvales > Malvaceae > Gossypium > Gossypium rotundifolium. The sequence goes on from CP106728.1 coordinate 39,316,417, forward strand.
GAATGTTTGAGAGCTTTGGTTTCTCTCTTCTTTTTCTTTTGTTTCGGCAATAACAATGAAAATAAAGATGAACACTCCACTTTCTTTTATTTTATGTTTTGTTTATAATATGTTTATAATATAATAATATATTATAATATAACATATAATATAAACATATTTTTACTTTATAAAATTTGCATGTTGCCGTCCACTATCTCTAAAAAAATGGGTTATTTACCCTTTTAATGCTTCATATTAAGAAGCCATGCTCAAATAGGCACTTTACACTCTAGTATGCCACTTTTACCTTTTACGCGATTAAGTCCTTTTGTCAAATTCGATGCTCAAACGATAAAATTTTTCTCTTAAACTTCCACACACATAATTTCACATATAATAAACTCAAAATATAAATATTAAATATTTATCGGACTCGGATTCGTGGTCCCAAACCACCTTTCCGATTAGGGTCGATTCGATTCTGTTACAACTCTCCCCTTAAGGATTTTCGTCCCTAAAATCTTACCGTTAAACAACGTCGGATATTGTTGCCTCATTGAATCTTCAGTTCCACGTTGCCTCTTCAACTCCGTGTCGATTCCATAACACTTTCACTAGGGAAATCTTTTGTTTCTTAACTCTTTCATTTCCGAGCTAGAATACGGACGGCTTTTCCTCATACGTCATATCGATTGTATCTCAATCTCGATTTGAGCAATCACATGTGACGGATCTCGATCTCAGATCTCTGAAGCATAGAAACATGAAATACATCGTATCTTTTCTAATTCGGAGGGTAGCTTCAATCTATAAGCAACAGCCCAATACGCTCAACGATTTCATACTATCCGATGAACCTCGGATTCAACTTGCCTTTCCGACCAAATCGAGTACTTTCTTCCATGGGGAAACTTTTAAGAATACACGATCCCCACCGAAATTCAATGTCTTTACGCTTCAAATCAAGATAGGACTTTTGTCGATCCGATGCGACTTTCAAATTATCTTTGATTATGGCCACTTTCTCGCTCGGTCTCTTTAATCAAATCAACCCCATGTATCTTATTTTCACCGAGCTCACCCAAGATAATGGTGTTCAACATTTTCACCGTATAAGGCTTCATAAGGTGCCATTTTGATACTTGATTGAAAGCTATTATTATAAGCAAATTCAATCAAAGGTAGGTATCGCTCCCACGCACCTTCAAACTCGAGAACGCAACATCTCAACATGTCCTCAAGTATTTGAATAGTTCGCCGACCGACTGATCTATCTGCGGATGGAAGGTCATACTAAAATGAAGTTTAGTACCTAAAGCTTCTTGCAACTTCTTCCAAAATCGTGATGTGAATCTCTGTCTCATGTCGAAATAATGGAACTTGGTACACCATGCAATCTCACAACTGTGATACGCATAATTCAAGAAGTTTATCAAGTGAATAGTCCAGACGTCTTTGGCACAAAATGAGCTGATTTAGTCACCTATCAACTATAACCCAGACGGCATCCTTCCTACCTTGTCATAGGGAGACCGGATACAAAATCCATTGTGATTCTATCCCATTTCTATTCGTATCATGATTGGTCAAGTAGTCCGGATGGCACTTGATGTTCACTTTTACTTATTCGACAAATTAAACATTTCAAACAAATTTAGATATATCCCGCTTCATGCCCGCCACCAATAGAACTGTTTCAAATCATTATACATCTTTGTGCTACCAGATGTATTGATAATTGACCACTATGGGCCTCACTCGAATCACCAGTATCAAATCGAGTTTTTGAACACACATTCGGTTTTAAAATTCAAACAATCATTTGCATCAATCAAAATCGATTCGCACTTTTCACAATCGAATTGACTAGCAATCAAATCTTCATCAACTTTCTCATGCATCACAAATTCTTTGAATAAACATCGGTCTTGCTCGTAACTCGCTATGATCGAACCATCACTAGACATAGCCATCATGCATTCGATTGTAACGAAGAGCAAATAATGATTTCCGACTTAATGCATCCGCAACAACATTAGCTTTTTCCCGTGATAGTCAATCACCAATTCATAGTCTTTCAACAATTCTAGCCACTGCGTTGTCTCAAATTCAGTCTTTCGAGTCATTAGATACTTTAGACTTTTATGATCTGAATAAATGTGACATTTCTCGCCAAACAAATAGTGACGCCAAATTTTCAATGCGAAAACAATGGTCGCAAGTTCTAAGTCATCGTCGGATAATTTCTTTCGTGCGGCTTCAATTGTCTTGAAGCGTAGGCTACAACTTTGCCTTCCCGCATCAAAACGCAGCCCAAACCATTTAAAGAAGCATCGAATAAACAACGAATTCTTTACCCGATTCAGTGAACTAATCTGGAGCTTCATCAAAAGGGCTTTCGGTGATCAAAAATTTTCGACACTTTTTGACCACTCGACTCGACATCTTTCTCGCAATAACTTTGTCAACGGGTAGCTATCATAGAAAAATCTTTCACAAATCGTCGATAGTAACCCGCAAGTCCCGTAAAACTTGAATCTCGTAAACATTTTTGGTGGCTTCCAATCAAGTATAGCTTAGATTTTGTTCGGATCAACTCAATGCCCGATCTTTGAAACCACATGTCCCAAAAAGTGACCTCTTTCATCCGAACTCACACTTACTAAACTTCGATACGGTGATGATCTCAAAGTTTGTAGCACTAACCTCAAATGTTCGCGGTTCAATTTCATCTTTGGAGTAGATCAATATGTCATCAATAAACACCACCACAAATTGATCCAAAACTGCCTAAAACCCGATTCATCAAATCCATAAAAAT